>LATX02000202.1:0-499417 GCA_001466705.2 Moniliophthora roreri
CTATGCGTCGATACGTGAGTACTCGGCGTTCATCACTATGAATGAAGACACTGACCTCATGTTCAGTCGGCGATATTATGCGAAATTGTGAACGGCGCCTCTTCGCGAGAAAAATGAACGAAGCAGGTGTGCCAATGTATGGCTATCAATTTTCAGATCCAGATGCTGTAAAGGTCGTACCGTCAGAGTTCAGGATAAGTTTCGGGACAGCAAATGCAGCTCCTGGCTCAAAATGAATAGCGTATCTGAACCGACACGCTATCGTGTTCAACCGGTGATTCGAACATCCATTAGATATCAAAATTAGTTCTGGTTTGAATCATAAAAATCATCGACATCATAGCGCCCTCTGTATTAGTAGACGGATTTTCTGATGTGGTGATGCCACACTTCGCAGAGGGTGCAGGAAAGCCGTCAACGCCTTGACGCCCTTCTTTGATTTCAAACCCAAAATAGTATGACCGACTCCCAAGTTAAAATTGTTGTGAAGACCCCTCGAGACCTTTCGAGCATGCCGAATATCATCTAACCTCTTGTGTCTATAATCTAGCTACCACCGACTACGAACCCTATTCTTGCAGATGATAATCTCTTATTCGCTTGAATCGTGAGACGGCGATATTGAAAGTAACGTGGCGATGATGTGATTTGATGGATTCTGGACCATCGCGTTTTTCTTTTCTCAACAGTCATAACGACGGCAGCGCCCTTGAAGTTGGAGAATAATCCTCAAGGTAAGCTATTATTGTCCATGCAGCTATCTATCGTTCTAAACATCCAAAGACAGGCACCAGCGCATTAGGCGAGTACGCACATGTTATTTAAACACCCTAGATGAGTAACGTAGTCGTTGTCTTCTTGTTCGTAGATCTTATTCCGACACCTTCCGAATTGCAGTACCTTTGTTCGACCTCAACATGTCAACTCTCGCAAACGCTCATTCCTCCACTAACGCACACCATGAACGCAACGCTCCACGTCATCAAAAGTCGACACATCCTCCCCCGACACGGGTATCAGGGGGAGAGCAATGAGCAATGAGAGAAGGGAGGGGAAGAAAGGAGGCCGAGGAACAGGTTGATCTGAGATCGGTAGTAGGAGAAACAGTGGGCGGAGTGGGTGGAGCGGGGTGAGAAGCAGCAACTCGAATCTGCCGGTGAGTATCAATTCCTACACACAAATAAGTTCCGTTCCCTCTTCTTCTCGCTCATCCTCACTCTCCCTAGATGAATACATGTCGCCTAGGAAGGTATTTCNCTGATGTGGTGATGCCACACTTCGCAGAGGGTGCAGGAAAGCCGTCAACGCCTTGACGCCCTTCTTTGATTTCAAACCCAAAATAGTATGACCGACTCCCAAGTTAAAATTGTTGTGAAGACCCCTCGAGACCTTTCGAGCATGCCGAATATCATCTAACCTCTTGTGTCTATAATCTAGCTACCACCGACTACGAACCCTATTCTTGCAGATGATAATCTCTTATTCGCTTGAATCGTGAGACGGCGATATTGAAAGTAACGTGGCGATGATGTGATTTGATGGATTCTGGACCATCGCGTTTTTCTTTTCTCAACAGTCATAACGACGGCAGCGCCCTTGAAGTTGGAGAATAATCCTCAAGGTAAGCTATTATTGTCCATGCAGCTATCTATCGTTCTAAACATCCAAAGACAGGCACCAGCGCATTAGGCGAGTACGCACATGTTATTTAAACACCCTAGATGAGTAACGTAGTCGTTGTCTTCTTGTTCGTAGATCTTATTCCGACACCTTCCGAATTGCAGTACCTTTGTTCGACCTCAACATGTCAACTCTCGCAAACGCTCATTCCTCCACTAACGCACACCATGAACGCAACGCTCCACGTCATCAAAAGTCGACACATCCTCCCCCGACACGGGTATCAGGGGGAGAGCAATGAGCAATGAGAGAAGGCAGGGGAAGAAAGGAGGCCGAGGAACAGGTTGATCTGAGATCTGTAGTAGGAGAAACAGTGGGCGGAGTGGGCGGAGCGGGGTGAGAAGCAGCAAACTCGAATCTGCGGGTGAGTATCAATTCCTACACCCAAATAAGTTCCGTTCCCTCTTCTTCTCGCTCATCCTCACTCTCCCTAGATGAATACATGTCGCCTAAGAAGATATTTCATTTTGGGCTTCAAGTTTCAACCCCGGGATTTCTACCGGCTCCCACTCGTCGTCGTCCATCTGCGTTCCTGTATCTGTCCCCAGCCTTCAACAACTGTCATATTCTCTCCACTAATACCAAGAGCCAATTATGTTTCATTGTATCCATCCTGCCACAACGTCTAGGGTGGTGAGGCTCACGCTGGTGCGAGGAACTAGTAATGTGGATTCTAGACGCGCTCGCGTATCTTGGTATAGTAGCAGAGTAGTGGACTGTGGAGTCCATCATTCATATAAACCATCGGTGCGTTCTCTCGTCTCTCCCCCGTGTTCCTTGATGCTCATAGTTTCTTTCCGCAGCACTAGCCTCGTAGCGGACAACTCTCCACGGTACTCACATCTACCCATGACTTCCCCATGACGGTACGCGATGTCAAAACCTCTCAATCCACTATTCATCGACGCCAGCATCTAATTATTCGCTCCCACTTTCTGATTCCTTTCACCTCGCCCTGCTCGTTACGACGTAACTGTGTCCTCGAAGGTCATTACGACCTTTACGCAACAAATCAACGCAAACCNCTGAGGAAACAGCCCCGGTTGGTAGGGCGTTCGGTGCCAAGTGAGCTGAGATAGAGTAAATCATTGCTCGGACTCATCCAGGAACTACGGCCACAAAATGTAAAAAGGGATTACAGCGGAGTCAAGAAGTTTGCGGAATCACAAAATTTTTCCTAAGCCTGTGCCTGATGACATCACCCGGAGCCCGGGCTTGCCTCCGGAGATTCAATGCCAATAGCAAGCGCTTCAAAATACTTCTTGACTCCGTTGTAAAAGGTTCAAGCTATCGCCAAGAACTGGAGCTGAGCACATTGCACAGGGATGGATACCAGGTTCACGCCGTGTTCTAGGATTCAGTGCCCATGATGAAATATCTGAGGGCCCCACCATATCAGATTGATCCGGTTAAAGAAATGCACGAGACATACAATCCATTTACCTGTTCCTTTTAAGCGCCAGTCGGTTAAACTATCCACGTTTGTTTGCCTCTTCAATATACGCAGCGTCCATTCGCAGCTGTAACCCCACAAGTGCGATCCACAGTTGCCGACCTATCATCACATGGACAAGCGATGATGCCGTCAATAATGGATATTGATCCACCAAACATGCCTTACCGGCTGTGTTCTCTGAGGAATTTAAAATGATGTGAGACAAGGGGGTATTATGATACCTGACCCAAATCATTACGGTACTCAGCTCTCCAAACAAACCACTGCCTTGTATCAACAACTTTCGATTAACCATCGGCCCGCGCCCAACCCAGACTGCATATTTATGTGGTGACGTTGCGACGAAACGTACTCGAACACCAAGTTCCATTCTATCCAAGAGTGGCACCCACGACATGAAGGACGACCGGTACACCCATGCGGGGGCGCTTGGACGCACTATTTCGGGTTGGTTCCGGGTGACACTGGACGGCACTAACGTGAAATGAATGAACGCTCTATAAGCGAAGTACGAGGACGCTCGGCATATGCAAACAGTTGCCTGAATCGCCTACGATGGGATCCATAGTAGCTTTATTCGCAAACAAGCCGCAACATCCGCTCTATCTCACACCAGGCCTTCCAACATCCGCTGTCCCCATATCACCAGAGAGCACCCCCCAGATCACCATAAAGCTCGTTAGACTCGTTGAGGAAGCATTACGAACGCTGGATTACGATGTGCAGGTGCGTGTTGGGTATGAGAAGCACTGGTTATCTTTGTATCATTGTGGTTGTCTGAGCGGTGTAGTATTAGCAGCAGGTGATTGGTTACGGCTCATTGCGGCATGCCGATGCAAGCGTCGGGAACAAGGTGCCTTCCTGATGTTGCCGTGCCGAGGAGGCATACGAAGAGTGAATTCGTGCATTGTCGCTGCATCCTCGGACCCGAGATACCGCTGTCAAAGTCTCTTGAATAAGACCGTGATGGCTTCAACTCGACTCCCCCTTTTGGCGTCTTCATAGATTTCCACAGCATTTTCCTCTACCATGTCCAGATAGGCCAGTGCTGCGACCGCTAGATCCCATCCTACAACATGGGGACGAGATCTTGTGGATGGACAACAGCAAAATGGTAACAGCGAGACTTCGATGTGGTACAGCATAGCGTTTGGTGCCATAAAAGGTTGCAGTGTCGTAGGGCAGAGTGAAATGAATGCGAGAAGATGGCATTGTGGGTCATGTGGAGTTGCTCGGTTTGGTGGGGAATCCCTGGTACTTCAGAACGGTATCTTGCAGCCAGATCGAGAAATTTTGCATTTCTTCTCATTTTCATATTACCAGAGGAATATAGGGATATGCATCCTACGGATATTAGTCAGAATTGACCACCTCGAAAAGAGAAGATGTGCGATACGTTAGCGTAGGCCTGTCGTCATCAATTGTTTCTTTCCGGTTACTCTAATCAGGTCCATTCCATGATTACAGGATTGCCGGTTTTGAATACATTCGTTACTAGTAGGTCCAGCTGATTGGGATAGAACTCGATATGAGCCAAATGAGCTGGGACGAAGTACCTGTGACCGCGCGGCCAATAGACCCCGTCGAAATAAAAAAAGATACTGCGGAAGGAGCCGAGAATAGCTATATGAGTTGCACAATAGAGAATAGACTTACATGGTCTCAACAAAACTGTCCGAACTCGACAGGCGGTGGACGCGAAGGCCAAGGGTAATCCTCGTCACGTGTACACACCATCCGGTCCGAAAATCTCCCCAATTGGACACCCGTCAGCCACAGTTATTAGCAAACTCATACCCTAATTTCAAGACACTCCATCTCGATAATACTACCCTCATCTCATCCACCGTATCATGTCAGTCAGTTCCACCTTGAAACCATCAAGGGCTGATTTCCAGCTAACAGCCCTTCACTTGCCACAATTCCTCCGGCACCCTTGCTACGATCCCAATCGGCACACATATGGAATTCATCGACAAGTGCTGGCCCAGACAGGAAATATTTTTGCGTCTCTTTTCCGTTTCCCACGGGAATATTGATCGCAATATCAGCCCCGCATATTCGCACTTCGCATATGTGCTTTTGACGAATGTAGCTAATGCGCTGACACTACCAGATCCCCCTAAGGATTTTCTCATGAGCGACATAAATATTTACCTTGCAGGTTGCGTCAGCGATGTATCTCCATCCCTTCCTTTCCTCAGTGATTACATGGACAAACGACGAAATACACGCATTTTCATCTTCTCTCATCTCAGGACGGCCTCCCATCTATTTTTCCGAATTATGGAAAGTCATCCTTCTCTTACCATAAAGCAGGTGCGGAACGTGCCCCGTCAATGCTTCGCCTGACCTTAAAACATGATTCACGACAGTATCCTTTCATGGTTTGTCGCAAGGCTCGTTCCAGATAAGGTTCTAATGACAGGGTCAACAGGAAGCATTCTTCTTTGGTCCAGAAAGGTTGTCAGTAAGGAGGTCCGATAGCTCGGACGACTTTTTTGCGAATGAGGAGGCCAAATTTGCAGGTATTCACTCATTGTTCCTTCTCAGACCCCTTCAAGTTCTGATGAATACAAGGACACACCTTTCAAAAGTGCCTAGACGATATGGAAACCTTGATCAAGGATATTGAGTCCGAGGTAAGAAGATTGATCTGTGCCTATATTCCTACTGTATCTGAGCAGGATAATACAGGGCAAATATGTCATGCTCAAAGAACACACCGTACATTTAATAAACCCTCAAGTTCACGAAGCGAATATTGAAGAAAAGCGCCCATTTCGACCGACGCCTGTGCTTCAGGACCACTGCCTTGACCTGGATGAGGCTCAAAGGGTCGATGCCATGCGGACAACCACCGCGTTACCCATTCCTAATCCCACTATTCTGCCAGACCGCTTGCTGAAGACATTAACACCAGTATTCATCATACGACACCCAGCTCTAGTTTTTCCGTCCTACCTGCGTGCAAGTAAAATATTCGGAGTAACCCCATTCGACGACCATGCACCCTTCCATATGACGTTAAAGTGGCAGCGCCTGTTGCTCGACTTTTACAAAACTTGGTACTCTTGCCCAGAGGGTGCCAAGTCAGCGGGACCAGGGGGAGAGCATTTCCCAATTGTCATTGACGCAGACAANGTTGACTTACCCTTCCCAAGATATTCGTACCAAGAAATACAATAACTGACCCGATCACCTCTTCGGTGCCTTCATTGATCGTTCGCATCGGTATCTTTTTGCAACATAAGCGCCGCTTCTCGACTCTCGGACCATGCAAGATCTCCTGTTCCCTCAGTCTCCTTTGCTAACCTCTGCTTCTCGATCTTGATACCCGTACATTTTGCTGCTCCCCCTCCACCTCCGCTGCAAATGTCTGTATATCTGCCCTCATTCGACTCCGTTCCTGCTCCCTTTCTTTGTGCAAATGTCGCAAGTCGACCTTGAGCCGACTAGTGTCTACCTTTGCCTGCTCGGCTTCGCCCAAAGCAGGACGAGCTTCTCCCAATTTAGCACTTTGTTCTTCGGGATCCCTCTTTACGCCGATCAGAACTGCATGAGATTCTTCGATCCGCTGGGTAAGACGAGCAAGATCCGCTTGCTTTTCGTTACGTTGATTGTCCAAGTATCTGAGCGCAACAATTCTTAACTCCAGGGTTTCAGGGAATTGAGATGGCGATATATCTTCGAAAGCTCGTTGTGTAGAAATGGTGTTACGTTCATGAGAAATTGATGCTTCGCCCTGCAGCAGATAAATTTTCAGAAATGGACGGTACGAAAAACAAAAAAGTCGTACAGTTCGCATTGGCGAACTCCGACTTGGGTTCGTGGATACAGGATTGGATTGCGAAGCTCCAGCTAAGGAGTAGCTAATATCAATTTCGGATTAACAAGAAAGACAATTTATGCTCACTGGAGGTGATGATCCTTCACCTTCAACTTGTGTACGTCTTCGTTATCTTGCTGGAGATGGTGAACGCGATGAAGCGCGTTTGGACATGATGCAACCTGAGGTGTTGGGAGTGAAAGTTGAACCGGGGTCCGGACCGAGCAGAAAAAAAAAACACAGATTCTTTAATGTAATAATCCACGCAGGCTTTCGTCGAGGCTCGAAACCCACACGGTGGTACAATAGTGGTACAACAGTGGTACATATACCGACGGCAGATACACGATACACAAGCCCACCCATAACGCAAGTGACGTACGAGAGCAGCACTCAGTTCAGGGGGTGATGTAACATTGGAAGTATTTGGCGTAGAATGGGTTGTTGGGGGCCGCAGGGTTCCAATGCCGGCGTCGGTGTTCTTTTTCGAAGCAACGCCTTTGGATGCAGAGGTCAACGTAGCAAGCGCACCTCCTGTGCCTGTCTTGTTTGAAGCGAGATTACGCGATGCAACCCTCGACGACAGACCCACGGCTCCGTTTTCTCCAGAAGCGCTAGCACTCCATGGAGGAAATACGGACCCAGTCGAGCTCGATGAGCCACTAATCTGCGAATGTAGACTGCGGAGCTCAGCTCGCAGCTCTTGCGATAACAAGCGCACGATGCCTAAAGACTGGGTTGAGAGGTTATTTGCACCTCTCACTTCTTCTCTGAGCTTCTGTATCTCTCCAAAACTATCGAGAGCGTTGGTCTTGAGGTCGGCCATGCTCCTTGTATGTTCTCCCCGCAGTTCCGCCATTCCTTTACGAAGAGCTTCCAGTTCTGGCTTCTCAGACGCCTGCAATAGGTCCACCTTGACACTCAGCCTCTCAACTTCCTCTGCCAGACTCTGCTTCTCGCTTCTCATACGTCCCAACTCTGCCTTTTCCCGCTCCACCTCATTCAACGTAGAACGTGCTTCGTTCACCTAAACGGTGATGCGAGCAAGCTCATCCGCCTTCTCTCTGAGCTGGTCATCCACGTACTTGAGAGCCAAGACATTAGATTGAATCAAGGCCTCGGGAGATTGTGATGTTAACTTGTCGTCTTCGAAAGCCCATGGGGCAGAAAAACCATTGACCTTGCCAGAAGAACTCGATGTCTCATCCTATGAATGAGTCATCAAGCAACAAGATCCAGGAGGAGAACCGGATTACGTACATTCTGCGTACCACAACTGGCACTCGAGGCGGACAAAAAATTGAACCGCGAGAGAAATCCTCGCTAGAGGGGCAGGAGAGAAAAGATTAGCTGAAATACAACAAGAATCCTATTCTACGCACTGAAGCACCCTCTACCTCTGTACGCTGTTTTTGCCTTGCGGGGGATGGTGAGCGCGACGCTGGACGTTTAGACATTGCTGCAGGCAGGTGTTCGGAGGGAAACCCTAAAGGGATTTGCATTTGGGTTTCTGGCCAGATCTAGTTTGCCAGGCCAATGGACAACTATCCGAGAGCCGGTTTAAAACCCGGTTTTCTGATGTCCCCTTTGTCTACGCCACCGCACGCCCCAGGTATGTATCTCGTTTCGACTGTCATTGGCATACTAACAGTACATTCGAAGTACTAAGTCTACATCTCATAATTTTGCATACATGCAAGAATCGCGTGCAATTGCCCACAAATCAGCTACTGGCTGTTCAGTTATGTTGGATGGGAGCGCTATGCACCACCTTGCGGCCAAGTCTTTCCTCGCAGAGGTTTGTTCAACTCTTGAATAAGAGAAGGCCTCAGTCACTTCCCATTCTGTATCTTATTATTGGGTGCATGGTGTCAGTCGCAAGTCGGTTAGTTTTGATTTCTTAGAAATGAACTGTTTATAATGATTGCTATGCAGGTAGTATACAGTTTACATATCAGGAATGTTGTGGGGGCATGAATCTCCTTCAAGGTAATAGTGAAGCCCTTTCCCATCTTTCGTACAAGTTTTTAGCGTGCTCTTTGATATGGAACTCTGCTTCTCGTGGCATGACTGGTGCATCTGCACACAGTCTGACCATTTCGTGTAGTTATGCTTCTATAAGGATGAGGCATTCGAGCATGAATGACAAAATTCCAGATTACTATCTTGCATGGGCATACCTTCATGTTTTTTGCTGTAAACCCATCATAACTTTCTAACATCGTAAACAGAAAGTCCAAAGCTGGCATATTCTGTCATAGGTACATCAGCACCGAATAAATCCCTCCTGATCACATACCTCTTCAAGATTTGTCGCAATGATGCTTTTGTTGAGCATTGTGTCCTGCCCGAAAAGCAGATGTACACCTGCAAAAAGTATGTAGAATCATAATAGTGTTGCAACAGAATTATGAGGGCTGCAACGTACTGTAATAAATTTGTCCAGGTTTCAAGTATGTTATAGCCTAGTTACAGTATATTGAAATACTTTAACTGCCTTATGACTCCCTTATGACCACATTACAACTGCCTGGAAGGATTATTTAACCTTATAACCACATTACAACCATACTACAACCTATGGGGAATCATTACTGCAAGTTACAGTTCCAGTACATGCATGTTAAGACACAATCACAAATATAAATGTAATTCTCAGAGTAAAATCCTGCTCAACATGATAACACACCAAGTTCAGCACTGTTCCCCCTGATTCCAAAGCCTGTCTGCATACTGTGAAGCTGGTGTAGGTAGAACATGATGATGTCATATTTGGGAGATGGTGGTCAAGAGAGCACCAAGAGGCTTTCCAACTCTCTGACAAGGGGTTCTCATCTTATTGCAACATGTAAGGCAACTACCTCAACTTCATGGCAGCCAAAGTGCCACAGCATTGGTAAATTCCCATACCTAACCCTTTGCCCAAACCACCACCATTGACAAACGACATTGATGACAGCTCCCCTGTTTCCTCTCCATCAAGCTCAAAAATTACCAGTTCCAGTCTCAGCAAGGTCAACTACAATATTCAACACCAATAACAGGCTCATTCAAGGTATAAAGGTATGTCAAATTGAAAATGGCTCCAATACCATTGCTGGTCCTACTGGCTCACTAATGCAGATTTTACCCTTATAGATGTTCTCTTTGACTGTTGATCTTGACCCCATATCATCCTAGAAGTGTTTAGTAGGCTATAATGGAGAGAGACACATTGTCAGGTAAATGTTGTCTGCCAACAACCAAGAGACAACATGCCTTTCTACATTTCATCAGACCTGGGGCTATGCACATGCTGACCTTTGACCACTACCACTACCACTACCACTACCACTACTACCACCACTACCACCAGAAGATCAACCCCAATTTGCTGCATGTGTCGTTGTAGTATATCTCTTGACATGTACATTTCAAATCTTGTTCGCTCCAAACAAATGGCAGCTGACACCCATGATGCAGTCTTTGTCTTCTACACCATATTCTATAAAATGGCATCCTTCACCAAACTATGACACGAGTACCTCCTCACACCTCCACATAGCCAGCTCACACAGGCTTGGACGGTTCTTATAACAAGTGTACCTCAAACCTTGGACAGTGAACATAAGATTAGACAGTTTGTGTCATTCGTGCCTGGTATGTGGTTCCCCCTTTCCACATTACCTTCCCAGCCCTGATAATAACATAGGTGGCATCGACCGCATATGGTTATATTACAATATATGGGAACTAAACAAACTATATGAAAAGTGGGAAGATGCATGTGAGATGTTGGAGAAGGCTGTTACTGAAGTACTCAAGCTAGCTTCCAGAGAGTATTGTCGTCTCCACAAGAAACATAAGAAGAAGGATATTGAAGGTGCTTTGGCAGCAATACCTCTGCTGACATTGGAAGAGCTGGTACCTCTGGCAAAGAGACCAAAGCATAAAGCAGGGTTTTTAGGCATGTGTGGTATGGAAGTTGATACAATTGAGTGGTGCACTGAGGAAATTGGGAGGTGGAATAGGGAGATTGATGAGCAGAGGAAGACATTGAGCGGAAAGACTAAGTTTTTGGGTAAGTTGCATTTATCTGCTGTTCAGGAGTGACGACAGCTAACGATGGGGCTATAGGAAGTATATTCATTAGAACTAATCTCTAGTTGGGTGCACATATCCTTGCTCAGTGTGTTAGCTGGCATAAACTGTTGAGAATGGTCAACAAGTGGATAGAAGTCAACTCTCAAGGTAGTTTTCATGCTCTTTTACACCTGTTTGCCCACTTCATGTTTTCATGATCACTCACCTACCTCGCTATCTTTCTATTGCTATGCCTCTTTACCTCCTGAGCTCACACTGACCTCTTGCCAACAGACATCATATGGCACAACCTAGATGACAATGCCCTCGAAATGCATGGCCGAACCTTGATGAGCTGGGCAGCCAACATTGGGTTAATCATAGGCCTGACTCTCTTGGTGATCTTTATAGGAACAATAAGTAATGTGGATGATCTGTGTAATGAAGTTCTGTGAGTAGCTGTCTACCTCTACACCTTTGGTGTTTTTGCCTGCTTCTTTCCATGCTGCTTTGTGTCTCATCTTTCTCATGACAAACCTAACTTAACGATCTGCAGGCATTTCTGATGGATATGTGAGGCATCTCCACCTATTCCAAGCATGCAAGAATGGTAGTTTTCATCTATCTGGAGTATATATATGGTGTTTTGTGTATATTCATACTATTATGTAATTGTGTATTGTAGTGCAGTTCAATATAGGTAGTTTTACATTTATATTTATGTATGCTATATGTGTGAATGATTCTGATAAGGATTCAGTACCTATTTGCTGTCCAGTAGGGTTGTAATGTGGTTGTAACACAGTCTTTGGGTTATAATGTTGTTGCAACTGGTCATAATTATTATGGGACTCATAATTATTACAGTATGTTACAACTACCTTACAACCATATTACAACTAAGTTATCATATCTGACTTGGCATATAACAGGGTCACTAATGATTATGTATCTCATAATGCATTATGGGAGTTATAACCCTATTATAATGCAACGTACTTTTTGCAGATGTATGATTCCAATTACCCCGACCACAACACTGGCTTCTCCTTCCTCACAATGAGCAAAATCTACTGAAAGCATGCAGTCAGGTGCTACCAGAGTCTGCAACTCCTCAGCCCATTGAACTCTGGATTTTTGATGGGCCATGGTGATAGATAATGAGCAGATCCCTGATCCTTCTCAAGCCCTTGTCTCTATAAGCCATTTCATTGCATTCAGTGGTAGCAACAGCAGTGCATTGATACACCCAATCCTAAGATCTTTTAATTTTGGTAACAACTCACCTGATGCAATACTATTGAACAGGTGTCCAGCATAAAACCCTTCTAGAAGGTTCAACCTTGTCGCATTGGCTACTAGTGGATGATGAAGCAGTCTTTTGATGGTATATTCCATCATGGAGACATGAGCCAGAACAATAGTTTTGATATTTGGAGATCCTGATCCATCTATCATGTGAATGACAGTGTTCATATCACTTTGACAGCCACTCATGACAAGCTCTAATTTCTGTAGAATAGGAAGCTTTAAGTTGGCACACATGACTNGTGGATAGAAGTCAACTCTCAAGGTAGTTTTCATGCTCTTTTACACCTGTTTGCCCACTTCATGTTTTCATGATCACTCACCTACCTCGCTATCTTTCTATTGCTATGCCTCTTTACCTCCTGAGCTCACACTGACCTCTTGCCAACAGACATCATATGGCACAACCTAGATGACAATGCCCTCGAAATGCATGGCCGAACCTTGATGAGCTGGGCAGCCAACATTGGGTTAATCATAGGCCTGACTCTCTTGGTGATCTTTATAGGAACAATAAGTAATGTGGATGATCTGTGTAATGAAGTTCTGTGAGTAGCTGTCTACCTCTACACCTTTGGTGTTTTTGCCTGCTTCTTTCCATGCTGCTTTGTGTCTCATCTTTCTCATGACAAACCTAACTTAACGATCTGCAGGCATTTCTGATGGATATGTGAGGCATCTCCACCTATTCCAAGCATGCAAGAATGGTAGTTTTCATCTATCTGGAGTATATATATGGTGTTTTGTGTATATTCATACTATTATGTAATTGTGTATTGTAGTGCAGTTCAATATAGGTAGTTTTACATTTATATTTATGTATGCTATATGTGTGAATGATTCTGATAAGGATTCAGTACCTATTTGCTGTCCAGTAGGGTTGTAATGTGGTTGTAACACAGTCTTTGGGTTATAATGTTGTTGCAACTGGTCATAATTATTATGGGACTCATAATTATTACAGTATGTTACAACTACCTTACAACCATATTACAACTAAGTTATCATATCTGACTTGGCATATAACAGGGTCACTAATGATTATGTATCTCATAATGCATTATGGGAGTTATAACCCTATTATAATGCAACGTACTTTTTGCAGATGTATGATTCCAATTACCCCGACCACAACACTGGCTTCTCCTTCCTCACAATGAGCAAAATCTACTGAAAGCATGCAGTCAGGTGCTACCAGAGTCTGCAACTCCTCAGCCCATTGAACTCTGGATTTTTGATGGGCCATGGTGATAGATAATGAGCAGATCCCTGATCCTTCTCAAGCCCTTGTCTCTATAAGCCATTTCATTGCATTCAGTGGTAGCAACAGCAGTGCATTGATACACCCAATCCTAAGATCTTTTAATTTTGGTAACAACTCACCTGATGCAATACTATTGAACAGGTGTCCAGCATAAAACCCTTCTAGAAGGTTCAACCTTGTCGCATTGGCTACTAGTGGATGATGAAGCAGTCTTTTGATGGTATATTCCATCATGGAGACATGAGCCAGAACAATAGTTTTGATATTTGGAGATCCTGATCCATCTATCATGTGAATGACAGTGTTCATATCACTTTGACAGCCACTCATGACAAGCTCTAATTTCTGTAGAATAGGAAGCTTTAAGTTGGCACACATGACTGAGAGATACAGATCTTTGAGTGGTATGCACAACCTTTGAAGCTTTGGTAGAACAACAGCTGTCATTGGTAGTGCATTTAGATGACAAGGAAACACGTCATTTGGCCAACAGTAGAAGAGGCCAAGTTGGAGGAGTAGGGTTTTGAGGTGAGAGAATGAAGCACTTTCTAACAGAGGCATGATTTTGTGAACTGAACAGCCTGTAAGCTCCAGATGTATTATCTGGCTCCATCTAAGTTGTGGAAACACTCCTGCTGTTAATGAAAAATCACCTGATTGTGAAAGAGTTGCTCTGGTGAGGAGAGGGGCTGAACAAAGACAATGAAAGAATTGCTGGGTGTTACAGCATTTCTCTGCTTTGTCCAGCTTGACTTCTTCAAGCAATGGAAAGGATAGTTTTCAGTCTTTGTTGAGCCACAAAATGGATAGATCCAACCATGTTGCATCTATATGTGAGGTCCAAACCTCATGGAGTACCATGTGTGATCCAATTTCCTGTTTGACCTATTGACTTCAGCCAGCTGAAAGAATAAACGAGTGCCAGCGCTTGCAATGATCCAAAACCATTTCAAATAAAGGTCAATAATCAATAAGGGATTCAGTACTGTTGCATCAGGGCATGATATGAATGTCAAGCAGTCCTTCAGCATTTTGCTCGAGTGTGGCAGGGAGTATAGAGGCATAGACCTGTGAATATGCACCCTTATTCAATAGTTCCTGCAGGTCCAGATGGATTATTCTTTATAGCTCTGGAGTCCCTAGTGCAATGGCACACCAAGCCTTNGAGTATATATATGGTGTTTTGTGTATATTCATACTATTATGTAATTGTGTATTGTAGTGCAGTTCAATATAGGTAGTTTTACATTTATATTTATGTATGCTATATGTGTGAATGATTCTGATAAGGATTCAGTACCTATTTGCTGTCCAGTAGGGTTGTAATGTGGTTGTAACACAGTCTTTGGGTTATAATGTTGTTGCAACTGGTCATAATTATTATGGGACTCATAATTATTACAGTATGTTACAACTACCTTACAACCATATTACAACTAAGTTATCATATCTGACTTGGCATATAACAGGGTCACTAATGATTATGTATCTCATAATGCATTATGGGAGTTATAACCCTATTATAATGCAACGTACTTTTTGCAGATGTATGATTCCAATTACCCCGACCACAACACTGGCTTCTCCTTCCTCACAATGAGCAAAATCTACTGAAAGCATGCAGTCAGGTGCTACCAGAGTCTGCAACTCCTCAGCCCATTGAACTCTGGATTTTTGATGGGCCATGGTGATAGATAATGAGCAGATCCCTGATCCTTCTCAAGCCCTTGTCTCTATAAGCCATTTCATTGCATTCAGTGGTAGCAACAGCAGTGCATTGATACACCCAATCCTAAGATCTTTTAATTTTGGTAACAACTCACCTGATGCAATACTATTGAACAGGTGTCCAGCATAAAACCCTTCTAGAAGGTTCAACCTTGTCGCATTGGCTACTAGTGGATGATGAAGCAGTCTTTTGATGGTATATTCCATCATGGAGACATGAGCCAGAACAATAGTTTTGATATTTGGAGATCCTGATCCATCTATCATGTGAATGACAGTGTTCATATCACTTTGACAGCCACTCATGACAAGCTCTAATTTCTGTAGAATAGGAAGCTTTAAGTTGGCACACATGACTGAGAGATACAGATCTTTGAGTGGTATGCACAACCTTTGAAGCTTTGGTAGAACAACAGCTGTCATTGGTAGTGCATTTAGATGACAAGGAAACACGTCATTTGGCCAACAGTAGAAGAGGCCAAGTTGGAGGAGTAGGGTTTTGAGGTGAGAGAATGAAGCACTTTCTAACAGAGGCATGATTTTGTGAACTGAACAGCCTGTAAGCTCCAGATGTATTATCTGGCTCCATCTAAGTTGTGGAAACACTCCTGCTGTTAATGAAAAATCACCTGATTGTGAAAGAGTTGCTCTGGTGAGGAGAGGGGCTGAACAAAGACAATGAAAGAATTGCTGGGTGTTACAGCATTTCTCTGCTTTGTCCAGCTTGACTTCTTCAAGCAATGGAAAGGATAGTTTTCAGTCTTTGTTGAGCCACAAAATGGATAGATCCAACCATGTTGCATCTATATGTGAGGTCCAAACCTCATGGAGTACCATGTGTGATCCAATTTCCTGTTTGACCTATTGACTTCAGCCAGCTGAAAGAATAAACGAGTGCCAGCGCTTGCAATGATCCAAAACCATTTCAAATAAAGGTCAATAATCAATAAGGGATTCAGTACTGTTGCATCAGGGCATGATATGAATGTCAAGCAGTCCTTCAGCATTTTGCTCGAGTGTGGCAGGGAGTATAGAGGCATAGACCTGTGAATATGCACCCTTATTCAATAGTTCCTGCAGGTCCAGATGGATTATTCTTTATAGCTCTGGAGTCCCTAGTGCAATGGCACACCAAGCCTTGTGAATAAAGATAAAAATGAGTGTTAGCAAATTTTCAGTAAGTATAACATGGCACACCTACAAATGCAGCCAAGAGTCCATGGTGTCGTTTGAGCCTTAAAGGTAGAATTGATGTGAGGGCATTCAATGAATATCAATGAAAGGATCTTGACTGGTAGTCAAGTGATGGGTATTTGACTCTGTGATGACATTGTGGGGAGCAGTATGTGGCAGCAACATGGTGTCTTTATACCTTTTATACTGATGGAGCATCACCTACAGATGACCACATGCTTACCTGAAAATGGATATTCAACCAGGTTGCTGGGGGGCCATGACAATTTTGAGGCATTTCACCTGAGGATGTGTCCTTGACTGATTTCAAGGCAGGTTCAAGGCAGGGTCAAGTCATGTTAAGACAATATCTAGTACATTGCTATAATTCAATGCTTATTCAATGACATGTTAGTACAAGCTGATTCAAGCTGGGTAACTACTGAGGACTCTCCATATTCCTTTTCATTGATGGTAGTGGTGGAGAGTGTTTGATAGTGCTGTGCCTGATGGTGATGTTGGCATCATCACTTTCTCACATTCAAGCACCGATGACATGTCATGTTCAAGTGTCAGTTTTGATCACCATCAACACCTATCTGCTCACTTGCTGCTGCATCTAATGGAACTGTTTTTCTCAAAACTACATAGTATGAATCTTGACTCAAATCACCCATGTGACACCAATACTGCTAGTGGCTGTCTACATCCAATCAAGTTCTCTTCACTGTCCTTCGTTGCCATCTTCCTTAGACTACAACACCAGAAGATCTTGAATTTAGTGCAAGAGGATACCAGGTGACAATGTAACTCAGTCTACACAAGTGACAGACATGAGGATTTTTCCTAGCTCATCCTTGTGTTGTGCTGGCTACAGCAAATAATGAGTATTTTTGGCTGGGGAGAAGCAATCAGAATGCACTATGCTTCTTCCCCACCCACCTTCTTGCAAGAGAGAACTCAAAGCTCTCACAACTGGTATGAGTTTTGCTTCCATCCTCTACTTGTTTATTGATTAAATTGATTAACTGCACAGAAACAAGTGCTCAAAGCACTGTTTGTCTCAGAGAGACCATCTGAAAGCATTGAACTACTTTTGAAGCACAAAATTGCCAAGCTTTCAGTGTCATGCAGAAGGAAGTCCAGTTTGAATAGCAATAAGTCAAGGAAAGAAGAGATTTTGGCAAGATGTCTTCTAGTACATGCCTATATATTAGTTCTCAACTCTTTCTACATTTAATCACCTTGACTTAGTTGATTGTCTGTGCTCTGCAGGACTTTAGATGCCATAAATGTGAAGGGCCTGACCTTTCCAGAAAGTCAACACATAGATATACAAGAATGTAAGTTGTTTCCTTTCCTTAGTATGAGTACTTAATAATCCCAATTCAATCTTGTAGCCAACACACCTCTAAATGGTTGCAAAATGTACCAAAATGATTATAGTAAGTCATCTCTCTATGTTTTTCCTTATATGGAGCTAAAATGTGGGAGCTTAGACAAGGAATGACTGTTCTGGTCAAGAATGGTACACTGTTCTTCTACCCTGCTTGCCTTATTGAGCCTGGGAGGAATCTCAAGTCTTGGACAATCAAATAGTAGCATCTAAATCAACCTGCTGAAGATGTGATGCATATACCTGGCAGTTATGCAGCAGTGAAGGTTAGTCACATTGTGGACAGTCTGTATCATGACACAAAGGGTAGGCAGATTGTCTGAGTAAGCACTTTGTTTTTCAGCTGCTCTTTTATCTGAGTAACCTTTTTCTGACAGCTAGGCCAATGAACAACAACAGCTGAGATCAATCAAAGCAAATATGATGCATCAGAGAAACAGAATGATCCACAGCTTTCTCTTCCTTACACAAAGGAGATTGATAGTGTGTTATTGCCATATAAAAAGCAGTTTGCCATGGATGATAATCACAGCAGGAAACACCTGGCTTGAAGGCCTTGATGAGAACTAGTATCCTTTTGCTGCATGGAGGCATAAACAGCATGTCCATGTTGTACCTTTTCATGGCAGGCTCCCAGGTGCTACCTAGTCCTGCATCATGAATTGGCTCTATCAGGTTGTACCTGGAATAAAAGAAGTAGCATTGTTTTGGGTAATTAATGGTGTACTACAGCATGCTCTTCCAAATTACATCCTCAATGAATATACAAAGAAGTGTGACAACTGGAAGGCTGAGAATGAGTGTTTGAAGGCTTTAGCTCCAAAGCCACAACACTCTAAACCAGTTCCAATTGTGCTGAAAGGCAAGGCTAAGTTGTCAAAGTAGTATAGCATAAGAATGTATGTACAATTATTTACACAGGCTGTTGTGTGGCTGAGGAGGTTCAAGGACAGGCTGATGTCATATGTAACAAGCTTGAGGAAGGGCCAAGAACATGGATAATCAATTTGAGGAAGGGTCAAGGATGTTGGTAACAAGTTTGAGGAAGGGTCAAGAACATGTTCATCAGACTGAAGGATATGTATAAATGTTATAGAGAGTAGATTTGGGCAAAGAAGGTGTCATAGAATCAACAACTGTCAAGTTTGAGTAGTAATAGGGATGTTTAAAGGTAAATGAATATGGGCAATGCCTTCCCAACAGAATTGGCTCTTAAGATGCCACAAGATCACGGAATGGGATGTAAGTAATAGATGAGAATATTAATTTCATTGATTGATGGTGGGATTTGAGTATATGAGGTGTTAAATGCAGTCGCTGTGATGATGGGTGGTAGTATAGCCAAAATTCTCACAGGCAGATAAATCTGAGTGGTGAGATGTTGAATGGCAATTAACTTGTGTAGAGAGATATTCTTATTATACCCACTCATTTTACAGATTCTAGATAACTTAAATGAAGGCAAAGAAACTTACCATGCACATTGTAAGCCTCAATAAAGTGAAAGGCTTCATATTCCCATGGTCTTTGGACCTCAACAGGGTGTTCAGTTCATAAATACAACTTGAATCAAACATGTACAATCAGGTGCAACACAGAGATGACAGTGAAATCACCCACATCAGGTACCAACCACAGGGTTTTGGGTCACTTGAGGACATTTGAGGATGTTTGAGGAAGGTTCCAGAATGCTTGAGGAAGTCAAGGATCTGTCCTCAAACCCTTCCTTGAAACTGTATATGCCCCTTTTGTGATCTGGTAAACCTCATCATAGCAGAAACCTTTGAAGACCTTAGTTGAGCCTCACCCTCATCCAGACCCTGGCACTCAAGGAGACCCTTCAATGTGCTTTCAAATGACTTGCACTGGAATCTGGTTGTGATAAGCCATCTTTTCGCAACAGTTGATGTAGCTGTCTGAACAGAAGCCCCACAAGTTCCCATGTCCTGTCTTTAAGATTTGGCCCAGCTTGCTAGTGACAAGGCATCTTTTCAAATGGGCCCACCACATGTCATCTACCAGGCACACCCTCTCCCACCTCTCTTATACCAGCATGCCATTACTCCCCTTCTCCTGTATCTCTACACAGTGTATCATCACTGGATGGGTCTCATACCAATGCAGACATAGCAGAAGGGAAGAAAGGATGGGGCAAGGAGGAAGTGGAGGGTCCTGTCATGTACTTTTTAGGAAGCACCTTTTCAGACCATGTGTAACATCTTTCAGATGAGGAACAAGCCAAATAGGATCTGAATGCAGGTCTGAAACTCACAACCAGGCACAAACTTTTCAGATGGTACTTATGGGATTGATCTGGAGGCCATCTGAAAAATTGAAATAAACCCAGTTTGAAAACCACAAGCTAAGCTGTCCAGAAGGACCCACTGTGATGTGTCAGTGAGCACTAAAATTGTGGTTGCACATTATGAAAAATCATAGCACCTGTACCACACACCTTTCTTCCTAGATATAATGAAACAAAAGGCATGAGCTGAATATTATCATGTAGAAAATTTGTTGAGGCCACTGAGTGACTTGAGAGAGCAAAATTGTACAATGCATCAGTTTGTCAGTGAGCACTAAAGTAGCACTAACTAAGTGCTAAAATTGCAGTGAGAAAAAATCATAGCACATGAACTATGCACCTTTCTTCCTAGATATCATGAAATCAAAGACATGAAGTGAGTAGTATCATGTAGAAAAAGTTTTGAAGTCACAGAGTGACTTGAGAGCAAAAGGTTGTACAATGCACCAGTTGCAACAGGACTGAGACTGAGTTCACAAGCAAAACTTACTCCCACTCAACTTACTTTTGAACAGAAACTCCTGGAGTCCTATCCAGTCAAAGGCTTTTTAAGAGCTCCATAGTTACATACAATTGTTGAGTACCAAATTGACTGTCAAGTGTGTGTACCACACCATGATTCTGGTATGTTTTGGAATTGGTTAGACAATGCTCAAATCAGCATCCTGATTGAAAACAGCTGTGTAGCCTACTATGTAAATAATATCAGCAAGGCTGGAAGAGTGATTAGTACATAAAAACATACCTGGAGCCCCATCACAACTGATTCTTCAGTTGTGTGTATGTTTCGGACAAGTAACATGTTGCCATATAGCCTACTAGCAGTGGGATGGAATTCATTGATGCAAACATGTACCTCTGATTTGAAACAGGGTAAGATCAACATTGATAGGACCAAAATCTGTACAAGAGGCATCTGCTCGAATTCCGTTATTCTGACATACCTAGTATGTTGTCGACGGAGAAAGAACAAAAGGTATACGTCATCAGAGGCGTAGGGCAGAGTTGCGGGGATCGCCGAAACACGAGGCTCATTCCCGTTCAATTTCCATCTGAAACTCATCTGGAAATATGTAGCGTTTCGTCGCCTCAGATCTGAAAACCATCCATAACAACACATTGGTGAGTCACCTGAAAAAATATCTGAATAGATAGCATGATGGCATCATTTTCCAGATCTGCCGCCGTCTGAAAAGATGTCTGAGTTCACCGAAGGACAGCGCATTTTGTCTTTCTTTCCTCTCCCTTGTCCACCACCAGTCCACTTCATAGCTAACGGAGTGCACTATATCCAATGTACTGAAGGGGGGACAGGACACCTGCAATGGTGGTAAGGTAGCGAACGGCTGGCTTGCGGGTGATGTCAAGGCGATGTCATCTTAAAGACTGCTTTGCTGCTTAGCACCCCAGCCAAATCTTAAAGATGGCGAACAGGAAATCGTGGGGCTTCTGTTCAGACACCTACATGGACTCCTCAAACTGGGCCGACGGTACGGCCTTCGTAAATCAATGCCCGATCGCAAAAGGAAATAATTTCTTATATGACTTTACCGCCATTGATCAAGCGGGGATGTTTTGGTATCATTCTCACCTTCGTGCGTCTTCTGATTCAGCCGATCCGCAACCCCAGCTAACGTCCACCTCAGCAACACAATATTGCGACGGACTCCGGGGGCCTATTGTCATTTATGACCCTGATGATCCGCATGCTTCCCTATACGATGTCGATGATGGTACGTGGCAATCCTACTTCTTTTCGGTCTATATCTGACTGTTTTTTCAGAATCGACCGTTATTACTCTCGCTGATTGGTACCATACGAAGGCTAAAGAGATAACCTTTGGGTACGTAATG
The DNA here is from genome assembly GCA_001466705.2 of Moniliophthora roreri. Taxonomy (NCBI): domain Eukaryota; kingdom Fungi; phylum Basidiomycota; class Agaricomycetes; order Agaricales; family Marasmiaceae; genus Moniliophthora; species Moniliophthora roreri. The sequence goes on from LATX02000202.1 coordinate 22,056, forward strand.
TCCTACTCATTTCATATTCCAAGGCTTATAGATTGCAGGACACCGGATAACTATCTTATATCGGGATCTGGCTCCACATCCCCGCCAAACGTCCCCCTGAGCAGAGCCTCCCACCACATAATCAGTCGCTTTTTTTGCCCATGAGACCCTCCCGGAGGTTTTTTGGGAATGTGGAGTCCATCCTGCTGTTGCTCGGAATGGAAAGGCCGGAAATCATCCCCTGTGAGTATTTCTATGTCTAATCTAACCGCCTACTAAGCCATTGACGAGGAAAACCTTGTACGACGAGGGCCTATCCAACGTCAAGTTCGTTCAACTTGATATGACGTGGAAATCATCCATTCAGTCAGCCGTCGACTTCATCTTCAAAGCCGAAGGAAAGCTCGACATCCTCGTACACAACGCAGCGCTAGCCCGCATGGATGCTCTCCAAAACGCTAGCTCTGTCGATACCGATATTATTAAAGAGACGATGGAGATCAATTTCTACGGCGTCATCTACATAACCCAAGCTTTCCTTCCGCTCCTTCGTGAACCAGTTATACTCCTCATATCGATGGATATGGCATCTAACACCCAACAAAGCCCACCTGATTCGTATCTTCACGTCGTGGCATACAATACCTCAAAGGCGGCAGCAAACTCGTATCTCATCGCACTCGCGAAAGAGTTGAAGAATAATGGGTTCAGAGTAAACGCTGTGACGCCTGGACTCACGACAACCAAGTTGGATGGATTTGTGCATGGCAGAGAAACGACAGAGAAGGCGGCAGAGTTACTTTCCGAGTCGGTGTTGCTCCAGGAAGAAAACGGGGCTATTCTGGAGCGATAAAAGGGAGCATGGTTCTCGATCGCAATGATAATTGTGCTAGAAAGTCTGATAGCTTCCCGATATTAAAGTTGAATATCGTGTATGTATGTTAATGAAATGCATTCGACGCACCATTCAAGGAAACAGAGAGGAATATTAAAATGTAAGCTAGTGGTTTCGGAGAGTTCCAAATCAAGTAGCATCGGTGGATCTAGTATCATTCGAGTAAGAATCATCGTGGATGGACGTCGCAAGTAAAACACGACTCACGAGAAGAAGGCCAGCAGCCACGCTAATAAGCAAGGTGTCAGTCTCAACCCCACTTGATGGTGATAAAAGCACAGGAAAACTGACTTACTTTGCCAAGATAGGCATAATATCCTGGAGGTCGCTGTTCACACTCAGTCTATACAATGAGCATATACAAATATTGGATGAACATACAAAATTATTTGCAAAGCCACAGAGTACTTGCGTCGGGTGTAATTATTGTATTCCGTGAGGTCTCCGGACCGGACAGCATTATAGGTCACGACATCTTGATAGATAAAGAAAGCGGTTGTTGCTGCAGTTCCGATCGATGCTACGATAAAGAGAAAGACATTGCATCCAACATATAGCTTGATTTTATCCATCTTGTCACGGCGTTGATACAGGCTGACGAGGGAGATGCCGAATAAGAGGATGTAGAATCCTGTCGTGAGTTTGTGTTAGAAAGAACAGTCGCCGAGCAGCTTGGGATGAAGCGCACCATACGCAAAAAGCATAACCTAGTAGGTTTTCATTAGATGCAGCTCACAGACAAAGAAGGAAATCTCTATTGCTCACCGAAAGAGTTGCAAGAGTAGACAATGACATGTTCGGCAGAAAAGTATCGTGAGGTGAGGGATGCAAGGATGTTCATTATTGTCGCTGAGATCCAACAACGAAGAATACTTTATTTTATAACATTCAAAAATGAGCGCCATGACGTTAAATACTGCTTCGCTCGCAGAACGCAAACCTCCTATTTTGAATTTTTGCTAGTAGCGTCCTTCTCAGCAGGACGGGCGGCAATTCATATGGCTGAAAAAGGGGAGCACAGCACGCCATAGTTGGTTTCGCATCAATTGCGATTGGAGGAAGATGATAAGGTTTGACATGATGGAAGAAAGTTCCTGGTAGGACTGCACCGGATAAAATTCGCCTTCTCTATGAACCTGGCCTGGACTCGCGCGCACCAAGCGCGCAGATTCAATACCTTCAATGTCCGACGGTTTTCAGCTATTTGGCATCTTTTCCTTTCGCTACGATAGACATGAGCGGTGCTTCTGGTCACTATGACAATAAAGGGTATTCGGAAGGCGAGATAAGCTATTGAAGGAGAGCTTTACCTCGAAGCCTCTATGTTTCATATTCGCATCTGAAAGGATAAGACTTCCCGCTCGACCATAGCGACTTGAGGAAATCATTCTTAAGGATGAGCCCCGAGTTATCTATCCGAAAGTTAGAACGCCCGAGGGGAAAAAGGAGCTGCGTACTTTCTGCGCTCAAAGTACCCCAGATACAGTTTCACCCAACCGATAAACCAAAGATTCGGAGCCGAGGGTGAAGCCCGAAGCCGAAGATACGACCCACGAGGACACGAGGAAGGTGACATTGATATCTGAGAGAATGTTTCAGTCGATGATGGAAAAAGTTAGAATAGAAGCCAGAACACACCTTTGAGCTGTGATTTCCATCTCCGACCCCAAAGATCCCGCTCGACCATTTCATAGCTAACTCTATCGTTGCCGCCATCGACTGATCAAAACCCGATATCTTGTCTCCTTGTAGGATCGGTGCGTATCAGGCTAGAGAACACAATAACCATCTATTGCTGGCATAGACAGTGATTAGAAGGAGTCTAGACCGCACCTTGTTTTAAAGAGGTGGGGTTGGACAAGCTTGTGAAGCCTCTCGGGTGGACAACGTGGGCGAGGTCACGTGTGTACAGCTCATGTGGGAGCAAGACGGTGAATTGAGGCTGCCGACAATGGAGATTGGTATGCAAAGGACAGAGCTAGTCATGTTCGTTCCAGAATCGGCCGTGCCAGTATCTATATGATGGCTTGGGAGTCGATAGGTGCGGCAGATACTGATGATAACGAAGATATGCATGATTACCTGGGAGATGATGTATCAGTGTCACGTATGGAAGCTAGGGGCAGGAAGGAGACGCACCAACTTTCTGCGTCAAATTCGAACGCCCACGCTACTTCTCCTTGGATGTCAATAGTTATCAACAACTTGCGAGGCGCTAGCCACCTTTCGCTTCCTCAAGAGGCTATCCGGCCGCGACATCTTTGGAGGGCTACGGATAGTTTCTCGTATTATCGAGCTAGGCTCAGAGCAACGCATTGATGTCAGAAGGCGTTCTGGCAGTTGAGCTATGGCTTGAAATGAATGAAATTAAGTGATCTAAGCCCATGTATTGCAAAGTCAAACGCACCTGCATCCGATACATCCAACGTTTTTCTCGACTTCCCGCTAGCGTAATCGTCCGTAACTTGAGCTTGAGCCCGTTCTATACGCCTGAATGCAGTATTTGTCGAATCTCCAGTGGAATTTCATCAAGAAGGGATGATATGTTGAAACCGTCGTAGAGGTAAAAGACAGAATAGCAGCGTGGGAATGACTCCGTGACCGGTAGCTCAATTTTCCCGGATGCCGAAACCCTGACTTGGGTATGTTCCATATACTATCCTCAACTCACCTACAGCTTACGATTGGGTGTGAGTCGTCAAGAACAAAAGTATGCCATATGTTCCAATAGCCTAACTTTGTCCGTCTCTCATATTACCCTTTCCCAAGGTAATATCACCTCCGCGTTCCGATTACCGTGACTCTTCAATCCCAACCACCTTGACACAACGATCACCGCTCCCTATCCAATCTAGAGCCCACACAAGCCGCGTTATCAGCCTCACCCCATTACTTTACCTCGTAGACCGGTGCTCCCTCCCTTTTCCAGCCATCAGCAAAAACCGGAAAGTGCTATAACCTGGTTGTGGCCTGGTTTGTGGGGGTTATGACTGGTTTTAAGGGTCATAATAACCCGTCACCACCACCGTTGAACTTGAAACGCCGCCACACCATACCATATGCTCTCCGCCGAAGTTGAACACCACAGCCGCAACCAGTGGTCCAGGAACCACCAACTTCGCTGTACGGGTGTTTCTTAGGTCGCTGATTACGATTACGACGTCGCCGAAGTTTCGCAGCGTCGTCTTTACATCAATCTGGACATCAGCACCACCTCTACCTCCTGCATCACCTCCCGGCCTCAACTGAATAGGCCAGAAACACCCAGAGAATTCTTCTGGGGGTTCCTCGACCCGCTGAACACGATTATGGTATCGCCGAAGGTTCACCATGCCATCTTTCCTCCGAACTCTTCACTGTCAACACTTGCTGCCCGTACACGCTTTTGTAGCCTCTGTGTACACAGATAACAACTAATTAGTCGTTCTCGTCCCACCAGAGGCTAAAGACATGTGTGATTGTACTGCACTTGTCAAACTTCCACTCGACTCATCGAGGTTAATGTCATATGAAAGCCGACACTGTCCTTGAGGCTCAACAAGATAGAAAGGGTCCTGTGCAGTCCTGTTGAGCAACAGATGGCATCCACTAGCCCACCGCGAGTCCTAAAGATCGTGTATAAGAACCCAATGCTCAAGCTAGGATATTCAGGTAGACAACGGCAGTCAAGATCATATCTTTTGTAAAAAAAATAACTTTACGATGTTCAAAATAATCGGGCCTGTGAGGAGAGCCGGCGCTCTTTGGCATCCTCGTTCAGTTACCCGGGATGGGTGTCGTACCCTCGGCCCTATAATATAGCATTAGTAAAGCAAATAAACCAATAGTTGGCAATTAGCACACTTACACAATAGTCCAGCGCGGCCCATTGCTTGAAACACACTGACCCCCACGTTTACAATCACTAATACTCGAGATATACCTGATTACATTACCCTAGAACACAAGTCCGAGTCAGTACTCCAGAGATATGGTGAAAAGCGAAGACGGTGTACCCATTCATTTCGACAGTACTGCAAGTCCGTGTCATCCTCGTTGATAAAGTAGACTACACAGGTGGCATAGGACATTCTTGCTGGTTGGCCCTGAAATATCCGTTGGTGAGTATCGAGCTCGGAAGGTGTGTGTATATATGGCTTGCTTACGGTTGGAATAATAAATTGTTGACCACCGACTGTAAATAGGCCCCGTCAGCCGGGAGGGAACAGAGAGAGAGAGAGACGGAGACTGATGAAGACAATGCCACGTACCGTTCCTCTGAGACTCGTACCAAATAGCATTAAAGATGACTTGACAGTCGCTGGGAGTATAGTAAGGCGGAAGAGTGCTGTCAGGGTAGCATTGGGTTTCACCTGAAATATACACATCCTAATCAGATTCAGATCAAGAAAGGCGACGTGTTTGACCTACATTCAGTCCCACAAACGTTCACCGCGTTTGTATCTTTTCCCGTGTTTGTATCTTCTCCCGCGTTCGTGTCCTGTCCCGCGTTCGTACCGGGTCTCACCCTCTTTGGCCCATCAATACTGGCCTTCTTTGGTGCACCGAGACCAGCCCTCTCGCGACAGTCGTACGATTCGATCACGACGTTGAAGTTCTCTCCGATGAACGTCTTTGAAATGGAAGAACACCCCAAGACAGGATTTTCTCCGGCGGTGGCGACAATGGCGCCTCCACAGAGGAAAACGATGGTGAAGAATGCTGAGAATTGTTTGAAGAACATTTGTTGTTATGAGGGAAAGAAGAGTGTGGGGATCTCGCAGCATTTTATACTCAAGACCTCGGCCTCAGAAGGGTGAATTCTTCTGTCCAGAGTTTATTCCACAAGCCACCGCCGGCTTTACACACTGCCTGCGCCAAGTTGCCCAGCTGCAAAGTGTATTGATTGCGGTCAGCAAGAGGGAAAGCGTACTATTTGCTGTTCACCGTCGATGGAAGTGAAGCCGCCGAGAAGCCTGAATCGATTCCGAGGGATGCATAGCTCGTCTTGGTGGAGTAATAGGTAAGGAGACAAACAGCTCTATACCTGGATGTCTGTATTGGAAAGGAAATGTTGGCTTCTTGATTCTGTCATGGTTGCCCGAGTATCGGTTCCGCTATACGACTTAATTTGGGGCTCTACGTTTGCACCTTCTATTGTGCCATGAGGTATACGAGACATCCTGGGCAACCCAAGGCGGCAGCCAAGCTTGCAGGTCGGTTTACAAAGATTTGAAAAGGGATACTATGAACCGCTCCAGGCACCGGCAGATTTGCTTCCATAGCCGACGAGGTACAATGCCCTACACAGTACACCAAGAAAACCTTCGTATCAGAGCTTTGATCTCCTGGAGTATTGAGTATCGGGGGCTGTAGTCTGGAGGAAAGATATGAAAGAAGAGCGAGCTTTGGCTGACGTAGTTGTTCAGGTTCAGGTCGGGTATCCGATACTGGAATTACCAGATGGTTAGCCCCAGCGCTAAAGCTAAATACACGTCATTGACTCACAGGCGACCAGCAGACTCGGAAGCAGGATACTTGATTCTGACCTTGGTATAGAAGCATGGAGAGACGTACGGATATAATAGGTCGAGCACACGAAATGATACGACCCTCCTTGAAGATGACTGAAGATAGGCAGTTTCTAAGCATGCCCATTCACATCTACACTGATAACCCATCTCTTTCTCCACTATCCGCACATCTGTATTGGCATCGGGGAAGGCGAAAGAGATGGCAAGACAGGAAACTGAAGAAAGGAGAGCGGTGGCGAACGATAACGCGGCAGGAGCAAACTGGCGACGGAAAGAGTCCGATTACAACCCGCCTCTCGTGCTGACACAGGGGGAAAGAGTTCCAAAGAGTTCCAGGCGGCGAAATTTGTGTTTGAACGTGGGTGGGATACCACTCTGAAGAGTTCGTGAGTGCAAAAAGCCCACAGGGTCTAAAGGACGAAGACTTTACTTACCAGGCTTGCAAGGACGTGCATCTTTTACTCTCTCCACCACTGAGCCCTGCATTGCCTCTCTTCAAACGCCTCTACAAAGATACAATGACCATGAAGCCAAAGAAGAGAGCTGATAACGCTTAATTCGTACGTGGATGATGTGCGGGAGGAATTGGATCAACGAGTTGAAGGAAATGTCTCCAACCGCCCTCCCTACTGCAAAAAAGAAGGAGACTAGAAGTAAGGTGCCTCCATACTACTTGTCGGCGGAAATCAAAATTATATTTCTGAAATCATGATCAGCCTTACTTGATGATGAAACTTGCATGTAGCTTCCCAGGACTACGACAAGTACAGTAAGAGTACGGCCCTTGTGCGAGATGGTATTGACATCTTAGCTGATTCTGAGATTTTTGAGTTCTATTGAAGTTTATATTTTGGAATGGGAAGTTTCTTACCTTTCATTTTCCATTGAAAGGCTAAATGTGAAGGGAGCAGTGTTGAATTCCCGTGAAGATCGTCGTGGATGAGAAGCAGGAGTGTCACATAAAGTGACAGTGACGTGATGAAAATTCGGGCGGCCGGCACTCAAAACCATCCAAATAGCGTCAACGGCAGGTCCACACCTCTCTTATCACTCACGTTGAGGAAACAGCGGTCTGGCTACGGAAAGCCATCGTTCACTCGGGCCCAATAGCATTGCTACGAAGTTCCGCAGTGAATACACAATGTCTATTTTTTTGACAAATACGCTGATCGGTATAATGGTATATCACACACAACAACACGCAGTGTATGTACAGAAAGCAGAAGCAAAACAGTAGGATCACAACAGTACACACAAGTCCGAGTCGTTGTAACTGGGAAATAGAAATATAGTACTTCTCCTCTCCTCTACGATAACCAGACATGCCCAACCATCTCTTTCGCTGTCGCGCGCTTCTCCGGATTAAGCCTATTCAATAAATATCAATACGCAATTGCGCTTGCTAGTCCGATAAGTCACGTACTCGAGCATTCGACAAAGGAAGCTAGCCAACTTTTCCGCCTCGTGTTTCGGCATCATATACTTCTCACTGAGCACCGCATGTGGAGGCCAGTATCTAAGTTTGTTGATCCTTCTTAATTCACCTTTCATGTTGTTTCCCTTAAGTTCATTACATTGGGAAGAAAATAAAGAAACGCACCTCGACGATTAAAGAATTCACCACTGTATCTCCCACCTAGCGCGAGGTGCCTTGGCAATGGACCCATCAACTCAATAATCTGTGCTAAATGGTCATCGTCTTTGGAATACTTCTGACCGGACGCAGGATCGAAGAGGTAGTCTCCGCCTGTTATGAGTTCGAATAACTGCAGAAAAAAAGCCATTCATAAGGGGAGACGGCCGAACGCAGAGGACATTAAGCATACCACGCAAGCTAAACTCCATATGTCCGCAGTCGGTCCCCATTTCGAGCCCAATATCACTTCCGGACAACGATATTGGCGCGTTTGAATGTCATCTGTAAAGTGATGATCTACCCACGTCGCTGTTCAACGGAAATTAGAGGATACAGCAATGACTTGAAGTACGTGTAATTACCGTTTCCCAGATCGGCAATCTTGACAATAATAGCCATGGTTTCCTCGGTCTGTATCGGAGGTAGTACTTCTTTTTGGACCGCCTTCGGTGCTTGCTGTGAGAGAAGACTTGGTCCGGCCGAGATTGGGTTTGGGGCTGTCGATTTGGATTTGGTGTCAAAAGATATCCCGCTGTCCTCCGTAAGAGATACGTTCGATACTGCGTCTTCCACGCCTGCCAGCCCTTCGCTTTCCTTTCCCTCTGCCGGCTTCTTCTCCTTCGTAATCTTCGACATTCCGAATGCGAACCTATCCAGGTTTGTCGAACTTCCAGCTAAACTTGAAAGGCTCGTCGATGATCCAAAAGAGCTGACACTCGATGACGGTGAAGGTAATGGTTGTGACCCTGTGATGAGGACGCTAGATGAACGGGGTGTTTGATTACCACCTCTTCCTAATCCCTTCATCAGTATGTACTATGCGGTGAGAGAGTGGGTGAACCAACCTTTCGAGGGTGGTACGCCGACCAGTTTGGTGGTATCAGGATTGGCCGGGTTAGCAACCAACTCGGCACGAATAATATCTTCGACGTTGGGTATGGAAATGAGTATGTTTTCGGGCTTGAGGTCTGCAGGGTATACGTTAGCCCTCGCTAGGACAGAGACACGGCAGGTACGCACCGGTATGTATAACACCACAGCATCGATGCATGTAATCTAAACCGAGTAACACCTGCTTCGCTATCTGCTTCACGATAGGAAGGGGCACGCCTTGTGATTGATGGCGTCGAATGAGGCTAGGATACATGTTAATGCAAGGGCTTTACGCGTGGGCTGGGTAAGATAACGCACGCTAGCAGGTTCTCGCCCAAGACCTCGAATACCATGCAAACGTGGGTCCCGTTGGGGCCCTTGTGTCTACCAGAGATTGTTGAGCCGGAGAACAATATATGGGGACAGAGTGAAACGTACTGAAAGTGATCCAAGAACTCGATAACATGGTTCTTGCCTGGATGTAGCGAATTTGGGGGTAAGGAGGTGATAAGTTTCTGCAGCAGCTTAATTTCGTCCAACGCTGTTTCGGTATAACGAGGAGCAGACTTGACGATCTTGAGGGCGACATGGCGGTCTAGTCTGCAGGATAAGGGGCATCAGCTCATCATACAAATCTAATATGAGCAAAGGAAGGGAAATAAGAAAAATTCAGGATTGGTTACACGACTCGAGGGCGTGGCAACATCCACATATTGCTAATACCGCTCCCTAGTTGATAGATACAAGGAAAGTGGGAAAATCAAGATCAGGAACTCACTTTTCGTCCTTGACTAACCACACTGTACTGAAATGCCCCCAACCTAGCTTCCTGACAACTTGGTACCTCCCATCGGAAAATCTGTCCCCAATCTGCACCGGATGATACCCTCCCACCACATAGTCCTCCAAGTCTTCTTCGTCTTCAGTAACAAACGAATCCCCCGACGGCGACGAGTACTGGGTGTCCCAGCCCGAGCTTGGATTTGACGCGTAGTCGGAGGAGGATTTTGATGGTTTCGGGTAATGCGACATGATCGACAGCTGGATTGTCGTCAGAAAGTGCAAATAAAATCCCACTGAGATGAAGTCCTCACTGTTTCTAGGCCTTCATACCCAAAGTTAAAGGCGGATGTTGAAGATGGTAGCGGGGACGATGAGCGTCAAGAGCAGGGAGATTGTATTTGTTAGAAGCAAATACCCCGGACCAAAAGGAAATTACCGGTCAGCTGACCATTTCGTGTCGTCATATCGCAACCGTCTCAAATGTCTCGGCGGACCTCTAGTTCCGGTCAGTGCGTATTATGTATTTATGTATTCTGAGATGCTGTAGAATGCTGTACAGATCTCTGCAGTAACTGCCGTAACACATCTCAGGACGCCCTACAAACCCACACAACCAACTTTTTGACCAGACAGCACCAATGACAGCGGTACAGCATCAGAGCGAAATGTCATCGTGCGGTGACCGAAAGCCCGACATGGATGTTGAGGTAGCCGATCAGCATCGGTTTTGTAGCCGAACACCCCCTTGAGTATCTTCTGCAGGCATACCTAGGAAGTTGTTGATCCAAGAACGAATTGGGAGAATGTAGTGGGTTATGCTGAAAGCGGAGAATGGGTGTTCTCAAGGCTTGTCGTCCATGGGGGAACGAGGCTCGTTTCAACAGGTGGCGTTCAGGGATAGTCTGTGAAGGTAAGATCCGTCAGGTTCGATGCAAATTTCAAAACAAGCCATCAGACGCACATTCACCTTCTAAAGCCTATCCATCTCAGCAGATAACAGATGATCGAGAGGTGCTAGCCACAGCACCTTCCATGACCGAGCAGCTACGTGATCCCAGCACAAGACGGCGCACAAAACAGGTGTCATACAACACGCACAGCCCTTCGCATGTGAGCTGTGATGTCTCGATCCACCAACGCCTCGCCGGACATACCAACATCAGCGATAGCGACCTCCTGTTGAAGACTGGCTACCGGCCGAGGTGCCAAGTGTATCCATAGCATCACTACAAGAATTACCGGGGCGGGTGACGGACGTCATCTTCGTTGAGGGTATGACACTCCCATACGTCGAGCATCATCGGTGAGGAAGATTTCCGCTCATTCTGCCGAGAGCTAGCAACCCAGAGAGAAACCAGGGTACACAGATAGCACAACTCTAGGAAGTATGGGGTTGAACGAAAAGGTTCGTGAGGAGTTATGTTGGGGGGGACTTGGTCTATTCGATAACCGGACAACGATTAGAAACGTGAGGAGACAACCCGGAACCGAATGAGCCTACCCGACGTTGTACGCTTGTCGTCATGGCTTAAAGCTCAGAGGAACTAGTTATCTGCGGGTGAGAATTGAAACTCCATGTAACAAGCCAGCTCACCTTATCCCGGAACGTTTTGAAAAAGTAAGCTGGCGATAGTGGTTGTAATATTCAACCGTATCTAGTAACGGCGGTCACACTGTGACGCGCTTTCATTTCTCGGCATTGGCCGAAAGCTGTCTTCTCATAATCATGACGTCGATGCTGACCTGTGTTTCAGGACATGGACGACAGCACCTACTCTCTATGTAAGCTTCATTGCTTGCCTAACAGACTCTCTCGTCGTCATGATGCACCTTGAGTGCTTTCGGGTCCTTATGCCTACTGCCGTTGAACTTCTCATTCGCTGCAAGCTCCCTAACCCTAATATGTGATTATGTGCATCAGGATTGTTCAGGCGCAGAACTCCAAGACTAAAAGGAACGGCCATGGCCTAATGGTATGAATTCAGGTTGCATCAAGCTTATAAACATCACTCGTAAGACAAATACCTAACCAGGTACCGAAAGACATCCATTTTTACACGGCTCAGGCACTCACTCGAAATAGCGAATAGTTCATTTGACGACACACCTTGACAGTCATTTGGACAGGCCGGTTTCTACCCTGCTACCCCCGAAACAAAAGAGTTTCCCTTTTGTGATTAGTCGCGTCGGTATCCCTGACTTGTTCTCGTTACCACAATATCACTTTAATCTTCCTCTTCCAACGATAGAATTTCGGGACCTATCTTCCAGGCACATTCAACGGGAGGCTCGTTGATATTCCCAAGATCATTCGAGTCATTAACGAGCTTGGATCTGTGTGCCTATGCTTAAAGACAGGTTCCTGGGAGTGAAGGAAAGCAACACACCTTTTCCAAACGCCTCGAGGAGTCTTCTTAGCTCCTCGTGGCGTGCCAGTTCGTGGCTGACAGACAAAAGCGAGGGAACTATGTGGGGGAATAACCGTATGGGGAAGGGATGATCCTTCGAGTTAGTACGTCCCATTTTCCAGCCTACAAGTTAATTCGCTAAAGCCGTATCTCCGATACGGTATCTCGGCCGTACCCCCGAACTGGAGGCTTATTTACGTGTTCAAGCTGGCATTTTTGAACACTTCCGCTCGACCCTTCAAAGCTCTCATTCTACTTTCCAAATACATCCCGATCTCCGCGAATGAGTATTCTGCGGAGCTAGAGGCGTTGGGAGGCGGGAACGTAATCCCAGCATTACGTGCGTACCAACGATATAGAACAAGGTTATTCCTTAACACCGTCAGCAACCTCTAGCTTTACCTCTTGTGTGATGATCATGAACGTGGAAATAAAGCATGGTATCAACTACCTCGCCATCCCGCCAAGTTTGAATTGGGAACGGAACTGTAATTCATTTTTCAAGGGGATACTCAGAAGGCCTCGGTCCGAAGGTTGAATTATCGACTGGATTGCTCGGACCTCCTGCTGAATTATGTTCTTATGTTCTACAATTTGCAGTGGACAAGGACGTACAGACAGGTACGGGTACTACATCCCTTGTGATCTCTCATCATCTGATATACCGAGGGTTGGAACGGAATGAGATGAAACTTCGTGATTCAAGGTTCCTCATGGGGCATGTCCGACCCAATGGCTCGTCTCACGCTTTCATTCCCATCAGAAACGGGAAAGAGGGGTACGAAGGAGTGGATACTATTCATATGGCCCTCGGAAAGTATTTCGGGGCTCGCTCTTTCCTTTTTCTACCCTTCTCCTACTACCTCCGGCAACGCAAAGTTCAGATTATGCTCCGTGCAGAAAATTCAGAATCTGGTCGACTCTGGCCCATTTGCGATGACCCCTCGAGAAGTTACGTGTATTTCAAGGCACCTTCAGTGGCTCCCTTGTGACTTTTGACCGACCCAGAAGCAACACGTGGAGTCACGGCTAGTGAGGGAGTGCGGAGCTTCTCAAGTCTAGGCCAGGTCTCATGCACGCTCACCTCTTAGTGGCACATCATAATGTTGGGCGCTAAAAATTGGCGCAGCTGCCAATTATTAGCGCTCAACATTGACTGCTAGTGGCGGTGTAATCTCGGAGCCGACTACACCTTTTTCTTCCGCCTTCGACTTGCACAGCAAGTTTTTCTAGTACGCCTGCATGCATTTATCCTCCTTAATTACATCTTAATGAATTCCATAGAAACAACCAGGTGCGTTGCCAGCTCCTTGACTACTCCATTGTATTGCTGTGCAACAAGAACACTTAAAACCCTTCTGCTTTTGTACTACAAATCATGTTTCCAAGGCACCACATTTTGTTGATTCGTTATGAGCCAATAGAAACTGGAACTAGGAACAAAGGTGGTTATCGAGTCACCCTGACAATGTCATCACAGAACTTCTCCTTGTAAATGCGATATATAAAACAGTTGTCAAGCACGCCTGTTCACCATACTCACTCCCCTGACTTCGCAACTATCTTGGACGGATAAGAATACCATGGCATCCCGTATGTAAATACGATTCATCCTCGTCTCAGAAACTAATAGTGAGGAATTTCAACTCACAGCCGCTTGCTTCTCACCCTTCTCAAACATGGATCTTCACCTAACGCCTCGTACATCGTACGCCACATTTAATCAACGGTACCTCCTATGGAGCATCTCATCTCCACCTTCGTACAAATGGCACTGTACACCATGTCCATCAACTACACCGCTACCCACTGTCGTCCTTCCGACACAAACACCCGTATCTACAACAGGAGCTCTACCAGTAGCGCAGCCACCTTCATGGACATGGCCAGTACCTGTGACGCCTTCCGCAACAGAACCTCGTTTGCTTCCACCTTGGGCACCAACGTGGCGGGGTCCACCACGAGGTCTTGAGATCGCTCCTACCCTTCACTTGAACCTATCCTCACACTACAGGCCTAATATATACTGGGATGTGACAAAGTATCCTTTACGAGAGGCTAGAAGCGGTCAGTATCCATCACATCCAGTGAATTGGGATGCTCCAGCGTTCTGGGCGGGATCCGACGAAGTACTTCAGGTGGACATCCTCATTCGGGGCTACGCTTTCCAACAACTGGACAGCTTGGGTCCAATCGTGCTACGTCGCAGGGCGTCCGACCCAAAGTTCACGGTGAAGCACGTTTTGGAGAAGATTTACGACTACTTTCATACACCTCTCACTCAGCGAGAACTAGACACGCTCTACAGCTCACCGTCAACTTTCGATTGGGGACTACCACTGTACTCAGTCTGGCAGAATCGAACTCGTTGTGGTCCCTTGCTACGATGTGATTTGCTGGGTCCATATCGCTTGTTCGAAGGGATTCATCCAAATGCTACTCTTGATTACAGTCATTTTCGGGTGACCCTCTCATTTCTACTCGATCCGTCGTGGCAGTATATTTATGGATAGCCAGGCCCTCTATCTTTTCATTTTTTAACGAACTGGTTACAAACTGAACGTATAATGGCGTGGATGTATCTTATAATGACTCGGACAATCTGCTAATTGTCTCACTATTAGTATTATAATCACCAAGCGTTTTCATACCGAGAGAAGCCAACATTGAGATTGATTGTTAGGGAAAACAGATTGACATGGGCGCCCGTTAAAGTGTGTAATAGAATCCCGGCTTTCCTTCCAACGGCTCCGACAGCTTTCCTTCTCGAGATAGTCTGTTCATCCGACGAAGATAAAGCATCGTAATGACAGCAAGCAAGATCATCAGGATCTGAGCCGCAACTGTTACCCAAAGACCTGGGCTATAATCAGCGGGAATGTAAAAGAAAGATGCAGAAGCGACATTACCTGGTATGTATTTTGGGGCGTCTTTTTCACGGAACGCAGTGCTTGCAACGATACCTCCAATACCACCCCATGCGACGACTAATGCCGAAGATACTGCGCGTTTACTTTGTGAAGCTACGTTATTCGCGTTCTGGAAGTGGTAACATATTAGAGATATATGCGGTGAAGTAGTAAGAAAGACATGTACATATGTAAGGATAGTAGGAATACAGCCTGCACTACCAGCGCTGATGAAGAAGGTTCCTGTTCGCGAACATAGAAATTGACTCCTACAACGAGAAGTCGAGAATGATCGCTTACCGGCATATCTCACCGAGTTCTGGACTGCAAAAGCGGTCATGCAAGTTCCAATCAACGTCATGATTGCTTGAATCACGATGTACCCTGAACGATGTTTCGTTCTGTCCGCTAACCATGCAAACGTCATAGCAGATACGAACTGCATGTAAAATCAGAAAGGGCATGTAACCTGTAGTACGAGCGTCCACCTACCGCCGAGCCATAAGGTGGTGCACTCTGGAGAAAAAGACAAGGAAAGCTAAGGAATTTTAGTTGCGGTACGATGCACAGGAAAGGCGAACCAGAAGCATTGAGTGTGTAGTACTATATCCCATACTACGTAAGATGACCGGGGTAAAGTACGCCAACATGTAAGTGGGTATAGCTGCACAAGTCGACATTATTCCTACAGCAATAGCGTGAGCATGTGAATCGTGTTTGAAGTGTTGGGCGTACCGTAAACCCAGAGAGTCCAGTCACTGAGATGATAAAGGACTTTTTTGGTAGTAATTTTGTCGGGTACGTGGTCACCACGGTCTTCTTCGATTCTTTTCAGGATGAATCTTGTTTGTGCTGCGGAAAGGAATGTGTTCCTGTCTGGGAAATCCGGTATCAGGAAATACCCAATTATTCCAAGACCAATCGTTATTAATCCTTCGATGAACTAAAGACGTCTCAGCGCAATCTACAGGAAAGAACTGTGACGTACGAATATCCAAGACCATCCAGCAAGGCCACTCTTTCCTCCAAGTAAACTGAGCCCGTATGCCAGGACAGCACTGAACGCACTCGCAGTGATTGACAACATGAAAAAAGCAGCAAGACTAAGAATCGCTTTAAATCCGATAAACCAACACCTTCGACGTGAAAAAGCATGCGCACCGTTTCTGCAGTTCGTGGCGTTTGTACCTGTCAGAACCAGGTAAATAGTACAGAAATGTATCTTTAGCATGGTACGTACCAAGTCGATATGATATAGACCAAGGCCGGGAAGAAGGGTGCCTAAAACGTGTAAGATGCAGATTGACTAAGGATACAGTGCATCGTACCTCGAGGGCACCAAGGAGGACGCGGCACAAAGTGAGTAGTCTCCAGTTCGGGACGAATGCCATCCCTGTTTGCACGCCTCCCCAACCGATCACGATGAATGTAATGAGGTTACGAGCGCCGACTGCTCTTAAAAAGACATTTCCTGGAATTTGGCTAGGGGAAGATAAACAAGAGGCCCATAAAGCATGTCAGGCTACTCACAGGAGAATGTATGGGACGAAATACAAGGAACTCGCAATGCTGTAGCGATCGCTGACGGTGAGTTGCTGTTTCATGTCAGTCAACTGTACGTTATGAACTGAGGAACCTCACAAGATCTGCTCCCATCCCAGCAATTCTTGCTGAACCCAAGTTGAGTCGATCAATGAGAGCGAAGGCATAGATGAGCGCGAGCAATGGTAGTATTCGTAGGTCGATGTATAGCCTGTCAGGCGTCGATTCCATCAAGACAAGCATGAACTGGGGGAGCATAAATTAAACTCACATTGTTCTCCTCTCATTTACGCCTGGGATATCGCCATCTTGCAGCATATCGACCACACTCTCAATCTCCTTGTCAGTTAACGACGGCATGTTCTCCATCATGGTGATGAGAAGACAGCAAAGAACAAGGAACTGTAGAATCAATGGCAAATTTTCGTGCAGAATATATATCCATTGGTTGTACTATTGGTCACTGCCTTGCACCCGGAGTCTCGATATCGTGTTTAGGCAAGCCAAAGGAATTGACCCTCAGGCTAATCGGTTATGCGCTCATGCATGGGGAGCAGGGTGGGAGTGGTAGTCGGCGGAGAATTACAATAGAAGAGTCTATCCAATCGGACTGCATGAATATAAGCTGGAATGACAGGAAAATAGTTTTGTCCATCGAGAACTTGCAATGGAATGCGGAAGCGCGTCGGGGCCACGTGGTACACGTAATGTGGTGTACAGCCTGCGGAACAAACAAACAAACCCATCACGCCCCAAATTTTCAACGTCGCGCTCGCTGTTCTCTACAACGACGACGGCTAACTTGGCGATGGCAGGTATGAATTTATTTTCTCCCAAACTACATGAACTCGATCTGACCGTGCTTCTGGTTAGATCCTAGTCAATTTGCTCTACCTTCAGCCCCGTTTGACAGTATCTCCCAAGTCAAGTTTTCGCCGACGAATTCTGATCATCTCTTGACTTCATCCTGGGATACGGTGCGTAGATGCTCTGGGTGATCTCTTCTCATACTAATGCAACGGCTCTTCCTAGACGGTTCGATTATACGAAGCCAGAGACGAGACGAATAGTCAACAAAAGTGCAAATTTGACCATCGAGCGGCGGTTATAGCTTGCTGTTTCGAAGACGAAGGACATGGTTTTAGCGGGGGACTGGATACAGCAGTAAGACAGTGAGTGGCTTTTTATTGCTCTGCGAGTTTTAGTCGTTCATGATCTCCAATCTTACCCTTCCCTACATCGCACTCCCGGCAATCGGAATCCCATTTCATTGTGTGTCGGGTGTTACCCTTTGCATCTTCTCTTGGCTGACGTTTCCTCGCTCTTGGTAGTCTCGACTTTGAAAACGAAAAAGTGAACGTTCTGGGCTCTCATTCCGACTCGGTTTCAGCCATCGTGTACACGAGTGAACGTAGTACGTCTCCCTCGCCTGGCTATTTTCGTTTGTCATCCCATTCAAAATCCCTCATCAGATGCTCTCATAACTGGCTCATGGGATCGTACCCTTCGTTTCTTCGACCCTCGAGCGGCTACTGCCCAGGTCTCCTCACACGAAACTCCAGAACGTGTCTACAAAATGGACATCGTCAATAACACTCTCGTTGTCGCCATGGCGAGCAGGCTGTTCAACATTTATGACGTTCGCAAGATGGATATGCCAGCACAGCAGCGGGAGAGCAGTCTGAAGTATATGACGAGGTCGATTGCATGTATGGTGACGGGAGAAGGTACGTGGCCTACACCTCATGCTTTCCGAGCGCTATCACTGACAGTTCAATGATAGGTTACGCTACCGCATCTGTTGAAGGCCGAATCGCAGTGGAATATTTTGATCCTTCGGAAGAAGCTCAACAAAAGAAATATGCTTTCAAATGCCATCGATTAACTGAAGACGGTGTTGACCATGTCTGGCCTGTCAACTCTCTTGCATTCCACCCTGTGTTAGTCATCCCGCTACCTTGTGACTGCTCTTGCTCACACTGATCACAGATACAATACTTTCGCCTCAGCCGGTTCTGACGGTACTGTTTCTGTCTG
Source organism: Moniliophthora roreri (assembly GCA_001466705.2). Lineage (NCBI taxonomy): Eukaryota > Fungi > Basidiomycota > Agaricomycetes > Agaricales > Marasmiaceae > Moniliophthora > Moniliophthora roreri. Next base: position 40,631 of record LATX02000202.1, read on the forward strand.
GGATCACAAAATCAAGAAGCGCCTGAGGCAATACCCCAAATATGACAACCCTGTATCAAGCGTCGCCTTCAATAAGGATGGCACCAAGATGGCAGTTGCGACATGCTATACATGGGACGAAGGTGAAGCTGGTTCTCGTTGGACGAAAGACGAGAAAGGTCAGCAAAAGGAACGCGAGAGACCCATGATTCGTGTGAGAAAGATTGGCTCGGAGGTTAAACCAAAGGGCTGGGACGAGTAGTGTATCATGTAGCGATGTGGTTTGTTCGTTTATATGAATGCTTATTGCTTTCATATCTGTCGATGGGAACTCGTTACAGATCGAGATCTATTCCGAGAAGCTGCTTTGATCCTCATTGCCACAGACGTTCTCCGATAGCCTCGAGCGACAGGCACTGGTTACTGAATGCCGGTCGGGCATCATATATCCTTGTAAACTGTGAGTAACGCCCTGCTTCGATGTTGCTTTGCTCATTGACGCTGGTCAAGGCTTCTTTAGGAGTATCGGTACACATATACGGCAGCTTCCGAGATTGCTGTTCTTGCTGACGAGCTTTGACTCGACCGCCTACGCATTAGTATCCCTCTGATTTTGTGCTGCTGAATATTTATTTAAAAACATGGGTGGAAAATCGCTTCTCTTATCTCGTTCTAATCTCCCCTCGATTGCAGGGCTTTTTTCTTCGGTGGCTTTTCATGAAACCGTACACGAGATGCTCCCCTTTTTAGGGTTGTTTATATAATGAAGGGTTAGGAAGGCGCTCCGAGGCTCGTGAGTTCACCGACCTTATTCTGAAAGCTTCAGAGTGTTCATAATGTCTACCGAATGTCTAGGAACGTTTAGGATCAGCAGCCGTTCATTTCGACCGTTCACTTGAGTCACAATCCTCGTGTATAACCTCAATTTCAATCAACAAACAGAACAAAGGGCTCTTTGTTGATCAATAAAGAGCAAGATTAGACAAGCCGTCTCGTAAATCCTTCAGCTTACTTATATCCAGGACTCTTTGTCGTACCTATCATCTCGCTCGCATGCCAGTTCAGGACCTACTCACTCCAACATTCACTTCAATCACAGTCCTCATGTTTGCCTCGGTTTCGATCAACAAAGGACCCTTTTTTCAACAATCAACCCAACTATGTAGGTCCTACACATGTATATGGCGTGTATCTATCTAACCAATGAGAAGCTTTGAAGTGTGCGCTTGCTTGCAGGACAGAGGCGTATAAAGGGATTCAGCTGGATCGATCCCCTCGCCTTTCTTTCCGCCGTACCGTTCATCCAGGATCTTGCTCACCGGCTTTCCTCTCGATCCTGTGAATTGATGTGCTCGGGCTCGGTGACATTCATGAGTTGGCTCTGGAATAGTGAATAGGTGGGGCAGGGTGGCTCGGGTGACGGTGTTCCAGTTAGGTGAGCAGTGTACCTTCGTATTTGGGTGCTTCTGGAGATCCTTCGGTCTCTGATCGTGACTGCATGTTACAGTGAGCTCCTCGTAGGCTACTTGATCATCTTCGTGACCGAATGTTCCCTTGGCGCGGATTTGGAAGCCCATAGCTATGTGTAATCGCCGCTGTTGTTAGTAAGTCCTGGGTCTTATTGACTCTCCCGGCTCATGACTTACCATTGCAGATAGTATATGTCGCATCTCTCCGTTCACGGCGCTCGTTCGTATCATTCCACAATCTATCCAAGTTGCCTTGTCGAGGCTCCTTCTGCGACGCTGCCTTTCACCTTCCGCATTCTACAAATCGGAAAGTTCTGCTCACACGTTGGGACATCATGTCTCCTGGCCCGTTCACCGGCCTTCGTTGTCCCTTTTCCAAATATTCAGAAGTTCCTGTGCATCAAAGTCCGACAGAGGATATTCCGAATTCATTCCTTTGTCATGCCTGTCGTTCTCCACTGGGCCGAACAAAGCAAACTGAGACATTTGCTTAATCGGTTGCTGTTTCTGATGAGTGGGATCCGAGACGATCCTCATCAAAGTCGTCACTTTCAATGGTGCTGTATGTTCGATGCGTGTACCTTGCGAGTGGTTGTCGGAGACTCTGTCAGCACCTCATTGCTCCTCACCACATATGGCCGCGAAATTCTGGAATTTCGCGCTAGCACCAGGTCGAATGTCACCGCCATTTTCATATCAGCGACATCAGCCCTTCGCCGAAGTCATTGGACAGTTTTATTGTCTTTTATCTCTCAAAAATGAAACGACCTTCGTCGTCGGGTGATCTAGAACCGACTTTATGGACCGATGATGGCGGATGAAATATTGACTTCTCTCTGGGTAGGTGTCATGATTATGATTTGATCGAATTTTATTTCCTGATTACCCGTCCTCTCCAGATAACGGAGCACGTTGTCGTTTACGCATTGCGGGCTCACTCTAGCTAGGTCATTCAAGGAGCTGAGAAGGTGAAAAGGCATCACCTCGAAAACCCCCAGCTATCGACTTTCAACTTCCCAAATCTGTCAGAGGCGAGTCACCTGAAATGAAATTGATCGTTCTTCCTATTACTTAAGAACCCGCGGATATCTTCTTCGTTTTTTCTAAGCTCTACACGTCTAGACTTTCCATGAAATCATGGAATTCTCCTACCCTGCGCACAAACGCCACCATCACTGTCTTGACAATCCCTTTCGAACTCTGCGATTGAAGCAGCAAGACTTGCCAACGTATGCGCCCTATGCCCTACATGTCCTGGTGCTGTTGACCGTGAGGGTTGAACACGCGCGGTTTATCCGATTTCCGCCATTCACGAACGCTGAATAACGCATCCTGTCGTGGTGTTTCAAACCTACCGCGTTCCCAAGCACCCAGAGGAACTCGAGTCTATCTCAAACCGACCTCATGGACGCTGTGCCTAAGACCCCCATACCTCTGAAAACTTGTGAAAAATGCGTTTTAATTTCGCTTTCACAGCATGTGGGCGTGAACCTATCTTGTGAATGGGGGTCATTTCCCTTCGACCCTTGATGGAGTTAAAGCGTCCCATGGTTTTAATTTCGGAGGTACGGAGCTCACGTGCCGTGTTCGCCGCTCACTTTGACCGCCGTGCAAATGTCATCTTTTCCCATCACCTTATCACTCACCTCGCTAGCCGATAATCCTTATTGTTCTTTTTCTGTGGAGTCTCTCAGAGTTCTTGGAAGCAGAAAGGTCGGAAATTCGAACTGGAAAATCAAGTACTCAATGTGGTCGCAAACGGATTCAGGGCTATAGGCATTTCGATTCATTGCAGACTTGTACTCGATAAGCAATAAGTCACAGGTGGATGAGAAGTGGTGGTAAATAATATAGCGCGATGAATGATGGAGATGAGGGACGTGCGCGGGGATTAGGGTATAATGCGGAAGGTGGATGGTATGAAGTGTCTGAGGTGTCGTTAATGAAATGGTGAGTCGTAAAAAAGTTGTACAACGTGTCGCGCATAAAGTTTATGATAGATAAAACAACAGTTGGGAAGGGAAGAGCCATCGAGACGCAACCTGAACAGTAGGAAGACGCCATCGAGACGGAATCCTACACGGGTGAAGAAGTAAAATAGGATCGTAGGCCAGAGAGAATACAAAGGAAACATTATGACTACACGAAGACAGGAAGTTTTGAGGAGGGGTTGTTACAGGAAGGCTCACCATTCCATGAAGAAAAAGGTGCGCAGGCATAATACATCTGGATGGCGCTGAGAAGCTAAATAAATCAAGAATGCCTATCGTGGAACCAACCCCGATGCGACCAGCACGATGCGAGAAGGCTAGAACGATTGCCCTGAAATCATATCGTCAAAGTTCATCGGGCGATCGACACCTTGACTTGCATCATAATGGGACTGAGGATACTCCTGACTATACCCGGAGGGAAACTCGATGAATGACTCTTGCGAGTATGAAGTTTCGACTTCTTGGGTGACGTACTTGGGGAAGTCGAGCACGATGGGTGGTATCGAGTTGATTTCGAAGTCGCCGTTCGTGAGCATGGCAGACTGGTCATGCCATATCGAGTTGTTGTCCCATGGGTACGACGAGTAGTCGACCTCACTCTGCATGTCCATCCGCGTGAAGTCTTGGTCTGGGTGGAGCTCTGGTGAGTAACCGTCGGTCGGCATGCATTGCTGACCGATTTGGGAAAAGGCAGAGTGGAGCATGGTGGGTGTGAAGGGACCAGAAGCAGGCGAGGAAGGTCCGGAAGATCCAGACGCTATCGACGAGGCAGGAGAGATGATGTTGTGTGCTGGAAGGAGCATAGCGGACTCGTGGGGCATCGTGAGGGGCTGTAACCGAGATTGTGCATTCCCAGGCTGTGCTTGCTGTGAAGGCATGTCATACATTGAATGCATGAGATCGGCGGACTAACAATGGATATCAGAAACAATGCGTTATGATCGACGGAGTCAATTACTCACCTGAAGACCTTGTTGGCCGAATTCATCCATTGGCGGAGGCAGCAAGTGCTGGCCTGGTCGGTAATCGAAGTTGTTCATGACGTCTTCCGGGTTAATAGTATAACGGCGAGAGATCATGGGTAGGAGAGAAGGCGATGTTGGGCAGGAAGGTGTCGTGGGATAAAGGTTTGGGACTTGGATGGTCTGATAGGACATGGGAGGTGGTGTTGGTGCGGAAGCAGAGCGACCGTGAATACGAGGTGCGGCTGGAGGAATGATGAATGAAACCGATTTGTTAGCTTCCTCCTCAGCTTCACCCTTCCTTGGCTTATGCTTCTTGTTTCTAGCCTTCCCATCTTTATCCCTCACCCGCTGAGGGCGATACACGTAGTTGGGATACAACTGCTCGTGCTCCTTCTTCTTCTCCTTTGCCAACTCTTCCCAGTACTTCCTCTCTTCTGCTGGCAACGCCTTCCACTGCTGGCTGATCGCCTTCGAGAGATCGGCCTGACGTTGCTTCTTCGTCGTCGGATCAGCGGCACCTTCTTCCTGAGCCTGCTGACGCTCCTCGCAACACTTCCTTCGGAAGAGAATGAACGCGTTCTCCGGACGCTTAATGTAGTCTTCATCACCTTTCTTGGGCCGACGCTCAACGTCAACGCTCGCAGAAGATGATTTACGACGTTTGTGAGATGGTGATGATGATGTTGTGGATACAGAGTATGCAGAGTCGGGCGTGAGGGTGCGCATTAGGGGTGGTGGTGTTGTACATGATGGTGAAGAAGACAAAGCGAGTGAACGGAGGTCGGGTTCGAACGGTGAATTAGAAGGCGTGGAGTAGGGACTGTCACTGAGGTTGTGTGATGAAGGGAATGTGAAAGCGCGTGGCGTGGGGGAGATGATGGTAAAAGTAGGTGGCGGAGGGGCGTCCGTCGTCACTTCGAGTGCTTTCGAAGGTGAGAGGTGTATCCATCAGTATTGGGTTATGCTAAAGCGTTTCTGTTACTCACATCGGGATTGGGTATCGCGCGTGCGGAGTACCGGCATGATGAACTATTGTTCAAGGGAGTGGTGGTCTTGATGAGGGTCGGAAGACAATGGAGGAGGAGGAGGGAGGAACAAAAGGTCGTAAGGATTCGAGAGGAAATTGGGAATAGCAGCGACTCCTGCACGCAATTAGGGGGAGGGGAGGAAAGAGTAAGTGAGGTGTCGCTTTGAACTGCTGACCGTTTTCTTTTGTCTCTGGTGGATACCGCAGATTTGCGAGCTGATGCAAAGACAATTAGCACAAGCGGGGCACAAAAAGCGAAAATAATAAGACGGGGAGTTTTATAGTGATTGGACGTGAACCAACGCGCTAAAAACTCCGTTTAGGATGGCACGAGTATTGAATTCGCACAGCACTCATTCCCATTTGTCAGTGGCCGAATCCGGACGGGTCGAGGAACCTTGATCATCGAATCATAGATCCAAAAAGATGATGTTGTAAAGTGTTTGGGTAAGCGATGGAATTCGTTGTTATTGTCTTTGCCGCTTGGGCCACGCCACACGATTTCCCGGTAGTTTGGCCCGAGTCAGTGTGCGCATCTTCTCACTTGAGCATCTTGTCATATTCCGCTAATCTACGTAAATTCATCAGCCCTTCTGGAATCAAGCTTTTCTGCTGCATCCGCGGAGTATTCGTCAATTTCTCGCCGACATCCTCTCGCCATGTTCTTGTTTTCTTAGCACAAACCGTTTGGCGTTCTTCGGATTGCGCCGGCTTCGTCTGAAATGGAACACCCACCTTGGTTCATTTCCACTCCGTTCAACGTTCCAAACTTCTATTCTGATATGTCAAGCACGTGGGAGAAGCTCTATCAGATTCAAGCCTCAATGCAGCATAATTGGGCGCCTTCAAGTTTCCAAAAAAGGAAATCATGACCCGGCCGTTCGTCCTCAAGGCTAATCACCAAGCGTCCTCCCCTACTCGAGTCAGGCATCTCAAGTGGCTGTGCCCTCCTCGATCGTGTTTCTGTGGTAGCAATGGCGTCAGAGGTTCGCTTCGCCATATCTGTCTCCGACTCACTGCATCGTCCGGTTACAGTTTACCACTCGAAATTAATGATATTTTTTTCTGTGGGGCTGGACTACGCTTTTCATCTCGGCTTCGGGGACGTCGGGGCTTGTACTTTGTCCTGTGATTTGAGACATACGCGTCTTGTCTTGACGCGAAGCGAGACATTGTCCATACGGCGCTAATGTCGTTCCAACCCACAAGAGTACCCTTTGCTTGTTCCGCAAAAAAATCGATAAACTGATCCTCATCAGCCCACTCCATGGACGTCTTAGCTAGCAAAGATCGGTGTCAGGAGATTTGATTCCGTGTCTTGCTCTCCCATGCACGTCGTTCCCTTGCTATCGTGTCTAGAACAGGTAAATATCACCATGACGGCAGTCTTCCCTTGACTCGACGCGAAACCTAAATCAGTCATGGTCGAGTCAGGCGAAGTTTGTGATAAGATTAATCTGCGGGGTAGGCATTTTCGCTTCCTTATCGGTCTCTTTATATCCGAAGTGCGGGATCAATCCATCCCGGCTTTTCCCATTCTCAGGCGCAAACTTTAGCTATTCTGGTGCGCCCCTGATGGATGAAGAGCCATTATCGTCGGGCTCTTTTCATCCTCAAACGAGTCAAGTTCGTGGCGCAGTGTACAATTTACAGTGGCAGACGGAATGTTAAATGTTCAACGCTCAAGTTAAAGTTCTACTCTCACGGAAACCGACATTCGGGACAGTTGAATGGCGCTCGTTCATGTTACCCTCAACGTCTTCATACCTCACTTCACACCATTTGCAAAAGATATACACCTGGAACATCTGTGCGGAACGACTAATGGCCGATTCCCACTCGGACTTGGGCTAATCTCGATCCTATTGAGCTGTCTTCCAAAAATGGCGGACAATGAGAGAACGAGGTGGTTAGCATATGGTTCGCGAATATTATATCGGATATTTCTTTCGGCATCGGCGAAAGTCTAACTAAGAGAACACACTTTTGAATGGGCAGGGCTATTACTGCTCTGGGAGAGATAGAAGGAAGGGGCGCTTTGACAGCACAATGAAGAACCTGTCACTACTTATCACTCCAAGATGCTACTCCTCGCTACCAGATACGTATGTCACCAAGAATCCTTAAATTCAATCCATTTTAACACAAGACGGGTCAATACGTCTTCCAGTGCTCACATTCGAGTCAAGGCGCGTAAAGATGGCGACGTTCGGGCAGAGCTGAATAGGAATCATGAGAAAATCAATCCACCCTTACCCCACCCTGCTTTGATCATCTTAGTTGATATATCAACGAACCCGATGCCAAACCGTATGGAGGTTCTCTGACGGGTGCAAAATACAGACAATGTTGTGATTAATGTGAAAGGAAAGCCCTAAAGAGAGAACAATTCTGGGACAGTTGATTTAAACTCTGGATTCCTATGCCTTCCAAGGCTATATTGCGACGCGTAACTCTAAGAGAATCACGAAACACGGCTCCGATGGTATGATTCAGGTTTATGACGCGTCAACCTAGCCAGCCTCGGATATAACTCGTTCCTTTCCCATTCCGCGCCTAATGAAGGGACCGGCGAGAAGAAGAGAGAGACGATATCTCAAAGACTGGGGACTCGGAGAACGTGTATCTAAAAGAAGAAGTTGTGCTAGAATTCGTCGCAGTTATAGATACTACATCCGGGTTTTTGAACGGCCCTGGATCGTTCCACTCCGAATTGCAAGTCATTTAGAGGTATAACGTCGTGATTGATGTGAAGAGCATTGCCCAAAACAGCGAACAATGGATCAGCAGGGCATTTGTGATGGCTCAAGAAATAAATTACTGGCAGGGGTGAAGGTCCTAGTGAGTAACGAATTCCTGAGCTAGCTGTATGACTTGGTCCCCGGTATTGGACATTCCGATGAATTTGAGTACGTGGGTTGACTCGGTCTCTGTAGGGTGTCTTCCTACATTATAAGCGATTGAAAAGCCTATGTAACAACAAGTCACCCACAGCTCCTTTGCGCAGTTCTGGTGAGTAATCCGTTGTCAGGCTCCTTCATTTCAGAGTTCGAGGTCCATGTACGGTGCTGTGCTATTAAAAAGAAGTGAACGGGGTCCTGTATACTGAAGAAACTGAATACAATGTACGGTTTTGGCCGCTCAAGTAGTTTTCTCACAGCTAGAGAACTGTCGCGCTTTGTTGGCGCTTTGCCTGAACGATGATCGACGTGAGCGCTTGTTGCAAGTTTCTTGGGCGGTTACCATACCGCCGGCGATTTCTATCTTGCCGCGGCATGTGGGCGCTTGTGTATCGTTCCATCAACCACCATGGCAACGAAAATTTTTCACCCACTCGCATATAATTCCTCCATGTTCCTTCAGTGCTCTATACATTTGCTTTATGCGTTGAAACTAATCCTCTTCGTAGTGCCTCGAGACATCACCAGACCCCTGAATCGAGAAAGGGTAACTCAATGCATGGCTACACGCGTTATCATTCGTGTTCTGGCAGCGGCGCGTGTCAAACACGTACTCCTTTTCAAACTTACAAACCAAAACACAAGCTTACCTGCCAAAGCTACGGATGTACCCGAGTCATTCGAGCATGACGCATGTATCGCTTCTTGATGCCATCGGGATTGCCTGTATATCTCCGTACGTCGGACAGGCTATTTGGTCTCGCGAAGGTGGTTTCAAGACGGTGAGTAGACTCGTGTTCAGCTTGATGCTCTCGAATTTACCATCCGAATAGAAAAGAACCCATTACCGCTTTCTCCGAACCCGCCGTTCATCCCGCAAGTTGACCTCTAGGCTATCCTGATCGTCTAGGGGCAACTGAAAACACGTTTCGGCGTTGTAATTTCTTTGGAAGCCTCATGTCGTGCCGCTTCTACTCCACTACTCAAGTTTCCGTTTTCCCCGTTCTCGAATCGCCGAAGGAGTTTCTTGAGGATTGGGCAAAGGGTAAAATCCTAGGAGACCTGACGGCGAGTAACGTACGTTCACTACATGAATCCATCCTATCGGTTTTCACCTAACTGTACGCGTGCCCCATTCAGCAGATGAATTGTATTCCGAAGTTGAAAATCCAGAAAATATCCTACCCGGAATGAATGACTCATGCTCCATCCATGAGTCAATCACTTTACGTTGACTCTGAGGTCCGGTCGTTTGCTCACTGGTTTTGGCATTGACAAGTGGATGCGGGGAATGGGATGATGAGCGGACAATAACGGCAGCCTTGGGCAATGGGCGCGTCGATGTACAGATGTCGGGATGACTACGGGTTTACATGAGGCCATTTTTTTTTTCCCATACACGCGTCGTAGGAGCAAGCTTCCTACTCCTCAAGCTGTTTTATGTCGCGTATTGCGTAAAAATACTCCACTTATTAATCATTTTGTCTGTCAGGTACTCTTTTCAGTCTCGAACGTGTTCAAATACTCACATCATACGTCGAACTCAGTAGGGTCGGACACTTTGCATCAGACTTGCCTTGACACGTGGGGACGAGTATCCCCGTACTAGATGGCTGTTCCAATGCTGTGGTAAGTCTTACCGACTAGTCCGCCCGACGACATTGGATGTATCAATGATTTTTCGTCCAGGCTCGGGGATAATGCCTGCAGGCACTGCGGAACTCCGCATCTTGTCGTGTAGAGAAAAATCCAATACTTGGGCAAAGGGTAGGACCAACCAAGCCGAAAGCTGTATAATCATGACCATCGCCATACGTTGGAGGATACCAGGAAATTAAATTTCCGTGTGCTACAGTGCTGATATCGCGTACGAATTCTAATTTTTGAAGTCATTTCCCAAGAATTCCAGCTATTCTGTTATCTAGAGACATTATCATTATCCGATCCGGAGTCGACAGGAACGAGATAACTCTTCAGCCCAAGTCGAGTACGAACCCAGTCTACTTGTTTGCCACAGGCTCGCTGCTCTACGTACATCCTCCATTCTTGTGGCTGAGCCCATGATAGCGGAATATCATAGATGTTCTGCGGTGTTTCGTCTCGACGTCTATTGCGCCCCCGCCCGGATCTATCATCGTTGCCGCCAACGTAGGAACATTGACCATGGAACCATAGAACATTTTGCATTCAGTCCATCAGTCTGTTGCGTCATCACATGGTGTACCGATGGGATTCAGTATACTTGATTAGGCAGGTATGGTCCGGTACGCTGGTCTTATGATTCTGCCAGCAAACTTTATCATCACCTCGAGGTGATTTGACGACCGCATTTGGAAGGAGGAGAACGACAGCCCGGAGACTTGTCCCGGTGCTCTAAATGGGAAAGCGGAAGCGAGACCCTAAGCTCCGTCGATATTGGGTCAGCTGTACCTGCGGGACGGTAAATACTAAATAGTGTGGCACCGTGCAACCCTCCAAGAGCCCGAGGCGATACGCAAGGGCTCAGGTGGTAACAGAGGAGTTGCGTTAGGCGTTATCGGTATGAAAGATTGGCGCCATCACACTAGGCAGCGCTAATACCGCTTGCTTCAAGTTATAGGTCCGGAATCAACTAGTATGCTCATTTATACACCATCGCCGAGTGTGCCAGGAAACCGAACATGAAACAAACGATGCCCCACATTCGGATGCTGAAAGGTTATTTGTCATGTTCCTTCCAAAATTAACGTCGTCGCTCACTAAATCATATATGTTTACTGACATTTAACCTCTGATGTAGAGTCAACATAGTCTCGGCTTAGAGTGTGTCACAAGACGCCCTGGGCCTTCACTCGCTACCGTCTTCCATTGCTGGCTGTGCGTCGGGAACGATATCCGGATCTTGTCATCTCGTAGTTGAGGTCAGCTAGACACTAGATTCGTTGCTCATCTCACCCTCAGCATACTACTACCGCTCCTTCGACTCCGTGAATTCCCATTTGTCGAAAAATATGGCGGACTAATTTTGGAGATTATCATTCCATTCATCCTGCCGCTACGAATCTTTGGTGTGGCGTACCGCTGTTCCTTATTCGACGGGACAGTAAGTGCCGGGTCGTGCATAACCTTGAATATCGAGGCAGGAATATGAATGTACATTGCCTTTGATAGTACGATTGTAAACTGTCGTCCATAATAGTATACTCCCTAGCTTTTAGGATCCGTATAATACGGTAAACCCAGCATTCCCGATGCCCAATATACTGAAATAGTCGATGTTAGCGAAATTCGCTCATGAAGAGGCTACTTGTTAATTGTCCTATGTCCACGCGCTAATTACAACAGCGAATAAGATGTGTTTCTGGCTTAGTGTCCATTCGCTTCCCACTAACGTGTATTTCGTACGAAAACTTTTCCTGGTAGTTTGACAGGTCGTTCGGGATATCTCGGACATGTACAGCATGTGGTGAAAGAACATCTTACTCTACGAGCCTGTGACCGACCGTGATAGTCAATCAGGGGTAACAAAGGATAGAAAATCAGAAAAGGGAAATAATAGCTCAACACATAAAGGCATTCTGGTATGACCACCATATGAGCAGAGCTGGGATGAAATTTCGAGAATATAACTAAGCTTACAAAGTAAGTTTCTTGCATTGGCTTCGAACTATGAGGAATGCACTTTATGAAGACTTGCATCCAATCAATAGAGCAACGATTCAGTGGTCAGTATTGAGAAGAGAAGACAAAAGCAAAAGTAGCGTAACTCAGTGTGCACGCACAATAAACAATCTTTTGTCATCAGTGGGAGGCCAACATGGTCCCACAATCTTCGGTTGTGCTAAATTCAGATTCTTCCTACGAGACTCAGCTATAAGACAAAAGGTAGATGGATAGTTGCCTATCGGGGTGCTTGGATGCAAACATAGCCTCTCGGACTTAAGCGCTGGAGCGGTGACGCGTGTATCGCAATTATAAGTAATCCGTGGACGAAAAAAAAAAAAAGAACACAAAAGGGTCTCCGAATAAATTAAAGACAGTTTAGGTTCATTCACTCACGGTGACCCGGATAACTAAATCGACCGTCGGGAAATTTGCTGATGAATGTGCCTGTGTAAAGTAACCGCCAGCATCTCAGATATAGAGCCGAAGGTTGATCGCGAGCTCACTTGAATACAGCGTCAGTATTCGAAAGTGACAAAGGAAGGAGTCCACCCTCGCATGTCTCAGGTTATCCCTAGGTCGCGGTCGGTCATACCTGTAAGCTCGAGTATCCAGGATTGATTGAGAGTCGACGGAATCCCTTGATCGGCATATCTGTACAGTGAAATGACTTAGGTATTCAAATAACTAAGGAAATTACTGACCTATATCTGATTCTACTCTTCAGAGAAGCGGTATAGTCTGGCCCAATCTGAATGACATGTGCAGAGCCTACCTACCTGCATCGCATCACTTCTGGCAGGCAGATTTGGCAGGCAGAAAACAAAGAGTGTCAGCGTGTATTGAGAGATGCCGAGATGAACCTAATTTCCAGCGTTAATGTCGATGTCTGTTAAAGTTCTTTCACACCCGAGAAGGATGGAAGTAATTCCAGTGTTTCAGTTTCTGCCTACAGAGTCGGAATTCGATGAGCGAAAACAAGCGACATTTAACTAGCTCAGGGGTGTCACTGTGATGCGGCTGCCAAAGGCATCTGGACATCGTTACATGTGTATCACGCTCCCTTTCTGGAAGTGTCAATCACGAGTCGGGAGCTATTTGGTGTAGACCAAGAGCCTTTGGGATACATGACATTCTAACCAATTTCAACAAGGATAAGTGAGTGGAACAGCTCGGATGAGAAGTCAAACTGCCTACTCAATGCAGGGTTGGATAGCTGCAGCACGTGTATACCGACACCGATTTGGACATGCGGACGTGCAGGGCACGATACTGCCTGCTAACTCATTAGTTAACCCCGGTAAGTCATTTGGAACACAAAGGAGACAAATGGTTACAGAATCACACCTCTAATGGCAAGGGTAGTAAGAAAACACCGATATCTAGGCCTTCACAGCACGCGTATCGCAATCCGGATTCGAAGAAGATAAGTAACTCACCGATGTTCATGGTACCAAGTCGAACCCATATCCGTTGTCAGCGGAATAAAGAAATGGTTTCCGATGAGTGTGGAGGAAGCCCATGACATCCAACGTTTGTGTATCGCAGCCTGTATTCGGAAGGCAAAAGGACGAGAGCGAAATTAGAGAATGTGGACAAGAATAGAGGCTATCAGACGATAGGCGAGGGATCTGAATTGAGGGGCAGGATTTCATGCACCAAATTTGTATCACAATCTGGTTTTGAAGGAGACAACAAGACAAAGAACAAGGAACCACGCCCAGCCTGACACCAAAATTGTCCGAAGTCCGTCATTCTATCCTCCCTGCTAGCTTTTTGAGAAGCCGCAAGTCATTGAATTCAAGGGACAGTTGACGGGAGGAATTGAAAGTTTGAAACCATGACGCGTTAGACATCGTATTTGGTTTTGTTTGCTTCTCGGGCAGTGCAAGTTGCACGTGTCCCACGTGGAGCCGAACATCTTCCTTTCCTCACTCCCTTTCAAGGCTAGCTCTTGGGATCTCCTTCAGCATTCCTTCGTTGAGGGAATAAACTCTAAGGTGAGAATAATATGATCTCAGAGCCCGGAAAACGTCACCCTCAAGTCTGAACCCCTCACGCTACCAGAAAATCTCAGTCCAGGTTAGCTTCGAATCATTGATCAAGAATCACCGTTCCTTGACAGCGAGTTTGACATTCAGCGAAGATAGATAGGTATGCTGGAGTCCCATATGAGAGCCCCGTACCAGAAGATTGGTTTTCATGACTTATGAATTTCTTCCAACGGACCCCAGAATGAAGAAATCACCTCGAACGAAGGAAGAAGCACCTTATTGACGCAAGGCACATGGATGACAATGATGAATCCGGAAACATCAAAGACCGAGCTATACCGGGTACACAGAAAGAACCCTTGCCGTCCTTTAGGTGAGTAGGAAGTTGAAATTGTCTTCCCGTATCGTCGGGCCTCGCATCCCATATTTGTTTATCAAGCTTTCGAGAAGAGAGGAAGTGGTAAGGGGCGATTTACTGTGGAAAAAAGTGATTCATGACTCATTTGAGTTTCGATATTTAGTTGGAACTTCTCAGCTATGCCAATCACCGAGCTGTATCACATCTAGCGTTCCGCCACAGGAATGAAGGGTACTTACTCAGCTTTATTCCCTCAGCTGTTAATTCCTGGATTTAGCGGTCCCGGTGCCCGAGTGTCGAGGGCAACATTCCAAAATGGGAATGGCGTCGGGATATACAAAGTGCTAAAGCCTAGCGGGCGGTTCTAATTCTGTTTGTAACCTCAAAGATAGAAGCGCCGCTACTCGTGAGCAATGGCCCCTGGTGTCTCGTTTCTTATTATCTTCACCATCGTGAACAGGAAAACCTCCCGCGTCGTTGGGGCTATATTACCGTTTCGGATGGGTGAACTTTGAATAAGGTTCATAGGCAACGAAGAACAGGCAAGTGGTACTTGTATTATGACGAGGAAGTAGCTAATTTATGAAATATCAAAACTCGGATTCCAGACTCAAAGTCATGCATTATCACATCTCAAACTTGAATGGCACCGAGGTTGCGCGACGGCATGGCTCCTTCGCCCCGCTGTGTAAATCACTGAGCCTCATTAGTCACAGAATGAACGGTGAGGTGTAGTCGGACCCTCTCTTCAACCACGGCTTCATTCACCGAGAACGAAGTGAGTAGATATCCTTCTGTATTATATGAATACTCGTTTTCCTTTACTTCATAACGCAACGCCGGGAGCTCTCTTGGTTATCGCAGATGCCACATACCGTTGCCTACTGGCTGCAAGTCTACTTTGTTCACTCACGCTTACCCTGACGTCGCGCCTCGAGGTCAAACTTAATTCAGGCATCCTTGTTACACGATCTGTCATGTGAATTTGGTTCTATTCCTCACTACCCTGGAATTTCGCTCATTATTTCTTTTATTTCGAAATTATCGTCGAAATTCAGGGCGCCAAGTGAGACGGATGTTCACGATGATGAATTTGGAAATATCAAAGAACGCTTCGTATTCCACATCGTTGGAGCTAGTATTCCTAATGTGATTGTCCAACTTTAACAAGGTTCAGATAACTTTCAACTCCGGAGGAAGTAGGAGCTAATTATTACTGTGGGAAGCCTGAGTTTCAGATCCAACCACTGTCGTACTTCAATTACCGAATTATCGACATCTTCCGTTCAGCTGTAATCTGTGATGATCGTTCCTGATATCCGACTTCTGGAATTGTGCGAGGTACAAACTTTCCTCGTTGAATAATAACCCTTGACTTACCGTACACAGGTCTCGAGATTTACCGTGTAGCGGGGCCGCGTCTGCCTTTGAAGTGGTTATTGATTACGGTGGAAAGGCTCGATTATGACTCGGTGGTTCTGCTTCCAGGTCGTATGTCAATCACCGTCGCCACTCCAAGGTGAGCAATCACCGATCGGAAACTCGTAAATCATTCATATCGTTGCCTGTGGGGATAAGGGTATTGATGTCCGACTTTTCTCCATGTATAGGGAGGAGCGTCTGATACACATATCAAGGTGCGGTTTTTAAATAAACCGGTTAAGTCGACTCATATTTTCTGTTTAGCAAAAGCTTCACATTCATCTGCTACTTGTTTGCTATATACCTTGACTTGGAAATTAAAATGCACCTCTTTCTGCGATGTCAACGGTTTGCTTCCATTCCATGACCCGTGTTTTTGGGTACCATATGCCACATTGGTCGGATTAACTTTCGAGGACACATGCTCGGAAACTTGAAATCATATGGCAACCGTTAGTTTGAAGCTAGGCAAGTTCACACGTCGATACGGTCATTTCTCACCGCCATAGGTGCCATAGAGATGAAGGCTTTTGACCTTATTCTTGGAGAAGTACCTTCCTTAACTCTGCAGTCCGTTGGCATAATACAGCCCAATTTAAGCGCCGGCGCCCAGGCACCGAACACAGCAATATCGTCATGTGCGATTGATTGCACACGTGCAAGTTCCCATGCGTTCCTTTCCTTCCTTTCAGCATTGCCTACTCCGTTTCGACGTGTTCTTCATGAGGCCTCAAGCCGAGTACCGTCCCTTCAGCATTCTAAGATGGCATTCAATGCATCTCTTTCCGCCTATATAATCAACATCCGATGAAACAGGTGGCTAGTTCGGGGATAAAGAGTAGCAGAGAGGTGCGCTGGCCTAGAAAGGTTTTCCAAGTTCATGCTAGCTGACTAGCCGTTGATCAGGTATAGTGAACATCACTAGTCATATAAGAATAACTCTCAAGCAAATCGTGAATCTCCCAGTCACCCATAGCTTGCGCAGCCTTTTGCCGCTCTACGATGCTAGTGTTCACGACGCGTTTGGAGAATGCTCCACATGTCCTATACGCCAGGCCCAGTGATCACTTTCCACGCTACGAATTCAGATCTACACCTCCCAGGGCAGGCCCGCTCTGATGTCTTCCTCGCACAAATCACGGCCTCAAACATACTTTGACGCTCCCTGAAACGGCTACTGCACTTGGGATCTAAAGTGCAATCTATTAACATCTGCAACTCGTCTTCACCATCAAAGCGATCGCAATTCGGAACTCGTGTTCATCGTTAGTGGGAAGCAGGATGCGGATGAGGGGTTGGACAACTCACTTTGCGGACGGAGTCAGGGACTCGGATAGGCTTATACGATAACCTAACATCATTGCTATGACCACCTTCCCTCGTCAATCTCGCTCGCTTAGAAGGGACCTCTCGCCCGGTATCTTTTCCTCAGTCTGCTTACGTCACCGTCTTCGGATGTGACATGGCATTCACTGCTCTTCTTTGGTAAATTAGATAGCTCCGACGAACGTTCAAAACGTACAAGGGATACCGCATTGAGCTCTATCCCAAGCCTTGTCGCAGAGAGTGGGCAAGAAGTCCAGTTTGGGGGCGGAGTTGGTTCGGATAGGTTGGTGGTGCAACAGGCTCTGGGAATAGAGGTGGCTCAGAGAAGATTAAGATAGGTGCTGGTTCCGTAGGGTATAAACCGGATGTGATACCACTGGGTCAACCTTTAGGAACTCAATGTGTATCAGCTTTGTGGTAAAAGGGTGAGTAAAGTTCAATTGCCTTTTTGACAAAGAGCTCACGTCCGGTTGAAAGGATGGTGCCTTTTGACCCCGGTGTATACATATTTATCGCTGTACCTCCCGAATCCGCTTCCCAACGGGTATTGAAGCCCTATATACTGGTTTATTTCCCGGATGCACAATTTATCTCGTCTCGAAATCATATGGGAACCCGTGAGCGCATCATGGTCGAACGTCATCACGCCGCTACCCTTTTCAATCGGCCTTCTCTCTCACCAGGGCGCCACACTGAAACCCGACGGGTATGGCTATAATGCCTCTTTTACTGGGATATTTGATGCGAAGACCCCATCTGTCGAGATGAACTACAAGAAGTGCCGAGGGTCTCCGAATACTAATCAAGGGACAGGAACCTCATTTGTTCTACCACAGTTCTCGGCCAAGCCTGACTATATGTCGGACATCTGGATTCCCAAACGATGTGCTCGAGATTAGTTCTGGCCTCGTACGGATCGGGCGGCGGGTCAAAGTTCTCCTGTCAGTATATGATTGTTGCAAATACTACGCCGAGTACTAATGGAAACGACTTAACACCGCGGCGGTCATACCGTTTCTAAACAGATCCGTTGAAAACTTGATCCCTCGAGATCAACAAAGCCAAAAATCTCCCAGTATCGATTCAAGTCGCCTGCAGATGCTATTTGTTCACTGATTATAGAATATAGAGAATATTCTCTCTAGGTATCACACGTTCAAACTATGGTCAACATCTTACGAGTTATCCGTGGAGGGATGGTCTTTCATCTATGTATTATGCGCTAGCTGACCACTTGTCGTTTCATGTAGTAACAGACGGACATGTATACCAGCATCATTTCTTCGTGTTCTGGGCTATGAACAGCCCGCCCTGTACATGTCGGGATGAAGCACATATCCCCAGGGCTGAAAATGAACGGTGGTCTCGAACCCGACATGGACCAAGAACGAGTCTATTGGTGTCAATACCTGTCAAAGCTACATAGGATGGACAGGTTTGTTTATAAAGGAGATACCAGAGCACGGTGAAAAGTATACTTCCTCTGCTCAAACTTGCCTTGAGTACTTTGTTTCGCATTCATTATGCGCCGTTTCCTGTTCATCCCCGCTCTCTGTTCACTTGCTCGCGCCGTCGAGGTCATTCCACGTGTTGGGGATCTTCACGTCGTCAACAAGCAAATTTCTCCAGACGGTTTCCAGAGAGAGTAGGTCTCAATGCCGTCATCTAGGTTATGTTCAGAAGCTGAGCATCATTGACTTTCTAGTGCTGTACTCGCTGGAGGGTCAAGTGGTACCGCTACTTTCCCGGGACCAGTCATCAAGGCGACGAAGGTTTGTCTACCGTATTTCTGAATCTCTGGCCATAAGATTCATCTCGACTTGCCTACCAGGGCAACAGATTCGAACTTAATGTAATCGATGAACTAACTGATCCAACGATGGACAGAAGCACGTCAATGGTGTGCTCCTTTTTGTACTCTCCACATCTACCAACTGATTCCCGATTGTGTAGCATTGGCACGGTATTTTCCAGCATGGAACAAATTGGGCCGATGGTGCTGCTTCTGTAACTCAATGCCCAATCATTCCTGGCAATTCCTTCCAATATCGTTTCTCTGTCCCCGATCAAGCTGGTACATTCTGGTATCACTCTCACGTCCGGGCTCAGTATTGTGATGGATTGAGAGGACCACTAGTCATATATGATCCTCAGGATCCGCATAGATATCTGTACGATGTTGATGATGGTGAGGTTTTGCCCGCCTCACCTTTTTCGCGTGCTACCTCTGAACAAACTACTTAGAGAACACCATTATCACTCTCGCAGACTGGTATCATTCAACTGGCCCTGCCCTCATAGCTATCAAAGGACCAATCACTGCCGATTCGACATTGATCAATGGTCTGGGCCGCTGGCCTCAGGGAAACGTAAGCCTCCCATCTCCTTTCCCTTTCTGCGACTTTGACGCCCTTACTTAAGCTCACATCTCCACTCGCTGTGGTCAATGTCGTCAAAGGCAAACGCTACCGCATCCGTCTCATCTCCATGTCCTGCGATCCCGACTACACATTCTCCATAGATGGGCACAACATGACAATCATCGAAGCAGACGGAGTCAACGTTAAGCCTTATACCGTTAACAAGTTCAACATTCTCGCCGGGCAGCGTTACTCTTTCGTCTTGAATGCCAATCAGCCAGTTGGGAACTACTGGATTCGTGCACTACCTGGTAGTGGTCCTCAAGGCTTCGAGAACGGGATCAATTCTGCAATATTGCGGTATAAGGGAGCGAAGGAAGTTGATCCTAATACGACGGAAGCTACCAGCATCGTGACGTTTCGCGAGACGGATTTGCATTTCCTTTCACCCAACGGTCGATCTGCGGTCCCAGGACGTCCATACCCAGGCGGAGCTGACCTTGTGCTAAATCTTACCTTGGGCTTTGCTCCTCCGGCAACATTCATGATCAACCAAGTCCCATTCACAGCCCCAGATGTTCCAGTTCTCCTGCAGATTCTTAGCGGGGCACAAGCGGCGCAGGATTTGTTACCAGGGGGCAGCGTTTACGACCTCCCGAAGAACAAGGTTATTGAGATCAATCTCTTCAATAACAACACTGTCGGTGACCCCCATCCGATGCATTTGCACGGTGTAAATCCCATTTACCAATTCAAGAAGAATGTTTCTGACGACCAATTGCAGCATACGTTCGATGTGATCAAGAGTGCTGACAGCCCGGTATACAATTTCAATGATCCCGTAAGTCGCGGTCTTCCTACTTCTCCACTAAGTCTCTGTCTGAACTTTGATCGCAAGGTCCGACGTGATACTGTGGGCGTCGGAGGTAACAACTTGACTGCGATCCGGTTCGTCACTGATAATCCGGGACCGTGGATGCTGCACTGGTATGTACTCGGTTTGCCTGTTTGATCATGCGAGCTCTAAGTCGCTATCCACAGCCATATTGATGTCCATCTCGTCAAGTAAGTACTAGCATTGCGTTATATATAGCCCAGACTGACCAGATTTGAACAGTGGATTAGCCGTAGTCCTCGCAGAAGACATTGGTGACACCAAAGCTGCGAATCCTGTTACTCGTGGGTGTTCCTGTGCTCATATACTCGCGTATGTCTGATGGGCTAGCACTTATACAGCTGACTGGTCAAAGCTCTGTCCTATCTGGGATAATGCATCTCCTGACCTTCGCAACTGATAGAGTTTACTGACAAATATAATTTAATATTTAACTGATTTCACCATACTCTTTAATCGTATCCTACATTATTCATTCTCATTAGCCATCCAATCGCGTTTGAAGCAGCTTGATATATTATTTTACCTCAGACTTTTCATTCTGTTTGTACATATGTTGGAATAAACCGAAGTGCTCCATTGATATAAGTAGTAGAGTGATCGATCCGTAGAGGTCACGGAATTTGCTGTTAGAGGAAACATGAATTCTTTCAATAGCTCACCAGTCGCAATGCCCAACCAGGTACTGTAATGCAGTGTGTTGGTTCCACCCATCGGCCGAGGCCTGAACAAGATAAGACGAGTCTAGATAACCCTTAGGTCACCCGTCGACCGTCCAAACACACATAATTCACTGCCACACGTTTCATTCCATTGCATACATCAGTGCAATAGTCATCACAATAGCAGTTCGAATCGACATCAATCATCGAGTCATTCTGCCAGAAATGAGATAAGTGCACTGACATAAAGTGCATATTTGGTAAATGAAAGGCACCGTTTACCTGGAATCGGCTCTAGGCGCCCTCCTTTCATGCACCTCCGACTTTGTACCAAGCCTAGATATATAGTGATCTTAAGAAGTAACATTTAACATCATGAGTAGGCTGGGATGGCCGAGTCGTTAAGGCGAGTGATTTGAATCGCTGGAAAAGGAATGATTCAGCATCACTTGGTGTTTCACCGCGTAGGTTCAAATCCTGCTCCCAGCGTTGTGTTTGGCATGTTCTATTTTATCCGACCTATTCCCCAGTGCTTTAGGACTTGATATTTTGAGATTTCCGTGGATTGCTGCCAGTCCAGCATGGGGGGCCATCGGAGAACGGGTTGTTGACGTACCTTGGAGATGTGACAATCTGTTGGAGGACTCGTTGACCCATCTCGTATTCGGAGCAGCTGAGCGTGGGAGCGTTTGTGTCAGCTCGTTAGCGCTCGACCGCTTCTTGCTCCTGACTCCCATTTTCAAGTGAGTCCTGGCATTTATTTGGGGGTCCAGCCGTTTTCTGATAATTTGGATTAGTAATTAGTGATGCACGGTCTTTTTCTCGCCATCATAGATCCGCAGAACACGTATCTCCACTGCGAGCTTCACGAGTTCCCGTGTTTGCCTCTTTTCGGCCTTCTCTGGGGCGTAGAAAATGCCGGTGGCGATTTCAGGGGCTAAAGTGGTCAAATCAAACCCATTCTTCTGGCCTAAGTCAATATTATCCAAATTCTGAAGGAAATCCTCGTTCTTAGTGTTCACGTCCTTAGCAACAGTACATGAAGATCAAAGTATAAAGAACCTCCTACCCGTCTAACGTTGTGTCCTTGACTGATCATGTTTGTAGTGGACTCATGCGCCTCTTTAACTCAACGCTGAAGAAGTCTAGAACAGGTACGTCGGAAGGCACGCTTCCCCGCAGAGACCAGGATCATTGGTATTCATACTCTTCAGCGTTCTCCGCCGATTTCTTCTTCCCATTCGTGCACCACAAGCTTTTCATCAGTTCTGGGCTAGCGTCACGCCTGATTGCTCTCCGTAACTGCGCTATATGGAAGACTATAAGTTAGAGAGTCAAAAGATACGATGTCGCCCAACACACCTCTATTTTCCTTCCTAACAGCGTCATCCCTGCCATGGTTGACATTATATCCAAGACAGTCATTTCGTCGGACGGAGGCTCAATATATGCAGAGGCAACAGGAGATCCAACAAAGCCAGCGCTCATCCTGATTCCAGGATATACTTGTCTATGAGAAACAGTTTGAGGATGAAGGGTTGCGGAGGGAGCTTTATCTCGTGCGTATTCTATTCTTAGCTTCTGAGATCACTCATGCTTTCCCTCTTGATATCAGATAAGGTACGATCCCCGTGGACACGGACAGAGTGTGATGCCGGAAGCCATGGAGGGACACAGTTCAAAGCTGTATGCTGATGATTTCGCCTGCGTTTGCAAGGCTTTCAACGTAGTGCGACCTGTGGTTGGAGGATGGTGAGTCTAGTGTAGTCCTGATCTGATGATAGTAAACATGTAACCTTTCTCGTCTTGGCAGGAGTTTGGCAGGTACGAGGAAAATCATTGTACGATTGTTCGAGAAACCGGTGGTAATGGCGAATTCGTATACTTTCAGGAGCGATCATCACCGACATCTGTACGCACCTTGGTTCGGAGGCCATTTCAGGTGCTATCTTCATAGCCGCCTTACCCTACCTAGGTCCTATTTTGGGGAAGATTGTTCACCCTGCCATTCTGGCCCATGTCCCTGGCATTCAGTCTAAAGATGACGTTGCCGCCCATAAAGCAGTGATGCTCAAATTTGGTGAATCGTTATTTATCGACCCTAAGAAGATTCCGATACAGACGCTATTTGCGTGGCTAGGTGCAACCATGCTCCAGCCGCCTGTAGTCAGCCGTCTGGTGCTTGAGCGACCACAAGACCCTGGGAAGTTGTTTGAGGCTGGAGAGAAGGGATTGAAGGTTCTTTTCATCCACGGGAACCAGGACGCACACCGAATCGGTGGAATGGCGGTCGTTGATGAGTTACGCGAATATTTCCGG
Organism: Moniliophthora roreri; assembly: GCA_001466705.2. Classification (NCBI taxonomy): domain Eukaryota; kingdom Fungi; phylum Basidiomycota; class Agaricomycetes; order Agaricales; family Marasmiaceae; genus Moniliophthora; species Moniliophthora roreri. The sequence goes on from LATX02000202.1 coordinate 63,943, forward strand.
GAATGTGATGTTGTCAGTTTCGAGAATGCAGGGGATGCATTCTTTTATGAGAAACCACTGGAGACAAACAAAGCGTTGCTAGCCTTCACTAAGAAAGTGACAAGTTCGTAGACATGCTTGACAAAAACTGTGTATATGTATTGCACTAGAACTAAACAACTTTCGCTGGCGTTGTGCATGTAGCAGGCCGCTTTCTCACATTGCCTATAGCAATCTCAGTGTCATCTTTGCAATCACAGTTCCAGAGCAGTGCAAATTTACAATCCTCTATGTAAAAAGCAAAGCCTGATTACCATGCTCGCAATACCATGTTGATTATGACAAACGATGTGTCTCAAACTGACAAGTTCACGTTCTTACATGGCAGACTGAAAACGTCATTCGTTCCTTGACCTTTTTTATCTTTAGAGTCATAAAAACTGATTGATTGACATAATAAATCATCCGGGAATCGAACTTGAGCTGCTCTTTTCAAAGTACGAAGGGTATGCTGGAGGTCGTGAGATCTTCAAGCTGGACACGCTTGCAGAGATGCTCCGATCATCACATTTCCTGCGAGTTTTTGCATCAAAATCGCCGGGTTCCACTTTCTTTCCGTACATTCCTGAAAAGTGTTAACAGAGTTAATAGAGTCGAGGGTAAAACTTGTGCTCATCGCAAAAAAACAAAAAAAAAAAAAAAAAAGGAAAGGGAAGGTAGGATAGGCCAAGCCGTGCTCACAACGTGAGGTTTTGAAAGCTGTATTGTGCTGCGGATGGATGTCACCGTCAGAATGTCGTCCACGGGGTATCATCACCGTTTCCAGGTGTGAGGTTTTTGTCCGTGGATTCGCTTTTACTACTACGGTGAGTAAACGTCGACCAGGCAGCCTTACGATATATATATCACAATTCTCATGAACAACATGGAGTAGAGCTCATGCCCTGTCCATGAGCTTTACAAGGTAGAGATGGAGATGATATGTGTGCGATGTGACGGTGATAACGATCCCTGCGTGTGGACGGTTGTCATAACCCGGATGACTGCGGTTGATCGAGTTTAGTCAATCTCGGTGATGGAATTACGAGGTTTTTTGCGGGGAAATATGAATCGTTCTTCTTATGTCAATTTGTTCACCCATCATTTACCTAGTGGCTGAAATGCAATCCTTGATATCGGAAGGAGGCGAAGGATTTGAGATAGGGAGATTCGAACCGAGCTGTAGGTACTTGTACATGGCGTAATAGGAACGCCCCTGGTGAGCAAAGATTTCTGGATCTAAAGGTGTCAACAATTTTTCTTTTCCCAGTGCGAAGGGTCGGAATCAGAGTCTATCGAAAAAAAAAAACCGATTGGTCGGAGTATATATCACTCGCAGAGCCACACTGCAGTACGAGGCAAGATATATATGCGTGACGGCGATACCATTAACGCTATGTATTACGCCATGTACCCTACAGAAGGGTCCATTCTATTGATCTTCAGCATACCTCGCGATCATGAGCGAAGGCTATCCTTGTAGACAGTATCGTTATTACCCAAGTTCAGATATATATAACTTTACCTTGTACTCACCGTCTGGATACATTCAGTCATTATCGTCCGCCTTCCGCCACTCTTTCGCATGAATGTACTATCAAACCTTTCCTGCTTCACGACATGATATCCAGTCTCGAGAAATTGGAAATGGAAGGCTATCTCTGCGCCTGCATGGTGGCGACTTAAAGAGATAGATCTTCAGGAACTTGCATTGTGGTACAAAGTAGCGCAACAAACTTTGGCGCGGTCGTGGTTGATTGAACTCGGCAGGGTAGAAGTAATGACTGATTCGGGGCGTTCAAAGGCATACTCGGCCGATCCGAATCTTGCACAGCATCTGTTCATTCGGTTTTATCTGACTCGTAGGTCAAGTTCCGGATTTCGGGTAGGAAAGGCGGTTCGCCTGGTGACTTCGAAGACAAAGCATATGCTCCACTTTCTTCTGGATAAAAATTAATACCAACTCGAGATTGCAGGAACGAGAGGATATAGAGCCGAGACGAAGGATCATAGCGGTTGACAATCAAACGAGTCACATACACGTGGCCCTGACAGCGAAATGTGACAGCGTGATTTTAGTTAGCACGGCTTACTTCTTGACTAAGACCGTTGACGATGTTGACGATGGACCTGTCTCTTTTCTATTCACCTACAGCCCCTAGCTCATTACACTCCCGTTTGGTCATGGAAATTCTTTAGACGAAAGCCTGGTAGGTTACACTCTGTTTCAAACTTGCGTACTGAATGAAAGCGAATCTTCATCCGTGCCCGTTTCTAGATTCTGGGTATGGCTGAAAGTGGACAAAAGACGTGATGGACCTTTTGAGATACGGAGACGTGAGCAAAAGAAAGCATGAGCCACTTAAATGTCAAAAAGGTATGTCTTCTGTTAGCTTGGAACGATATTTTCCCGCTGAGCGTTGCCCAAGTTTGGTCGATATCCAAACCACCAATGCAACCGGTTTACTCTCCCGTACGTTGTTATACTCATGATCCTAGCCACCGGCTGCCTAAACCAGGCGAACTAGGGGAAGATCCCGACTTCAACTCGTCCATCCCGTACCCGGAATCTCATCCCGACGCCGCCCAGAACGATGTGTGATTTGTGATTACGGCTTGCTTCCTTGACACGATGTCGACGATATCGCTCGTTTCTTGTTCTTGATCCTTACTCTCTGGATCCCGATACGACCTCGTAAGATGGAGCTCCTGGTGGTTTGGCTACTGAAAGCGGTTGAAGAGGAAGAAAATAGACTGTAACTGTGGGACGCTTGAGCTGAACGAGGGAGAGAGAACTGTCGAAGAGAATGGCCAAAGTTACGTGTCTACCTCTTTCTTGCTCAGCATTCGTTTCATACCTCTAGAATACCTACACAGACCTCCCTCATGGTCTCGGCTTTGGTTCTCGGGTCTCACACTATCCGTTATTCTCCACGAACGTTCCCTTCCGATCTGTTGGCAACCGGATCCGCTTCTTTCGACGTTTGTGCCAATGAGTTATGATCATGCTACTAGTCTTCGCCTTCCTACAACCTTTGTCCTCAATACTAGGAGATGTAAGGAAAGCATTCCAGACCTCGCTTGTCGATTGCCTATCCAGCACGTCGCCAAAATTACAGTAACCCCAACTTTTCATCGTCGCATCAAAAATGAATACGGCTACTTCTCATTCTTACCCACACCAGCCACACAGTCCCTTTCGAGCTACGGTCATAGTCCTATCGACAATGCGATCCCATTTCCTTGAGCATAGCGAGGTTACATGCGTCAGTTATCCCACCCTCCCCCCTTAAGAATCTACCCGCATCTCCTCAGTTTTCTATCCTCAATAAAACAACCTCGCCCACTCACACCCAGACGTCAAGAATTAAAGTAGCTGTCTGCTAGAGGGAGGAGGGCTTGCGTACAGAACCCTGGGAGATTGTAGGCTGTTGAAATTTCTCCATTCAGACGGGAGGGAAGGATGCTGAGATTATCGTGCACGGACAGCGGATATGAAGGGTGGGAGAGAGGGGGGAGGAGGGGAGGACGAGAGAACGAGAAAACGAGGGGAAGGGATGCAGACTTATTTCCCTTTGCCGTCATATGATGTAATGGAAAAGTGTAACCTACTTAATCCTGTCTGTAATAGCATGCCGAACAGCTCATCCTTTGCGATCAGGAAGTATGTTGCTTTCCTCACCTTACAGTCCTTCTATTTAAAAATGTACTATACTATGAAGTGGGTCAGTCATTCAAGTCGGCTACGAAGAATGACGCCCCCTTGAATCTTTTCTTTTTCTTGCAGGAACGGTGGAACTTTCTTTGCAGAAACGAGATTTTGTCGATGAATCCGTTTAAGGGAGTTAGTGACTGGTATGATCTCCGGGTACGCTAGTGCGGATATGAAGAGGTGAGTTTGTACGATAAGGAAGACCCAAAGATGCTCATTTATTTGGGAGGTTTTCCGAGTAGAAGGGTCTCATTCGTTCGTTTCGTAAGGGTGCGTGGCGTAATGGTAACGCCCTTGCTCAAGATGCCTTCTTAACCGGCTCAAAAGCAAGTGTTCTTGTTTCGATTCCGAGTGCACCCCATCTCGTCTCTGGATCTCAAAGTAGTTTTTTTCGGGGGAAACTGAATTGAGGCAATCAGCTGAAGCGTAATCTGGGACCTGAGATCTAAACGCAAGAAGGGATGACGGGTACACGGCATTAACGGTAGCACCCTAGCCGAGTGGCTTTGGTTCGGCTCTGGATGTACCCTTTTTCCGCTTCAAGGGTTTTGATATCCTTTTTCTATCGCAGTAGGAAACGGGATTGTATGTACCTAATTACAGTCGGATAATCCTTTTTTTTTCCTTGCTTTGTAGTTTGGACAGCCTTGGACTTGCGTTCTCGTATATAGTACTTGGGTTCAGCTCAGCGGTACCAGTAGTACGATACATGAGCCGCGAGAGTTTGTCGTTCAAACCGACTAGGAAGAATCATCTGATTATATGTTTCAAATCTCCCAAGGCGAGAGCAGTAACGTGGATTAGTGCATCGAGCTAGGCGGAGATCATGATGGTTCACAATCAAGCGAGTCACATAAACGATACACGTGTCCCATGGCCAGACCGGAAATGTGACAGCGTGATCAATACGACCTTGACCGTATCATCGTCTTTTTTTCGTTCACCTCTGGCTCCTTTCTCAATGGACTCCTGATGATAGCTCATGTAAAATCGCAAGTTGGAGATCCTAGTGCATTTACTTTGAAGCTACAGAGAGGTCATTCAACCCAATTCGTACTCTCCAGCATATTCAAACTCTTGATAATGGCGAAGGGCAAGGAAGACAGTCCAGACGGCCCGTGAGAGGTGAAATGGAACGGTTGAGCTGAATGAGAGAGAGAAAACGAGCGTTGAGGAGTGTCAAAGGTACGTTGTCTTCACCTTTTCTCGTGGACCGTTTGTCTGATAGTTTCAGAACGCTAACATGGTCCTCGCTCTGGCTTACACCTCTAGCGTTTATCCTGGCTCTTGTTCTCGATTTTACACCATCCATCATTCACCCCCTCCTGGTCTGTTGTTCTCAACCGGATCTGTATCTACTACTTTTGTCATTCGTGCCAGTGGGTTCTGATCACACTACCAGTCCTCGCCTTCCTAAAAGAATTGTCGGGATTCGAAGTCCTGCCAGATACATATCTACCTCGTCACTCGAGAGGAAGTCGTCCAGACCCTGCTCACCGGTCATTTACTTGGAATACGGCACCCCCTCGTCATATCGCATCAATAACACACTCCCGCTTCCAGAAACATATGCATTCACGTTCACATGTCGGTATGAGAGACTTGGGAAGGCGAGGGTCAGGAGAAAACATAGCGAGGGTGCGTATGCCAGCCTTTGGAGAATCTTTCTCCTCATATAAAAATTCATTCGCATCTACCCAGCTTTTCTATTTCAACAGCAGGAACCCGCTCATTTTCGCTCACCCGTTAGCGTCAAGAACTCCAAGTAATGGTACGCGGGAGAAAGAAGAGTTTGAGTGCCCGATCATAGATTCATTCAGATGACTAAGAAGGATCATACCCGCGCGTAGACGGTAAATGTGGGGGATGGTGGAGAGAGGAACAGGCGGACGAGGGGAAGAGGGGGAGAAAATGTGAAACGTTTCGATCTTGATCCTCGGTGTCCAAATCCGATGCAGGGAAGGTCTAGTGGATGCGCCTCTCGGAGAGAAGTACGAGGTACATGTTGTAAGCATCTGAATGCGCAGTTCCAAAAAACCCTCCCTTTTTTGCAAAATAGTCCCCCTTAGCTCAGCGGTAGAGCGCTTCACTAGTATGTAGAGTATGAAAATCATACTAGACGATGGAGAGGTCAGTCGTTCAAGTCGAATAGGGGGAATAAAGCCTCTCGGACAGTGCATTTTGTTCAGCAACAGCGTACGGGTACATTTTGTTACAGTACACTAATCTATCTACCGGAATCAGTGAGTTTTTCTCCGGGACGAGTGTGAATACATAGGTCTTAAGCTTGTTAATCAGTAGGAAACCTCGAAGCTCACCATTTATCAGCCGATATTAGCATCAAATGTTGATATTTCCCAGTTTTGGCGTTTTTTTTTTTTTGAGGTGTAAATTCTACTAGATTGCCCGCCGAAGGCTTATGTCGATTCTGGGATGGTTTATTTCCTCGCCCAAATCCCGATACAGGACGTGCCACTTTGGTTCATTTCCGATTACTCGTTGGCCATGCAGCATCTCCATACGGTGCGTTGAAAAACGGATGGTTAAATTTCTTTGAGTTATAGAGGAAGGGCTATTGATGTACACATAAGCCTTGTTTCTGTACGCGAAGGGCGGGACAGCGTACAAGCCTTCATGGCGTTGAGAGCTGGGGGACCAGTTATAGACACAGCTTCACCGAAAAATCGCCACTACTAGATGCAGAGAGCGTTGTAGCATTTCACGTTATTGTACACAATTATTTTTTTTATCTCTAGGCAAAATACACGAGTCGCATTAATATCAACCCTGAAGAAACACAATTCAATAACGAAATTATAGCGAGTGGTTATTATCACTTACTTGGATAGTAATCTCTTTGCAAGTGCCCGAACAACACGTAGGATTCTTGCCTTCGAAGAGTCCGTTGTTATCAGTACTCGTGATACACCACCCATTGTATCGACCTCCTTGTGGGGTGACTTTGTCACAGCAGCCGCTGTAGATGATTGAGATTAGTTGTGTAAAAAGGGTTTTGATGCAACGAGACATGGACGTACTTGGTTTTCGTGGCATCCCCGCACTTGCAAGCGTGAGTTTGTACGTTTTGAATAGCATCAACGCCGACCATGAGGAATGGCAGAATTAAGTAGAAGGTATTGGTGAGCTTCATTCTGGTTGTTGGAGTAAGTGAAGGATAATGCTTTGCAGAGTTGTCAAGGTTCAACTCCTTAAATACCTTGCACTGGGCGGAAAAGGCTGCAAGGCAGTGGAGGTAATTGAAATTTCGGAATGGTCCTCTTCCGCGTCAACCCCTTACTGCCACCATTTGGTTCCTTGCGTCTAGGCTTGTAAGTACCCACTCACTCCCGTTCGCCTCATTATAATCAGGGCAAGGGTTTGAAAAAGCGGGAGGATGACGGCGAGGGGGAAGATGGGAAAGATATTATCCAACACTTTACTGCAGTATCAAGGCTGATTACCATGCTTTGTTGCGGAAGAAAGACAAGAGGCATACAGTTTCTGATTTGTATACCCGAGCTGTCGTGTGGTGAGGTGATAGGCGGGACGGCATCGTTATGCCGACCTGAGCTCCGTCTCTGCTTCGCTTCTTTGGTTTGAATTCGGGAAATGCGTATCTTTCTTCCTTTATCTCATCGTGCCCCCAATCCACTTCATTAAAACGAACCATACAAGTATAATACAAGAAATCATCTACGGATCAACTTGCAGGACTTTTTTCTGAGACTTCGCCACATGGTTTCGGAAGGGTGTAAACCGAGAGTAGATGCATTTTTGCTTTCCAGGGTCCCACTGATGAGCGAGGGGAACGAAATAAGTGTTTGACAGCGCTGAGAATAACGCGTCGTTAGTGGGAGAATCACACTCTACGGTCTTGTGTTGAATCCAAGTTTTTGGGACATCTCGGGCTTTCTGAAAATGGTAACCTTCGGCCTGACATTGATCGTATCTGCCGAGGTCTGCTATCACTTCAACACGCGACAGCTCGGGTATACAAATCGGTGAGGCCTGGAACCTCCTGAACAAAGATACGACTCGAGGTACATTCGCTGGATGTATCTTCATTCCGAGGGGGCATTACCGTTACGACCATGTACCCCCTTCTTAAGTTAGGTAGAAAAGGCAATTTTCCCGCGTTAGAATGGCTTGAGGCATTCAAATTGAACCATACTTACTGAGGAAGGAACAGGAACATAGCCGTCCAAGTGCGTGAACAAAAAAAAAAAAGTTCGACATGGAATGACATACCATCGAGCGTATCCGGATTCGAACCAGAATTGTTTGCTCAGTTTATAAAGCTGTGGCAAGAGCGTCTCAATTACGCCATGTACCCGTGTTAGCTTTGTCCTCGATAGCATAATGAACGTAGACGTAAGGGCCGAAAATGAGGGTGCGTAGATTGAAGTTGATTTTCTCTCCGAGAATAGCCGTGAATTTGAACGTGCCTCATCCAAAGTCAGGTTGACAAAGGTTTGTTGCGCTGATGAATTGAAACATGACGGGATTAATCGGTATTGAGAATGAACAAGAAGCCGTACCAAATGTTTACAAAGAAGGGAGGAACATAGATCATGGTGGTTCATAGTCACGTACAACGTCGACGATATCAACTCACTTTCTCGTTCACCCTCTGACTTTAACGTCTTGGACCTGCAATGCATCACATTTCTCTGGCTCGACTTTGCTTTTGGATGGACGGGATGGAAGGGAGACTTGAAATGAACGTGGGCGAGCACGACCGTCAACCCAATGGCTTGAGGTGTGTTTCTCCGCCTCTTGCACAATCATAGTAATCAATACACCCACAGATTCCTCCCCCGGTTCATACTTCACGTTGACTACGTCCATATGCTCTCGGATCGTTCCCCCTCGAATTTTTCATTGTCTATTTCATCACGAGTGTCCCCATTCTGATCTGTTGGGATCAATTAAACCCTCTCCCTTTTTCGCTGATGAATTCTGTTCTAGGGATAGAATCAGAGTATTTTCAGGGATGAAGTGCGTCTGTTCTACCTTTTTCCCGTTGGCTGATTTCCGACATCAATCTTCATTACTCGACGGAACGGTTCCCTACCCTCCCCCGACGTATATCTCGGACATCGTAGCATAGCGGGCGAATCATACCAAAACAAAAGGCTCCCAACCTTCCATATCACCCAACTCGCCAAGATAGCAAAATCTCATCGGTCTCCTCGGAATCCAACCAATGTGATAATATCTACCCGTTCCTCTCAATCATACTCACACCTCTTACGGCTTCACCCTGTTTCAAAAGGTCGACGGTCATATCCACATGTTGGTGAGAGAGGTGTGAAATATGGGGGGGGAGAAAGGGAAGAGGTACGGGGGGTAACTAATTGTCCTTCCACCAACTTACTCGCACCTTTCTATTTCCCAACTTTGTTATGACGAACACTCTGGTCACACTACGGAGTGGAGGAGGGAGCAAGTTACAAAGGTGGTAGGCAAATGAGATTGAGGAAGGGCGACTGGTGGTACGCTGAACGATAGGGAAGGGATCAGAAATCTAAACCTTTGCTCACTGATAAATTAAGCTATCGCTTCAATTTGTACCGATGTTCCTTGACTCCCAACTAGATATGCAATGCACTGTTCTTGGTGACTGGCATGAGAATATTTAGCTCATCCTGAGCAACAGCTCCCCCTTAGCTCAGCGGTAGAGCGCTTCACTAGTATATGAGTTCTCATGTGCTAAGAATGAAGAGGTCAGTCGTTCAAGTCGGCTAGGGGGAACTAGGAGTGTGTCCTGTACATATGCTTTTATTTTGGCAGTTAGGGGGTCGGTCCATATTCTTACAAAAGTCTCCCTCCCGATACTGATTCTAGGGGAGCTGAAAGAATGTACACGGCGTAACAGTAGGTCTTTTGGTTGTATCACATAGCTCTTGCAATTATGTAGTTGCGTCAATATCGTCTTATTGCAAGGGTTAGGATATTGAGGCTCAGAAAGGAGTGGGTAACCGTTTCTCTCCTCATCTAGACTTTAAAAGTACGTAAAAAAAAACAAGAACTGAGACAACAACGCATACACCGTTCGGGAATCGAACCCGAGCCGCTTGCTCACATTACATCACAGTTATTAAAATGGAAGGCAAGCATGATAACCACTTCACCAACGGTGTGTTGTATAATGCTGGCTTTAATTCCTTGATACCCTGCACATTCACTTATCACCCTTCCCGCGTGGCCCCACGCCTCGTAGAAAGTATTTATATTCAAGCTATGGAGATACCGTCGAGTCAAAGAGTCCACATTGATACCGGTGTTTGACTGATATTCAGTAAAAAACCTGGAACACGCGACGCGAACCGCAAGATACACTCCTCATGCTACTCGGATGGTCCTATGTCGCTTTTACATTATAACACACAGATATTACACTGATGTATCTGGTTCCTTTGCCTGTGACTCCCATCTCGTGACATGAACTACCATTGGCCGAAGGTTGAGAGCATCAGGAGGCAGAGACAGGTTGACGTCTTGCATAGAAGCCTGACGTAAAGGAATACGATGACTCGTTGGATTCCCTGATAATGCCGTGCCTGTGTGTTCATTCGTACTGCAGTAGCCTAATGTGGATTGCAGCATCAATACATAGAAAATAATTGCAGGTGAGCATCAGAGCATATTGTCCTTCATTCTAGACTACTGCGATCTAATGAACATATGGTGAGGACTTGCGGTGAAATAGATTGATGATACTCACCATTTCAAAAGGAATAACGAACGTACGGATTTCCAATATCAGCGAGACCAGGAAAACCAATAAAAAAGCAGTGTATATCGCTCCAGACTCAATTACTAGAAACATAAATGTCGAAATCACGTTACGGCCTCCAGTCCTTCACATAAACCTGACCTTATAACTTGTGTAATATAATTGAGAGGAAATAAGAACTGATTGAGTGAAACTATAGGCACCCAATGACCATTTGGAGGGATTACTTACTTGTACATCCAAGATTCATAACAAGGCACAAAATTCCTGTTGCACCCCCAGTGCTACGAATCTCGAGAGGAAGAAAAATCGCAGCACAACTTGACCTGGGTCCAACCAGAACAGTTGTGTAAATTGCGAGGGAAATGATGGCAAGAAAGATCGTTGCGAAAGGAAGGGTTACTCGTCTATCACCACTCCAAACGACGTGAAGCCGATACAGCTGATGACAGTCAGACATGTTTTGATTCTTGAGACTGACAGCAATAGACACCTTACCCAAAATCCATTGCTCAATATAGTCTGGAGTAAAAGTGTAGCTTGTTGGAGGAAAAAGACCGTGCCATTTAAAGGGTCAAATGTCTTGGCAAAGGAGCTTGTAATGTAATGAATAGTGGCCACAATATGCTACGAAAATCATTTTTTTAAGCTTTGACCGGTAAAAGATGGATGCGTTGCGCGTACTATTGTTGCTAGGATGAACATTACAACTCCCACAGTATGGACATGGATGAGCTGTGCTGTGATGTGCTTTTGGGACACTGCAAATAGTGTGACTGCAACAAGCATGGAGAGTATGCCTATCGACAAGGACATGGTAAGTATTATGGCACATGGAGGGGATGCTCAATAACTAGCCATAGAGGATGCATTCCACCAGTGCAGCTATTATCCATATCAAGTTGAGTTGAGTAGTGTTGGCCATTAGTGTGGGTATTGAATTGTTGTTATCCAAGTCTTTGGGAATAGCAGCCCTGTATATGATGGCCTTGTGTCAGATCCATCAGCTGTTCTATGATATTGATCCTCTGAACAAGAACTTTTTCACATCTGTCTAGGGGCCAATCACCTAGAAACCAGTGCAACTGAGTTGGACAGCTTCAACATCAGGTTATCAGAAGATGTGGAGATTTCAGTGGCATTGATATATGGTACTTGAAGCATGGCAGTGTGTTACCCATAGAATTCTGTAAGATGGTCATCGACGTTGCGCTGAACAGGAAAGGTTGAGGTGAGACTGCTGAAGCGTAATTGTTCTTTATCCGCTGATGCAAGCATTAATCTATCTGAAGTAGGGCTCGTTACTGTACCCGTATGCTGCTGTCTATATGGGGTCATATACTATTACAGTTATGGACCTGTACCATTGCCAAAAAAGATGGGAGAAGTACAGTATGGTTTACAGGTCAGTTGTAAACCATACAGACCGTACCATGCCCGGGTGTTCATTCATACTGCAGTAGTCTAATCTGGATTGCAGCATCATTACATAGAAAATAATTCACTAAAATTGTTGGTGAGCATTGGAGTGTTATTGTCCTTGTTCTAAACATACAGCAACTACTCTAACCTAACAAACATATGATGAGAACTTGTGGTAAAATAGATTGATGATACTCACTGTTTCAGCAGGAATAATGAACATATGGATATCCAATGTCAGCAAGACTAGGAAAGCCAGTACAAAAGCACTGTATATTGCTCCAGACTCAATTACTAGAAACATAAATGTTGAAACCATGTTACAGCCTCTGGTACTTCACATAAACCTGACTTGATAACTTGTATAGTATAACTAAGAAGAGATAAGGACTAATTGATTGAAACTATAAGCACCCAATGACCAATCCAGAGGGATTACTTACTTACAGCGGCTCTTGATGTGACAGCCTTGTGTCAGATCCATCACAGGACTATGTAGACATGTGACTTTGTATTACTAATTTCTTTCTCTCTCATTCTATCTTTTTCTATGATTAGTCATATTATTCTTTCTCCTTCCATCTCATTCCATAGGACATTACTTGACATGTTCTTCAATGTTCTATTGATTTCTATATCATTTGTCATCGTAGATACCTTGTAGTATTTAAGACTGCTAAGACTGGGTCTAAGCTCCTCAGCTTGACCTGGTTTGCAATAAACCTTGTACAAAGCAATGAACTGAACCTCTGAACTGCAGAAGACTCTGCACAAACTCCAACTTGAACCTTGCGACTATCTTGACTATGTTATAGTTGAGTTAGTTGCTGACGTTGCTGTGCAAGTAATGTAACAGATCCTCTGAATGAGAACTTTTTCACATCTGTCTAGGATCCAATCATCTAGGAACTATTGCAATTGAGTTCAATGGTTTCAACATCAGGTTTTCAGAAGATGCAGAGATTTCTATAGCATCAATATATGGTACATAGAGCATAGCAGGGAGTTGTCATTGTTACCTGTAGAACACTGTAAAACACTGTAAAATGATCATGAACCTTGTGCTGAATGGGAAAGGTTGAGGTGAGACTAGAGCTTGTAGCAGATCTGGTGATCCACTGTCAGACAGATGAGCCTCTCAATCAACACCAACTGATGGATGGCATCCCAATGAATGGCAGACAGATCATGTAGCACAGATGGTGAGAGTTGTGGTTGGGTGATCCAACTCACCTTAGGAAGGCCAGAGTCACTAGTGATTATCTTTTTGACATTCATAGCGATTGTATGTGACATACCAGCAACTATACATCTACCTGACTGAATATTGAGTTTTGTTTCAGTTCTTCTGAATAGGTCCTGTACACAATAAAATAGATCAATAAATCTCACATCTAAGAGCCCTCCATTTTCCCTTGGAGCAGATTCAATTGCCAAATTTTGGACATCACATTGTGTATTGGGGCTCTAGTGTGGCTTCATGGTTGCCAAAGGGATTGAAAATAAAAAAAAGAGCAATACTGGTGAGAATGGATGAAAATTTCCATCATAGGAAGGTGTCTTGTTGTAAAGCGCTGACTTAATGCCCATCCACTGGATTATTGGCCATCTGCTAATGCAGATTGCTCTCTCAACCACCACCATCCAAACAGATGATTCTGTATCCGATCCTAATCCTATCTGTTAGAAGCTCTAGGTGAGACTGCTGGAGAGTATTTTTTCTTCATTCACCAATGCAACCATTAATCTTCCTGAAGCCAAATGTTACTTACTTCACCTCAAATGCTTCCTTTCTCTACAGTTCTGCTTATGCTCAATTAACTGACTCCTTCTCATGGCAGACTACTCTTTGCTGCCATGAAAGGTGTAGTCAATAGGCCATCTCTGATGTAGGCATGAAGGATGTGCAGATGTATTGTTCTGAAGCATTTCTAGTAGTCCCAGACTAAAGAAGAACATGATAAACACTTTTGAATAACCAACTGAGATTGTTCACTCAACTAGAATGATATCCATATGAATAGATAGAGGGGTGGTACAGTTAGACTATGGAAGGTGGGGCTCATGAAACAGGAATGGGAGAATCAGATGGTCAAGAAGGACTGCCACATCTGTGACTTTGTGGTTCCACTTTTCCAGAAGCAGCTGAACACCATTCTGCCAATGCATACAGTCAAATTGTGCAGCCCCAGGGAAAGATTCACTCACAGGAGAAACATCATCACCAATATGGCAGGTTATAACTCATGTTATTGTGAGTGATAAGCAAGAGAAACATAATCATGGACAAGTTATAAATGTATTAAGTGTGTTTGCTTCCTCCCATTGTCTAATCTCAGGGTGGAGACTATAGATCACACATGCAGGAAATGTGACAGTGTGATTGACACAACTTGCTTCTGACCACCATGTTGATAAGCTCGCCAACTTTTTCATTTCAAAATGGACTTCTTCCATTGACAAACTCTGACAGTAGGTCATGAATGCTTTCAAGAACAGCTTGGCAATGGTGGTGCATTACATTCTGGCCAGACTTTGCTACTCAAAGTCAATTCTAATTTGTGTTTATCCTCAGCTTGTCAAAAAAACATTTGCCAAAAGATCTCAGAGGATGAGGAAGACAGCTGAACATTGAGCCTGAGCCTTGAGCCCCAATGAGATGTTACTGGACACTATCAGACAGCATCAGATGTTATCGGACAAATCCATGGAAATCTGACACGTACCTGACATTTTCTGACGTCCATCCAATCAACATAGCTTGACAACTTCTTTCTGAGTCTCCAACTTGAAGTGTAACCAAACGGCTTGAGATGGACTTAGAAAAACTTGTACCTTGCAGTCCATGCACAATTTGGCTCAAATTCCCCTGTGCCCTAGATTTCCCCATGCTCACTTCTTTCTTCTTAACCACTACCATCCCCACTTCTCAACAGCTCCCACTCACTCCTTCTCCCCATCTGTATGGCTCTTTCAGCATCTCAAGGTGAAATTCTATGGTTCAAAATATAATGAATACTGATGTGGACCAGCAGTGAAATATGGTACAGGCAAGGTATGTGTGCTAATTATCGTTTTTGCAAAACTAAGGATAGTTCGACACATCAGGCACCTTGGAGAAGACTCATACAATGGTGCCAAACCACTTTCAACATATGGCTAATAGTAAATCTCATAAGTCAACCCCAGAACCCCATTATCCTTATACTAAACATTCTATGTGTTGCAGCTGGCCATGTCATTAGAGTAATGCTTCTTGCTTCAGTCAGGGCAGAGGGTTGTTGAAGTTGGGCAGAGGGTTTGGAGTTGGGGCAGAGGGTATTGGCCACTCTTGTGGGCAAAGTGGGAGTCTGGGACTTGGAGACAAAGTCTTTCGGTATGTAAGTTGTACTCAATAGCACTGTTAATGTATTCTAGTACCTTAGCAATATATCTAATTATCAGACACTATCAGATATGATCAGACAGAATCCAATGCCTAATAGAGCCTGTCAGTTGCTATCTATGAAACATCTGATAATGTCCAATAATGTCAAATAACATCTGAAAAAGTGCAAGTTAAGGATACTATTGGACATTATCAGATGTTATCAGACAAGGTTGGGCATTGTCAGATAATGTCTGATAGTGTCTTGTAAAACCTCACTGGGCTTGAGCCACAAGAAGCCTGAGCCATAGGCAGAGCCTGGCTTAGGCAGCATACCATGTAGTACTTTATTTATTCTCCCCAGCTTTGCAACCCTGACATGTTATAATGTTCCCACTATCTTGTAAGGCCTTGATGAATGATAATTGTTCCTATCCTTTTTGCAAGCATACCTTGGAATGAACAATAATTTGCCCTGGGTGCAAATAATAAGTGGAAGACCAGGAAATTCAGCAGTCATGTGTTATAACACATGAACATTTTCCATGGTTGGATGCTTGCTTCCTCCTTTCACACTCTCTTTGGGCTGTACAGTTCTTGAAATCACCCAAGCATACATTTTAACCAACTCGTGGGGCCCCTGAAGTGCCATCCTTGACATTTTTCCCATCCCACTGCAGAAGGGTAGTTGGTACCATCACTTGGGCAGACAATGAGGAGGTAACAGTGTTGATTGGAAGGTGCATCTCATATTCTTTTTTGCACACCCATTGAACTGACAAATTGGTTGTTATCTAATATAGTACTGTCCTGCTGAAACATGAGGCATTGAAGACATGTATACTCATCATACAAATATTATCTCTTGCTCTTGCTATACTTCACATTCTACCTATCACTACTCAACATAACATGTCCTATTTCCATTGTAGAGAATGTCATATCTGGTTTATAATGCATGCTCTTGAGCTCTTGGAGCTTCTGTTCTTGTGATTTACACTTTTTTGAGTATGGAAATATTCCCTTGAAGCCTTCAGGCAATACAAGCAACATTGGATGACTCTCAGCTGCAGTTTGGTTTCTCAGTGGAGGTCAATAAGCATCACATGTACATATCTCATAGTGTTGTCAAATTTGGAAATATTAATTGCCTTTTTTGATTGGCTCTTACCTGTTAATATGTTGAACCTAGAAAAGACCCACTTTTATTCATTTTACATTACTTTTGAATTGGAACACTTTAATATGACACAAGATAACAGGTAATAAGGACTAGAGTGAGCCCAGTCTGCTAGTCATTGCCTTAGAGAAGCTATAGTGCCTTGGAAAGTACAAAGTGCTATATGATACACTATACAAAGGTGTCTAAGCTGTACTTTCTGACTTATCTATGTATCAGATCCAAAGCAGATCACTCCTGAAACCTGTAGGGAACCTAACTATGGCCCAATAAACACATTGGCTAGTTAACCAAGCTCTCAAAGTGCTATCAATGGGATTTTAATTTCTATTTTACCTTTCTATGACATCTGCAAGGTGCAACATGCAGTCAAACAGTACAGAGGTACTTAGAGGAGACATTAAAACAGAAAGATAACTTAGAACAGGAACAATCACAGAATGATCCTCCTCTGAAGTCAATATATGGATCAAAGTCAAAGCAGGTGATCTCTTAATAAAGAGTTCACTGGTGGCTAAACAATATGAAATAAACTAACTAGGTACAAAGTTGTCTTGGAAAGAAGGAAATTACTTCCAAAGGACACCTACTACCTACAGACAGATATGATGAGACATATGAAGAATATCTAATGCATAAGAAGTCCTAAATAAGACTGAGCATACATGGTCAAAGGAGATAGGAACAGTAACAGCATGTTCTGATCTTGGAAACTTTGGCATCTAGGCCTCTGCTGATGTGCAGATACTAGAAAGAGAAATGCTGTAAAGAAACAGGATGGATACAGCCATCTGCTTGTAGATACCCAACTTAGAAAAGAGAAAATACAAATTATAGAGTCCAGAACACCTGGCAACATAGATACCCACACAGATATGGTCAGATACCCTAGTGGCCAGACTCCATGACATCTGAATATTCCCTCTTTTAGTATCTCAGTCACTCATTTATCATTTCCTGAATTATCAGATGTTATTTATAATTTTCTGTAGATATATTCCATGGACCATATATAAGGATAGCTAGATATTCATGTATACTCAAGTAACTCTGCCCCCTCTGATTGTGAATACATGAAGAGTTTGTTTGGTGTATAAATTTGTGTGCCATTCCAGTTTTGCTTCCTCACTTCAGGCCCTGGAGATTGGTCCTAAGTGACTCCAGAGAGATAGAAATCTGATAACAAACTTGTGTCATAAGAGATAAGAGTAACATCTTGAGTGCATTGTAGCACTTTTCTAAGAGACACTTTACACCAAGAAGGAGCCTTGGGCACTTGGAGTGTGGCCTGTGTTGGGTATCAGGTTTTGACACACTTAGAGTCTTAGCAAGGGGTGTGCCTGTGCTGAGCTCTTTGTAGAAATTGGTCTAGAACCTTTTCCAGTACACTGTGTGCTGTAGTAGTCTTAAAGAAGTCTTGAGCTCTGTAGGGTCAGACTATATTAGCTATTGAGTCTTTGTACAGGACTGTAGCTCTTGTGTTTGTGCTTTGTGCACTGTGTTCTTTGTGTGTTTGTGATATAAACCCATTTTTAAACTCATATATACTCCTCTGGAGGTGAACACCTTGAAGTAGATTGCTTCAATAAGAGAGAATCAACCTAGCTAAGAGTCTTGTTGGCATTCTAAGTGTGGCAACTCTGATCACACCAATCCACACTTGCACAACAACCTGAGTTAGACTTTTGGAGGTTATCTTTTGGGTAGTTTTCCACTAGTCTTATCTTAGACAAATTACCATTATGGTAAGAATGTTTGGGGAGACCAGCTGTAGTTTCAGATATCCTGTGTGCATTGAACAACTTCCAATGCTTTTTGACATGATATTCAGTCAACTCTCTGTTGCTAGTGTGGGAGGGGATAACTTTGTAGCTATTGAGATGTACAAACTGTAAGTAGAGTGTGAATGAAAGCCTTTCTGAGCTTGCATGCTGCTTGACTTTTTCATTTGAGGATCTAATAGCACCAGGAGCACTCAGTTGGACCTCTTTTATGTTCTGACTCAAATGGTAATGTTTACTAAGTCTGCAAATGGTGTGGTGGATATGTACAAGAAAAGTTCTTCTCAAAAACTAACTCCAATGAGCCAGACATAGTTCAATCCCAAGTATTTATTCAGTGCTTGTGGAATTTGTACCCCATTCTCATCTCAAGAGTGGCCTTCTCCAAATAATTCAGGAACCCTTGATGAACATTACATAGAAGGTAGATAGGTGCTGTACAGGATGAAGACTAATCAGTAAATCACCTCACAAAGGCTCAGGAATGGTCATTTTTGTAGTCCTGTTGAGAGTTCACAGCAAGCATGTGGAAGTGGAATGATGGGAGAAGTGTATATTGGATATATATGTACAAGGTGGGTTCTCTACACAGCATGGCTAAGCTATAGATGCCTGAACATAGCAGCATGGGTGGTACCAGGAGAAAGACCTGTCATCATGGGTATTGGGGCAAACAACAGTGTGAATTCCAAAGAAGGATGAGCAGAGCCACCATGGATGTGACTGAATACCTGATGCAGATTCAACCCTCAACAACTGGAAATAAAAGTAACTGGTCAGTTTATCAAATATATGGATAAAGTAGAGCACACACACCTTTAATCCCTTCAAAATACCTAACTCTTAGTGCAATTGCATCCAAGGCCTGAATATTGAGTGTCAATCATCCATGTTAGGCTGTTCACTGCAAGATGAAAGGCTGGGCTTCAAGATATGCTTCTGGTCATTGCTGAGTACTATACAGTTGAAAATTTTCAAGGTTCAAGCCACTGGCAACGACTGAAAACAGTGTGCTGGAAGCAGCCAAGGCATAGAAACACTAATAATGAGACTGAATCTGTAAAATAGTGAACAACACATACCTTAGACTCCAAGAAATGAAGTTCAATGCAATGTAGGATGCAGGCAATGAAATAAGGAAGTTTCACTTGTGATTGTGTAGTTGCTGGCTGTCAAGGGCTACTCATAGATGAGCACTAGGGTTGTATTAACCAGGGTCAAATGATAATGAGTCTGGGATTCAGTGTAGGAGAGCTGAGTACCAATGATAATGAGCCTAGATCAAACAGAATGATAAATCATACACACCTAGGAACCAAAGAAACATCGAAGATCAAATAATAATTTGCACACTGAGGGTGAATGATAATGAGATGGAATCTACCAAAACTGGCAATCAGGACGTGCCCACTCTGATAATTATGCACACCTACCAATGAACAGCAGTGAGGGACCATAGGGGTGTGATCATGATTAGACAGTGTACTAGAGATACTAATAAATAGATCAGTGAATAAATAGGAGGATGGAGGACAATGCTGTACATGGGAGAAGGAAAGGAGAGTAATAAAGCCTGAGGTACTCTGACACAGCAATGACATGTGGTGGTTAGGGTGTGCATTATAATGTGTTGGGGTTGCAAAGCTAGGGCAAATTATATAAAATCTACATGGACTGCTTGCTTAGGCTAGGGCTTTTGGGTACCACTTGCCTACAGCCATGGGTTGCACTTTCCATCATATCATCTAGGGCTCAAGCTCTGGGCTTAGGCTTTCAGAAATACAAGCCCGAGCCCCGAGCCCAGTCAAAGCCTTACAGTAGGGCTCGGCTTGGCCTTGTGAGCCCTGGCTCGGTCATGCCTGGCTTCAGGGCTTGAGCTGATAATTTGTCTAAGATAAGACTAGTGGAAAAACTACCCAAAAAGATAACCTCCAAAAGTCTAACTCAGTTTGTTGTGCAAGTGTGGATCGACATGATCAGAGTTACCACACTTAGAATGCCAACAAAACTCTTAGCTAGATTGATTCTCTCTTATTGAAGTGTTCTACTTCAAAGTGTTCACCTCCAGAGGAGTATATATGGTTTTAAAATGTTTTATATCACAAACACACACACAAAACACAAAGAACACAGTGCACAAAGCACAAACACAAGAGCTACAGTCCCATACAAAGACTCGATAGCCGATATAGTCTGACCCTACGGAGTTCAAGACTTCTTCAAGATAACTACAGCACCCAGTGTACTGGAAAAGGTCCTAGACCAATTTCTACAAAGAGTTCAGTGCAGGCACACCCCTTGCTAAGACTCTAAGTGTGTCACAACCTGATACACACACAGGCCACACTCCAAGTGCCCAAGGCTCCTTCTTGGTGTAAAGTTTCTCTTAGAAAAGTGCTATAACACACTCAAGATGTTACTCTTATCTCTTACGACACAAGTTTGTTATCAGATGTCTATCTCTCTGGAGTCACTCAGGACCAATCTCCAGGGCCTGTAGTAAGGAAGCAAAACTGGAATGGCACACAAATTTATACACTAAACAAACTCATCATGTATTTACAATCAGAGGGGGGCAGAGTTACTTGAGTATGTACAAATATCTAGCTGTCCTTATATATGGTCCAGGAATATATCTACAGAAAATTATAAATAATATCCGATAATTCAGGAAATGACAAATGAGTGACTGAGATACTAAAAGAGGGATTATTCAGATGTCACAGAGTCTGGCCACTAGGGTATCCGACTATATCCACATGGGTATCTATGCCTCCCGGCGTTCTAGACTCTATAATTTGTATTTTCTCTTTTCTAAGTCGGGTATCTACGAGCAGATGGCTGTATCTATCCCGTCTTTTGACAGCATTTTCCTTTTCTAGTATCTGCACATCGGCAGTGGCCTAGATGCCAAATTTTCCAAGGTTGGAACACACTGTTATTGTTCCGATCTCCTTTGACAATGCATGCTCAGTCTTATTTAGGATTTCTTGCACATTAGATGTTCTCCATATGTCTCTTTGTATCTGTCTGTAGGTAGTGGATGTCCTTCGGAAGTGATTTCTGTCTTTCCAAGCAGTCTTTGTACCTAGTTTTCTTATCACATATTGTTTAGCCGCTGGTGAATTCTTTATTAAGAGATCACCTGCTTTGACTCTGATCTGTATATTGACTTCAGAGGAGGATTGTTCTATGATCATTCCTGTTCTAAGTCGTCTCTCTGTTTTGATGTCTCCTCTAAGTACCTCTGTACTGTTTGACTGCAGCTTGCACTTTGCAGATGTCATAGAAAAGTAAAGTAGAAGTTAAAATCCCATTGATAGCACTTTGAGAGCTTGGTTAACTAGCCAATGTGTTCATTGGGCCATAGTTAGATTCCCTACAGGTTTCAGGAGTGATCTGCTTTGGATCTGATACATAGATAGGTCAGAAAGTACAGCTTAGACACCTCTGTATAGCATATCATATAGCTCTTTGTACTTTCCCAGGTACCACAGCTTCTCTAAGGCAATGACTAGCAGACTGGGCTCACTCTAGTCCTTATTACCCGTTATCTCGTGTCATATTAAAGTGTTCCAATTCAGAAATAGTGTAAAATGAATAAAAGTGGGTCTTTTCTAGGTTTGCCATATTACCAAGCCCCCAACATCACTAGCAACTAGTAAGACACTTTTGAATGATATTGAAGGGATCAGAGATCTAACTTTTTTTTTTGCTCACACCGGCTCCATTCCATCTGTACTTGTACAACAGTGTATGCGATGCACCATTCTTAGTAACTCTGCGAACTGACAATGAATACCATTTTCACGTGGCCGGAGGTACACATATGCATTGGCTTCATGGAAGCCTTAGTGGGTAACTCCCCCTTAGCTCAGCGGTAGAGCGCTTCACTAGTATGTGTGTTCTCATGTGTCAAGAATGAAGAGGTCAGTCGTTCAAGTCGGCTAGGGGGAAAACAGTTTTTCGCGAAAGATATCAATCCTAAATTTCTCACATAGAACAATTTTTCCCTAAATAGTGAATATGGTTACAAAGCATGGGTACTTAATCATTCATGTACATTCAGAAGATCATGACAGCTAGAGCGAAGGCGATACTGTCATACCATGTACCCCAGCAATGGAGAATGAATTCTTTGGGCTTTCTACGGGTGCATTCTTCCCTTTTCCTCGGGCACCTTACCTCTGCACCGCTTCTCGTCTAGACCTTTCTCAATATACTTCCAAACCAACGTTGACCAATTATTGGAATATCGCACCTTTTGAATGGGGGTTGAAGGCGATAATGTAGTAGCAAACGCCAATAACTTATATTCCATTCGACGTTGGGTACTTAAGGAAGAGGATAGGGCGGGAAGATGAGGCTTTCCTTGCTGTTTGTATACTCGTGAGGTGGCAGATCTTTTACTAGGCTTTGTATCTGGGTATTCGACTTATACTTCTGCCTTTCAGGTGATCAGGTTCTCTTACCTTGGAATTTAAATTATGAGGAGGGTATACAGAAGCTGCGAGTCTTTCTACACAATCGAACCATATACTTTTCTTGTGCGGAGATTCTCTGCGAATCTCCGCACATCCTCAGGACCAAAACGACGATCCTACCGAACGATTCAATATGCTTCTTCCTCTGGCACCTCGATACTCGTAATAAACCTGAACACATCATCGCCATCCACCTCCCCTTTCAGTTTTTGCAACCTCTCATAATTTGTCCCGTAATACCTGTGTTGCCAGTCTGGTAGACGAGGGTCGATGTAATTCGCGTATGCACTATTGGGACGAGTGAGGAAGCGCAAAGAAACGGAGAAACGGAGACGCACCCATACTTCCAATCTTGTGGCATATTATCCGTTATGCTCGATACCATTCCTATCATTCCGATCAGCACTCGTACACAAAGGAGAATGAAAAGAGAAAACGACGTACCTTCGACAAACCCAAAGATTGCATCATCCCAAGGCGGCAACAAATCTCCTGTACTCGCGTATGGTTGGAACGTGAATAATGTATCTCGATGTCCAAATGCGGTTGCGTTCAATGGTACACTGTTGATGACACTCTGTACCCCGCCATATATCTCGATTTCGACGTGCCAGAACTAATCCGCAGCATTCAGTCATAGGTTTACGAACATGAAAGAAGAAAGGACGTACGGTATCACTATCAAACCCTTCCTCACCTAAATACCTCATCATCTCATGCATCGCTTCCTCTGTGAGCAACACATCTTGAGGTGTCATCAACGACTTGGCATAAAACGTATCTCTAGGCATCTCCCCTTCTACGGTCAAGTTACCCGCAGCACCAGCCGTAACGACATCAATCCACGTCCCATTAACGACAATCGAATCGTTCCTCCATGGAGGGAGTGTATCAAGGAACGGGGTGACAACTTGCACGTAACGTTCGGTATCGCCGTAAAAGGATCCAAGGAAAACAACGCTCACTCTCCCTCTTTCGCGTCCTTTCAAAACACCCAGCTCGCCCCCGAATGTATTTGGTAACGAAGGCGACAGGGCGTATTTCTGAAAGTCGGAGAAGGCTTTCGAAGCCGTTGCGATATCAAGATCGAAAATATATTCGAAGAATGTGCCTGACGGAGGAACGGGATGTGTACGCATAGTTAGGGAAGTGACAATGCCAAAGGATGAGGAGGAGCCACGGATTGCCTTTTGTTTCATGTTGAGGTTAGCATAGAAAACGTAAAATAGGCGGGAGGGTAAAACGTACCCAAAACAACTCGGTATTTTCACCCTCAGATGCAGTTACCACAGTTCCATTCGCCAACACAACTGTTGCGGATAAAACGTTATCGAGTGTAAGACCCCACATCCGGGATGAGAAGCCCCATCCACCGAACCCTGTAACGCCCATCAGCACTGTACTCGCAAAATAGAGAAAACACACACCCGAATGTCCACCAAATCCAACCCACGAACACCTCCCATGCGGAATCGCTCTCCCATATTCATTCAATGCCAAGGCTACCTCTCCAAGTCGATTTCCAGGTTCGATAACAGCCGTCTGTGTTTCGCCGTCATATGTGATATCTTTGAATGCACCAAGATCTACCACTAAAGCGGGAGGATCAGAATCACTACCTATACTGTTTGCGATGTAGCTGTGCTATTCAATTTTACACGTCAAGAAGAGATAGAGAGCTAGGGCGACGTCACGTACACCACCACTCTTCGCAACGACTCTGATGCCTTCCTTTGCACCCGCTTTAACGATCAGACTGACTTGGGAAGTGTTGGTAGGGAAGGTTACGGCTATTGGGGAAGGGGTGTAACGCATGTTATCTGTCATACAGGGATTGTTAGTCGGAAATGTTACAAAAGGGTGATAGAGATGCAAACATACAAGCACGCGTAACATTCCCATACTCTACATCATCAGCAAAAACCGCTCGAATTCCATCTGATGCGAGTTGTTCACGGAGAGATGTGTATTGAGCAAAGGCCAGGGGAAGAAAGGGAATGAGAAGCGGGAGGAACATAATGGTAAAGGGGAAAGAGAGCTGTATAAATAGCCTTCGTCATTGATCGTTGATGGGATACTGCATGATACGGGGTCTGGTGACCGTGCTCGGGAAGCCGGCGGTATAGATACGGCTAAATGAACTCTGGTTCTTGGGTAAAGTTGCGCATACTGCGAAGATAATGATAATAATGGCAGAAGAAGTCGACAGTGCATTGCTCCGTGCAAGGCTCGAACTTGCGACCTCAGGATTCCCGCTATCTTTAGTAGCGGGTCTTGGTCCAAAATCCCTCGTTTTACTAAGCGTTTCGATGAAAAGTTCCCACGTACTCTTGCCTGCTTAGTTTACTAAGCACACTACCAGGAATTCCCACGTACTCTTGCCCCGCTTTCCTCTATTCGATTACTAAGCACTTGACCAGGAATTCCCACACGCTTTCGCTTACCTTCGCTGCCACAGTTAAAATGTAGAATTCATATCCATTAGGGCTCAGGTTCTGATTATTTCATATGCCTGGCAAAACATGTCGTTTCTTGCTCTGCCTGTCGATAGAAAGATAGCGGGCGCTGCCGGTACGGCCCCTACCCCGATTATTATGTTGGTCAGATACTCGTAATCCGCGGCTGGGACCTGGAATTCCCACGCATCAAGTCTCCAGACGTAAGACCCTTGATATTTATATTTACTCGTCCCTCACAAGAAACCATTCGGTCTTGCAGGAGGAAGTTCTCATTTATCTAATTAGCTGGAGTAGCACCAAAAAACTGGTTTCTCTTCACAACCAGACCAAAGAAGGAACAACAAAAAAAATAAGAGTGTATTCGTGTGGGTCACAGAGTTTGTTTCGTATGTATCACGGCCATTTCCGCCGACATGTTTTAAGCTGAAACACAGCGCTAGGTATATTCTTCCACATACTATGTTTTTGCTCACATCTCGAACATCGCCGGACCAAAACCGCTACGGTCACTTGCCAGACAGGAATGGATTGCCGAGAGATCTAACCCAAACAAACAACCAAAAAGGCCCATGTATCAAATCATAATTGCTCCCTGCAAGGCTCGAACTTGCGACCTCAGGATTACATAGATCATATATCTACGTCATAGACTTGCTATGAGACCTGCGCTCTAGCCAACTGAGCCAAGGAAGCTTCGGTAGTATGAAGATGCATTTTTCTATGCTACTGAGGTCAGCCTGATTCCCGGCTTGTTCATGCGGGAATACAGTAGTGGTGGAGGGGATGGCAGGACAAGGAGTTAAATGGCACTCTGCGTTCCTGACCCAGCAAAACATGAGAATGCCAATAGTCTAGACTGACAGATCAAGCCGCTCCTTTTATGTAGAACGTCATCACGCTGTCTCTTCCCGAACTTGCTCTTGACCGTCATCGTTGGACGGAATACCCGGTTGAAGGTGCGTAACTAGACTTGTTTTGGAGGTTTAATGGTGTTATATTTCATTTTCGTGTTTTACGCTATGAGCTGCAGCTCAGAACATCCAGAAACGACACTTCCCTCTACCTAGTTGGACGCTAACTGATTAACCGATTTATAACCTTCGGGTAGGCGCCGTAGCCGGGCCGGAATAGTGCCTTTGCGAATCACGGGTGGCGTACAGGTCAAACCAATTCTACTATCAGGATGTTCCTTCGAAGATTCCATAATACGGACCAAACGGGAAGTTGCACGGTTTTGACGACCAGCCAGACTGGGAAATATGAAAAGTTGCTCACGTTATTCACGACGATCCTATCACAACACACCCATCGACAAGCATTTTGTTCCCTTGTTCATGTTCACGAGTATTCTCTCACCTAAATAAACTGCACCATTAATTCTGAACATTGCAGAATTAATTAGCGTTACTGTCAATACGCCGATCAAAGTAACCGATGAGGACGACGAAGAACAGCTGGTCTAAACGTCATATCTGGACGATGGCACCACATGCCGTTGAGTGGAAATGAAGCATTTATCTCCGCTTGAAGCCAATAAATACACGCCCCTCCAGTGACGAGATACCTTAACATGGATCCTCAACGAATCTTCATCTTTTCCCACCCACGCTCGATGTGCAATGTTCTCTTTCGGCTCCTCTGCACCCATCCCTCACTCACCCCAACTATTCCAGGTCCTATGGCGTTCATAAAAACTGCTGATGGACCTAAATCCGATGATCTTGATCCAGGGCCGTATCGCACTAACGAAGCGTATCGGAGCTCCTTTGATCAGCTGGGGATGAGTATCAGGAAAATTGAAGAGACGGTGAGTTCAAATTCGTACCCAATTAATCAGTTGGTTTAAATTCAGTCCATAGGGATCTATTCCGTTGACCATGGAGCACCCGCAGCTCATTATACCCCGTGGAATAGTCAACAAGGACTCCAAATATCCCCGCCCATATCCACATGCCATTCAAGTGCTAGATCATATGCTCGACGTCCAGGGAGACACAACAAATCTACCAGTGCAGCAGTTGTCGGGAAAGGCCAATCCAACCATCTTCCCCGACCGTTTCCTCTTCAGCATTACCTCTCCAATCATAACCATTCGACACCCCGCACACATGCTCCCATCCTACGTCCGCGGCATGTCAACCCTTGGAGTATCGTTCGACAGTGACTTTTTCTTACACGAGCTAGAGGCGGTTTCGCGCTACCGATGGGAACGTTTGATTTTCAACTGTTTCTCTGGAGCGGGGAGGAAACCAATAGTGATTGATGGAGGCAACTTGCTTGAGGATCCGAAAGGCCAGATGAAGAAATTGTGCGAGGGATTAGGTATTGATGAGTCAAAGATTGAGTATACGTGGAATCTCGGAGATGATCGGAAAGATGGGCTTTATTCACACGTTCCAGAACCGTTGTTGAAGGCATTTGCTGGTACTTTGCACCAGTCGACGGGAGTTATAGGTCGTCCAGTAAGACTCTGACTCATGTCGGGAATTTGCCATAGATCAGGTTTCTTTTTCAGGTTGGGGACAAACCACTAGATCTTGCCATCGAGGAACGGAAATGGGCCGATGAGTGGAACGATGACTTGGCCAGAAGAATGTCCGAGTTAGTTAAATTGAGTATGCCTGACTATGAACATCTTTCGCAGTTTAGTATCTAGATTTGTACTTGTATCTCTTGCTTACTTTAATGCAGCTAACTCCTGACACAGTATCGTTTCTGACAACACTCTTCACAGTGCTAGGAGGGTCTGAAGTAGATTGCTCATCCCATAGGTATATACAAAGCGTATAAACGCTCAGGTGCCGAACCGTAAAAGATATCTGTAGTCGTTTTCGTGAACATCCAGATCCGAAATGGACGAAATGCGATGACTTGCTCAGCTATGGCTGTAGCAGAAATGCATCTGTTACGCCCATGAATTCCGATCAATCCTTGGCCTGAATATTGATAGATTCCGGGACGGGGCGGGCGGGCAGACAAAGACACCGCTAGATTGTAGAGAGCCAGGGAAGAGATCAGAAAGACTCAAAATCCGAAAGTCTGATACGTAGTGTCATTAACAAGGCTGATAAGAGAAATGATCCATCGGCGCGGCGGTGATGCCGTCAAGATGCCGTGAAAATTCATCTCAATGTTAATGCTGATTTCTCATACATACATAGCATTTCTTTTTGTCCTTACAGCTGTTTGCAGAACTTAGGGCGGGAGCCATTTTTCCCGCGCGAGTGACTTCGCATCTTCCAACCTGGATCTTCCGTCCGAATCTTCCAAACCCTCATGTCACTGATCTCTTGGCGCAATTGAACTGCCAGCTGTAACCTCGACAAACGTCCTCCAATTTTCAGTATGCCACGAAAACGGAGACTCATACCCATCCGCCGAAGCTACTCACGAGATCTCAAATGGTGGGTTATATACCAAGCTACTCTGTACAAGACCTCAACTCAGATTGCTATTGACCTGGATATGCCAGTCTGGGTTATCCAGCGGGTCAAGAAGACATTCCGACACAGGAGATGTCAAAGCAGGGGAGGAATGGGTAGAGCTTCACTTTTGACTCCTGAGCAAACACAGGTGTGCTATCTGTCTACAGTTATTTGATCTGCTCAAATTCTCTGCTACAGCTCATGGTCGGTTATATTCAATGGTTGCCAGCCGGGTGAACAGTATTACCGGATTCTTGTCCTCTTATCACTACACTGCACCCTACTACATTGTAAACTAGGGATTCCGCAATATAAAGTATAAGATTCTCTTTGATTATGAGTTCAAACCAACTTCAAACTGGCCTCGAGAACTGTGTAAGTACGAAAGAGTATGAAGAGGTACACCGAGAAGAAAGTCGCTAGCCGAGGGATTGGAAGATCCGGGTTGGAAGATGCGAAATCACTCGCGCGGGAAAATGGCTCCCGCCCTAAGTTCTGCAAACAGCTGTAATCACCACAATCCACGCAGTTGACGCGCTCTCTCGGCCTCCAGCCCCGTCTGCACCCGCAGATAATCACATCGGACCCCTACCCAGGGTATCATTCGGGCTCAGGCGTGGGGAAGCCATGGTGATCATAATTCCGCATCGCATATAATCATTTTATACAATCACAATAGATAGAATATTTGGATCTCTAAGACGATCTACTCTACTAGCGCAAATAAGGCCGGTCGCGAGGGTGTACCCTTGCAGGTGTAAATAAACATCCATGATGCTGTCTAATGAGGTGGGTAACCCCAAGGATACTGGGATGATGTTGTATAAGAAGCTTGCATGTACGGGTATTGAGATACGGGGGGCGTCGATAAAGATTCTGGATGTTGCGGCGCTTGTGGGTAATGAAATTGAGCATGAGAGCTCGGTATTGGATAGTATGACGACTCGGCCGCCATATATTGCGTCGAAAGAGCATCCTGACTGTATGGTTGAGAGTCGTAATTTGACTCAATAGGCATTACCCCGCTCATATTAACCGGATACTGCCTCGGGGGTTCGACATTTTGGTATGAAGGGTGACTCTGGAACGCGTTGTTCTGATGTGAAGGATAACTTTGGTATGTGTTATAGCTAAGGGCTGTTGGTGGCATCGGATTCGGCGGGGGATTCGCAGAATGGGTATGAGATGGCGGTGGAGGTGGAGTTACAGGCTGAGCATTAGGTTGCTCCAAAAGGACAGGCGATGAATTTGGCGCAGGATCCAAATTCGAGTCAATCGGGGTGTATACACATCGACGGCCTTTCGAATGACACCGCGCACAAGGCTTTGTTAGGCCTTGCGGGTGAGGTTCACAGCGCAATCGCTGTGCTCGACAATTATTGCATGCTATCAGTGTGCGAGAGTGACGAGGCTTTCTCATCCCGGAGATTTAGCGCTGGAAGGAATGTTGGGAGAGTATCCTCGAGGACATGGGTACTTAAAAAGGTTCGCTATTTGCTGTTATAACATGTTTTGTCTCCGTGTTTCAAGGTTACAAGGTGAGATCAGCTAAAAGCTGTAACCTGGTACTGATAATTAACTCGAACCTCAACGGAATCATGGGTATAAACAACTCCATTGCCTTTTTACCATCCCGGTCGTACGTGGAAACTAACAGTTTGTTGCGTCGCACCTCAAGAGTTAATTTGAAAGTGAGCAGGTGAAAGTGGGGTGAGCCTCTGCCTTCAAAACACCAAAAAGTTTGAGGTCCAGTCTCAGTTCACAATTATCCGGTATTTTACCCGGAGATGTGACTGCGCAATCGAAGTGAGGATGAACGACTCACGATTGCCGACTGCACAAACGCATTCTAATTTCCTCCCTATTCCTGCATCACGTTAGAGGCAGAATGCGGACCACAATCAACAAACCAATATTCAGTTTCTCTCACCCCAGTATGTTTGCCCAACCTAAATGTTGTCATGATGACGTTGGCACATCATATCAAATCAGCGGAACAAGTCAAAATCACCTGTAAGCGGTACGCAGCAATGTTTGGAGCAAAGGCAACCAAAAACAATTTCTACAGCATCCTAATACAATGACAGTACCCGAGACTGAGTGCTACTCAAATGTGTGTTGAGCTCAATCAGCACCCAGGGCGGGAAGATAACATACTATATTTTGATTCCTAGTCTGTGACTGTACGAGGGCTTCAAACCGCCACATAAACATTCAAAATTACTTGGTACGCGTAGAATCACCTGATTACTTTTTCAGCATTGAGTTCATTTCAAAAGTTCAGAGGCGCAGCCTACCGTAAACTTCATGCGATATCCCCGAAGCCTGAAATAACTGAGCTTGGCATTGCTGCGGATCCAGGAGTAGGTGAGGCAGAGATATACGTTTTACTCAAGACATCTTTATTTCATCAGCGATTTCATGCACGAAACGGATTGAAGGAATGAGGGGAAGATCAATGTCGGATTTAACGACCCTCTATTAGCTATCTCCGGCTACCACCTTCCATCACTCCGGATCCCTTCCATCAGTTTTGTATAACCGACTCCCAAGCAACGAACCCACCTCAAATTAGTAGGCGCTTTAGTAGGCACCTGTCTCGACCATATTGCCATGGCGCTGAAGTTAGTCGGAGATGTGCTCTTGAGATACGGGAGAAGTTGATACTTCGCTCGATTTAGCCGTGAGAGAAACAGATGTATGGATACGAGAACCTTGGGCGGTGAAGGTCACTAGGAGAGGGCCGTTTTTGAGAAACCTGGAAAGTAAAAAAAAAAAAAAAAACCAGTATATCTATCGGCTTGTATGTAGACCATACAAGCCGATAAAACTGCACCCCCGATGCCATAATCGTGCTGGGTACTCTTTCCAGAGAGGAACCCTGATCCGCTACAAATAGAAGCATGCACCTGGAATGTTTTACAGCTTATTAGCTGGAAAGGATCTTCGTCAGAGAGAACAACGGGCTAACGAGACGGTAGGAAGAAGGAAATCCGAAAACGTGGCGATGACGACAACGGCTAGACCTGAGCGGGGCCCTTGTAAGCTATGACGAACATGTAGATAACAGCTACCGAGAACACGTGGTTAATTCACTGGATGTCTGTTCGCAACCATAATGCTCGTCCTCAAATTCAATTCCTCAACCGCAAGCTTTCTTGTCTACTTGTTGAGGAATAACACTGATTCAAATCGGATTGAAATTTGCTGGTGAGCCAAACGATTTGCTCCCGAATCTAGTTGTACCACGAGTAACGATACGGTAACTTTGCAAATTTGGAAGTCGATAAAAGTAACAGGTTTCGATGACACAAAGATCCCAAAGTTGCAAGTTATATTCAGGTTCGAGCCGGAATCGCTAGCTGTGCTGAGGTTTCCGAAACGAGGGGCGATACATTCTCCCAAAGGAACGGTCTGAATTTACCGTGATGGTTGACAGGATGGTCCTCGCAAATTCGCTTCACCCTCGATGTTTTCCGTGGATAATATAACTGGTGGCTGATGCTTCTGCGAGCGACGAGAAAATGTGAAGGTTCTGATCAGACAACTAAGGGTATAGAAAATAGCCAAGATGATGCATCATTCTCGTTAATCACCACTCAATTGAAAGCCCTTTTTACGGTAGCCCAAACCCTCAGATACGCACCTCAAATTGTAATTGGCCGGGAGGAATCTAAAGGTATGGGAATGAAGAGTTCTGGTTATATCAAAAGCGAAATAAATTATCATATAGCAAGGTCAACTATCTTCTCCTTCGATTGCGGTACCCAGCACCGCCGTTCCGCGTTGGAGAGGGCCGAGTGGTCTGGCTATCGCGATGCCGAAGACGATGCTGCTGGTTCTGGATGATGGCTAACTACGTACACGGAAATGTAGACTACGCGCCGGAAGCTCATGCCAAGCACTGCCAAACAGACCTGGAACCTCCGCTCCGTGCCCCGGTCCCCCTACTACAGCGTTGCCCATGAAATGATTGATGTGTGATTTCCTGATCGGGTCGGAAATTTCAGAACGTTAACAGCAGAATCGGAAGCGAGTGATTTTAGCTCTAGGGCCTCTCCAGACATGGGAGCGCCGCTATGTGAGGGTAGCACTATAATTTTTCTTCGGCTCGCCTGATTTCTTGTAACGAGTAAAGTAATACAGAGGAAGCGAGGGCGATATTTAGATACTCTTCATAGTAGGGAATACCTATTTGTTTTTCGTTCGACCGCATGAGAAACTATGAATGAATGAAGGATGTGCTTCAAGACCTTGAAAAAATGATACTGCTGTCCATCATTCCTTGTAGTGGGTACATCCGGAGTCGAACCGGAAGCTACTTGCTCGTAATCGGGCAATTATAGTTGAGAGCGATGACCGTTACGCCATGTACCCGTTGGCTTTCCTATTTTGTACAGCGTCAGATTAACTTATCTCACCCTGTACCTTCTCTATCAAGGGAATTTCATCAATTTTAAGAATTTTGATTTCTTTTTGAATACCAAGCTCAAAAGCGAAGTGTTTAATTTGGGCTGTGACTACAGCGCTCACTAAGGAGATTTGAGTGAACGTGGTGCATGCAGAGTCAGAACACATCTTTTCCAAAGTCATTTCCTTACGTTCCTCATGCCCTCCATTTCGTGGGGGCTCTGTACTTCTGCTGCCATCTTTACACACAACTTCCCTGCATCCATTGTTTGCCCCGCTCACCGGCTCATTGCACCTCAAATACGGGATAGGCCCTGAAGTATAAAGTCACCCCACTCATCCTACTCCCCTGCTATTCGGAATACCTCTCCTTGCCATCTTTCAAGTATGGAAGGAAGAAGGGATTGCATTAGGCATTGGGTGGAGGACGCTCAGAGAGAGATATAAGGAGGGAGGAAAAAAAGATCGTGTGGGGTTCGGCCTATTGACCACGTAAAAAAAAACTGTCCGTATATATACAGAGTACATGACGCTCACTGAAGTTGAACAATTCTATAAATTCCAGGCGGAGTGATTTCGGTTCAAATCCGAATGTATCTTACATGCGTATGGCGGTGGTGCTAACCTTTTTTCTCTTTTGGGGCTGACTTCCATTGCTGCGGCGCGCGAGAATGAGAGCATGTGGAAGGGTAACATGGTGTAATGGTGTAATGGTAACGTTCTTGCTTGCAAATATCTTGATCGGAAAGGTGTCCCTCGAGCGAGATATTTCAACTCTGGATCCGAATATAGCCATTACAGCACTTGCAGCAAACTTTTGACCAACGCTTCATGTTCGAGTTACTGATCCAGAGACGACTTGTTAATGTTCGAAGTAACAGAGGCACAGCCTGTGCAGAGGAAGATTTGTAATGTGTTTGGCAAAGTGACGTTAAAAGAGACCATCTCCCGCCTCTAAAGATCATTCGGTGTCAGCACATCGCCTACTGATGTGCAGTGGTAACGATTTCGAAGGGAAGCGCTACTTATGCAAGAGAGTAATGAAGATCCGAAAGAACAGATCAAATACGTACACTCGTTCATTCGGCGACTCACGGATTCTCCATTCCGATTATGATGCTCGAGATGCTGGGAATGTGAGTAGTAATCCAGAAGGTGAGAATACGTGTATTGAAGGGGCATACCCAGCCCTACCAGGCTTCAACACTGCGCCAATCGACTTGGGTCTAAAGGATCGTGATAGTCGGGAAGAAAGAAACCAAAGCGCCCAACAGGCGCCTCTTTCGACCGATAATCGATGTGACGACAGAGTGTGTGACGGTCACGTAAGCGTTCCTTTTCTTGAACAGCCACGAATGCCGATTGCTGTTACAACCCCCCTCAATGTGCTCTGTACTTCGGGATTCCGTGACTCTAAGTTTTCAGCCATTTTGGATGGAAAGGGATTTGGCAATAAGGTTAAGGTGCGTGTAGCGTTTCCCTGTTGATTATCCGACCAATACTCCAATCTGAACTAGAATATACTGTACGGAGGCCCCGCTTTAACCTTTGAATCTAGTATGTGTATAGAAGGTGCTGTTTGATTCTGGAAGATAGGAAAAGAAACGGCCGGTGTGATTTATTAGTCCGATGTATCACTCTCCGCTATGCCAGGGGTCTTTTTGCTAGACCGTAGACATGTCCCTCGTTCCTTCCCGTCCTCATAATCTACCGACCTTCTTCAACCTTCCACCAATGACGATATTGCCTATAGCCTCGTGGGAGTCGTGCTGGGAGATGGGAGAGGTGAACGGATCGCGGCATCAGTAGGAATATTGGGAATGCGAATAGCTTTTTGGTGCGTGTACGAATGACGATTATATCTCTCATAAGTGACTGATCGAAAGGTGCTTGACTCCACTAGTTTTGGATAGCGAATGCGACTCTCTTCTTTTACCTATCTGATCGTCGAAGCCATGGATTCTCGCTCCACTCGCTTTGAACGGCCCGTCTTTGTCATACAAGTGCCGAGACCGATGTGTGACTCGGTTTTGTCGCTCCTATCACTGATAGTCGTTCATTGCGAGAGAGAGGGAGTAGCAGTGGGGGAGGTAACTGTACGCAGTCTAAATTTGTTTTCTGACATGCAGACTCTAGGGTACGGGGACTCTTGCGTTTCGAGTTTGACACCTGGTAACCAGGCCACTGACATTACCTTCCTTAATGTACGTCTGGCTTTCCCACTCATCTACGTTGCTTATAATCTCGATACTCGACATAGACTATAAAGTTATATGTCGAAAAGTGTTCCAGACTCCCCAAGATGCGACTGATCGACGATTGATGCGATGTTTTCTCCCGTGCTCGCTGTCATCGGATACGCAAAAGTCCGGAAACTAAGAGATTCAATGGGCGCTCGTCTACAAAAGGAACGGCGTACATTTTGACGTCGGCCCTCCTTCACTTCGTTTAAATGCTCCTGTAACACTGAATACGGCCGTGTACCTTTCCCGCCCATGGAGACCTGACCTGTTTGACATCCGGAACGGAGATAACCGAGGTTGAGGTGGATCTCTTCGGTCGGTCGCTCGCTTGTGACTGATGCAGTGCTGTTGCAGTGCTATTCAATTACTTGAACGCCGACCTTGACTTGTCAAAAAAGTCTGCCCGGCTGATAGCCGGATATGAGGTTTGAACGAACGAGGGAGATAATGCGTCGACGATGTGGTACCTTGTACACATGAATCACTAGTCTTCATGTGAAGGTTACGAGCTCTAAAAAGATATGGATGTTGGCCGAGGAGGGAGAGCTCTTCTGGATAGAAGAGAAGAGAAGGGCGCTAGCACTTGGGGTTAATGCGGGGGCAGGTAAATCAGCACGCAAGCCCCATGTCAGTCGGAAATTGAATTGAAGCTGCGGAGTAACATTCCAAGTGTCCAATAGCGACACTTGGTAATGTGAGACCTCCGGCATACAAAGCTTTCCGCATGGATATGACCGAAACTGTTTCTCGACATCATTCACGTACGGCAACACCTCGCATCCGCACCGATTATGGCAAGTCTGAAGATTACTGGAATCATAATTTCCCGGACAGCTGACGTGCTCAAGCAATTTTCGTTTGTCCTTATTCGGTTACCTGTTATCTCGATTTCGCTTGCACCAAAAGCTTTAAAAAGTCGGGGGTCATTTACAAAGGACCCTAGTTTCCACCACCTCATAGTCCCATTCTCGCCATGCCAGGAACACTTTTAAACGGTGCACAAAACGGTGTGCACGAGCGTACCACCACCTCTGCGACTTTGGTCAACGATAGTCCCGTCGAGTACGAGTCACCAACTTCGTCACCCACCAGCTCGTACTTTCCCAAGAAGAATGGCGTCGTCGTCCACGAAATCGAGAGGGAAGATACCCTGATGAACCATCTCCCTTCATTGGACAATTCGGGCATTGTTCCTCCAGAGCACCTCGGTCGTACCCTTGTGCTCTGCTTTGATGGCACTGGTGATCAGTAAGTCTTTTTTTTTTTACTCGTTTCCTGTACTTGTCGGGTTTGACTCATCCTACCCTTGTCAGATTCGACTCCGACGTCAGTATTCGCTTCCTCTTCATATCGCAAGACTAGTTGCTGAACCTCTCTCCAGAACTCCAACATTGTCGAATTCTTCCGTCTTCTCAAGAAAGATGATCGTACGAAGCAAATGGTATACTACCAGGTAATAAAAAAAAAAAACCCCGTTTATCGTTTGTTATTCATGCGCTGATTTGTGATACAGGCTGGCATTGGCACATACACAACACCGGAGATTGCCACGCCAATGATGGCCAAGCTTTCCAAGGTATTTCGTCCTTGTTGATTTGTTAAAGCCGCCGAATCCGCTAACCATACTACCCTCAGGCTCTTGATGAAGCTATTGCTTGGAACCTCGATGCTCATGTCATGGGTATGCTTTCCCGACATTGATTATTCGGATGAAACTGAGCATCCTTTTTAGGCGGATACGAATTTCTGATGCAGAACTGTACGTTTATAGTTGATTATCCTAATTTGGGGAACTCGGAATCTGACTTGATTGCACCATAGATTCCGAGGGCGATCGTATCTGTCTCTTTGGCTTTTCTCGGGGTGCTTACACGGCCCGCAGGTAAGTCGTCTTCGTTTCCATTCGCTTTGAGCGGTCACGATTAATGAAACCTACTTTAGTCTTGCGGGTATGATCCACAAGGTAAGATATGGCTTTGCTATCTTCCTTTTTTTTTTTTTTTTTTTTGACTAATCTGCTCTCCTAGGTCGGCATCCTTCCCGCTTGCAATCACCAGCAAGTGCCCTTTGCGTACAAGATGTTTACAAAAGAAGATGAAGAGGGCTGGCAACAGTCCAATGCATTCAAAAAGGCGTTTTCTATTGACGCTGACATTGAATTCGTTGGCGTATGGTAAGTCTTGGTTCTTGTTCGCTTCCTCCCCCATCAGCACAAGATTATTGACGTATGATCACAGGGACACTGTCAACTCTGTCGGTCTTATCCCCAAGCGTTTACCCTTCACGACTTCCAATACTATCGTTCGCACCTTCAGACACGCTGTCTCTCTCGATGAGCGGCGATCCAAGTTCAAAGCGAACCATTGGAACCGTCCTCAGGCACACGAAGAAAATCTTGGCATCGAGTGCAAGCATCAACACAAACCCGGAGAGGAACATGACCATGAACACGAACATGAGCACAAACCGAAAAAGTCGAAAACTCTACGTGCACTCGAAAGGAAATACGGAAAAGACAGGAGTATCCATACTGATATCGACGAGGTAAAAAGAATCTCATTCTTTCAATCTTACTCGCATCGCGCTCAAACAAAAGTCACGATTTTAGGTTTGGTTCGCTGGCTGTCACTGCGGTAAGTTTGGATCAATCATTTTTCCGAGGACGTGAAGGCTGACGTTTTCCTTTTTTTTCTCCCGCTTTTTCGCCCTCTTTTTTTCATAAAAGATGTCGGCGGTGGATCGGTCGATAATGAAACCAAGCCCAATTTGGCTCGTATCCCACTTCGGTGGATGATTCGTGAATGCTTCAGGGCCAATACCGGTATCATGTTCCACGCTGATCTCCTTCAAGAGATTGGTATGGACCCCAATGCGCTCTATCCAGAGGTCAAGGCCAGACCCCCAGCTCTCCCTATCGTCCCGGGTAAACACTTTATTCAACACGTCCCAACCAAATCTATCCTCGCTCGCTTCTCTCAGTCTCAAAGGGAGATCCATCTACCCAACTTTTCCGGCTCGGCATCCACCTTGGAACGAGCAGAGACGGAAGAAGAACTCGAGTTGGCCGATGCGCTCTCCCCGGTCTACGATCAACTCTCACTCAAGTGGTTCTGGTGGATCCTCGAATTTTGGCCTATCAAAATGAGGTTCCAGAAGTCGGATAACACTTGGGCGCATTACCTGGGTTGGAACTTGGGTCAGGGAAGGCACATTCCCAAGCAGAAGAAGCGTGGTGTGAGGGTTCACAGGAGCGTAAAAATGAGGTTGGACGCCAGGTATCCCGATGGTTCGAGATATATCCCCAAGGCCAACCTCGATGAGCAGCATGTCACTTGGGTAGAATAAATATTTTCTCGACTCTTTTGTCGTGTTCTCTCTCTTTTTTCTTTCAATCATACTCCAATAATCGTACATTCTTTTTATCATGCTTGTCATACATTTCTTCATCATACTTGTCGCACACATTCCTTACTGTACTTGTCGTACATTCCTTCTTCTCATACATTACAGTGGGTAATAATCCTTTCTTGTAACATGGGTCTCTCCAGTATTGTACTACAGACATCCAATATGTTCTTCTTGTCAAACTTCAATCAATGTCCTCGGTCGTGTCTAATCAAAAACTCTGTTTTATTATACTCTATCAATCCTGTTGTCAATTTTAGCATCTAAATGCTTCGCCGACGAAGGAAGCACAAAGTCCCCGGATGGAGCAAAATTGAAAGGCGGACATTGCTAAATGCCGTCCAAACACATCTGCAAGTAACCACGTCAGTACCAAGATCTACAAAAAAAAAAGCTGAATACCTCGATGGGTGATAATTTCTCACCCTTGAAACCATCGGCAAGTTCAATGGGATCAGCTTATACTGCTCTGCTCGATATATTCAGTCAGGCGATGGAATGTGCAGAATAAAAAAGGTCTTTTGACCGGTATCCAGAGAAATATGCTTGGTGAACAGAACGTTGGCCAGTCTTCATTTTCGGCCCGAGATCTAGCTAAGTTCTTGATTTGGGTTCGATGATATCGCCTCGTTGTGCGCCAACCGGGTCATCCCAATAAGTACTAGCGAACGAAGAATGCTTGGAGAGAGAGAGAGAGAGAAGCTGCAGGTGTAAGCATAGTGCAACTCGTCCATCTGGAAGACGATACCACCGAGCATAATATGACCGTGGCCCTTCTCGGTGTTCTTGTTTTTTGGCCACCGCCACAGGCGATACCTTCTCCTACGCCCTGTATGAGGAGAGCGAAAACGTTCTGATAAGCAAAATCAGATGAGAAGCTGGATTAATTGTATAAAAGTTGCGCAACTACAAAAAGGTGAATAGAGAACAAGACAAGAATTTAGCGCTCATCATCGGTCCCTCGGATATACACCACTTGCGTCCAAGAATGTTACTGCCATTTGCGGAACATGGGCCCGGGCGGGTGCCATTTTTTCCCACGCGAGCGAATCACACCTTCCAGACACATGGTTGCATCTTCCCATCAAAGCGCATAAGCGAGTTAGCCGAGGCATCCAGGCAGTCTCGAAGATACTCGAAACAGCTTTAAGGACAGGGAGGAATGGAGAATGCCTCGGCTAATGGTCGGAAGATTGCCTTGGAAGATTGCAATGCGCGGGAAAAAAAACCGGGTCTCGGCGCCCTATGTTTCTGCAAGCTGCTGTAATTATGGACCCGAGGGTTGGCTGCAACGGGAGGGAGTAGGGCCGCGAATGGCTCGGGTACAGACCATCCTGGACAGGAAGAATGAGAAGATCGCATTGTTTCAAAAGGGAAAAAAGGGACCGACTGCATCTCATACGCTTTAGGCAATGATGGGGACCGCTGACCATCCGGCGACTTCAAAGGCACCGCAGAGGACTATAGTTACAAAGAGCTACCGCAGGCAAAGGTAGCTGAAGAGGAATAGTCAATCAAAAAGCCGCAAATCTGGAGATGCCAACGTACAATATGAAAGCACGCGAGGCTCATGACGGCAAGAGAGGTGGTGTGGAAGATAAGGAAAGAAAAATAGTCGGATTCAAGTCGGATTGGTTCATAACAGGGTTCAACGAACGGGCATATATAACTTACCGTTCCGTAGGCAGCTTGCCGTCGGGAATGTTCACACTCCCATGGGTAATGCCCATAAGAGGCAACGCCGGTTACTCGCTTTTTAAAAACTATGCGATTCTGCACCGACAGGAGATTACAAGAGAAACATAACGAGACAGCCAGATAACAGGAGATAAAGAATTGAGTACGAGAATTAGATATTTTGTACAAAAAAATATGCAATGCAAATCCAGTCCGAGATTTTTGAGATACACCGGCTCCTCCGCCAACGGCAAGTTGAAAAAAAAAAAAAAAAGAACGAAGACTCGAATACGTACATTTCCCAATGCTTCATCGCGTTTTGCTCTAGTGAATGTCAATCACAATGCTACGTCCATTGCCGTAATTCAACACCGCTTATATCGAAACATGTATCACTGCTTCTTTTTCTTCGCACCTGGTGATGGTTTCAGCGCCTTCTCCAAATGCAGTACAGTACAGATAACATACCTTTTGCATCTGCACCACTAGCTTTCCTCTTGCCGCCCCTTCCACCACCAGAGCTACCTCTGCCGCCCTTGTCTTCCTCGTCTTCGTCAACATCCATCGCAGCAGATGTAGGCTCACTCCCACTCGCAGACTTCTTATAAGAAGGAGCCGTGTATCCCCTCAGCGCAGCTCCAGGTGTCGCTTCACATTTCGGGCAGAACCACTCGCCATCTGGTATCGCCTTTAACGGTGGGTTAAGACAGCTTAGGTGATATGGGTTGTCACACTAATCCCACAAGAAAGGAATCAATAAACTACGCTCCGAGGTCCCAAGAACAAGAAACGTACCTTTTCACACTCCAAAGGCGAATCATCGTCTCCATTATCCTTTCCACAGACTAGACATAGCTCAGGCGTGTCGACGACTTCTTCAGGATATCGGGGGAGGTTGGACCATTTGTCGCCTTCTTCTTCATCTTCATCCTCGGCTGTTTTGGCACCACCATTTGCTTGAGGAGCGGGAGCATCTGGAGGAGGAGGTCGCGCAAGGAACAAAGTCGTGTTTTGGCCCGCGGCGATTCTGCGTTTGGAAGGTTTATGTCAGCAGATTCAGGTTAGGGTTACAGGAAAAATGGTTGAAAAAAAGTAGCCTCCCAGTTATAAGCGAGTGGAGAGAAAGGATGCAGGGCGGCGGCGAGGACGATAAAAAGAGGGGTAACAGATCCATTTGAAGATGCACAACAAGGTACTGATGTCCAAGAAGAGGAACGATCATAAAGAAGATAACGGGAAGGAAGTACGCACTGAATGACATCTATACCATCCAATGGTACGTGCCGTGTTGGCTTCGTCGCACTCTTAGGTTCGTCCACTCCAAGGCCAAGTTCACCTTCGGTATAGGGTCAGTGAGAGGCCACAATCCACAAATAAAACGCAACATACAGTTTGACGCGTTCTGGCCCCAGGCAACCGTCATGATAGGTACCTGCGTACCTGGAGCAGCAGGTTTTTCGTCCGATTCGTCTGGTGTCAGCACCCAGTGGGTGACGCCACCACAAGCGGCGTGTACGACTTTGCATGCCCTGCATGAACGATAGCGTATTAGAAAGGTTCAGGAGTTGTGGGGGAGGAACGTACATAATATCCTGGATATACCGGAAAGTGGTATACGGTGAGCCTGAGGATCCATCGCCGCTGTTCTTCCACTATAACAAGTTATCGGTCGCTATTCCTAACGAAGCGTGCAGACAGCATACCTTCCCAGCTAGCCAGTACATCCCCTGCTTATCTACCACGACTGAATTTGTCGGTCCAGCAGCAATAAGCTTCGCAGTTCCGACTTCCTTCTTTTCCTTGTCTCCGTCTTCCTTCTGCGTGACAACTTCGGTGATGAACTGGGGAACGACTTCAGGTCTGAGGCGGTCAACTTGGTTGCCTAGACCGAGACGGCAGTACCCATTATAGCCCCATACATAAATGTATCTGAAGATGTAGTGAGTGAGGTTCAAGACATGGTGGTGGTTGCAAGCAGCTCACCCCTGATCATCGAGGGCTAAACTGTGTTGTTGGCCAGATGCTATCTGTACAATCTTTTTGTCTGCAAGGGACCTGATAAGAACTGTAAAAGTAGGCATCAGTCTGATATATACAGAACATAAAAGGGGCTTCGTACGAGGTTCGTCGACGAGATCGAAAGCAGTCTTGTTTCCCGTCGTGATTCGTTCACCGGTGGCACCGTTCCCGAGTTGACCCTTTTCAGCACTGCCAAGTGCGAAAACTGGGAGAAGAAACGGGTCAGTGACGTGAAAGAAGCTCCGAAAAACGGCAAGTACTTACCTCTGCCGCTCCTAGTCAACACCAAGCTAAACGTTATCCCAGCCGAAGCCATAATCGCATGCTCCCTTTCGCCGTCAATAGCCAACCCAGAAATCTGCTTGAAACCTCCGACTTGGGCAGAAGGCGGTTGACCGCACTGTCCGAATCTATTATCACCGGCTGCCCAAACATTTCCATCGCTGCCGACCAGTAATGTATGATTTCGTCCGCAAGCCGCATGAACGAACTTGGTCTTTGTCGACGCGCCCAACTCGGTCGGTAATAGCTTCATGGGTGCATTTTCAGAGACGCATTCGTAGTGTGAGGGATCAAGGCCAAGGGAGCTGAAAGTGTTGCGACCAAAGAGGTAAGCAGCACCCCCAGTGTCAAGGACGACAAAGTGACACCCACTACACGACGTGTGGATGGACCGTGCCTTGACATTGCCGAGTGAGCGAAGGATATGAGGTTCGGGGAGGTCGGGGTGTCTAACGAAGCGATTAGGGGGGGTATTCAAAGGAGAATGTTCACGGGCGACGTACTCTTCTTCATCCTCTTTCGCATTTGGTTTGTCTCTTTTACCGAGTCTCGGCCTATCCGTGGGTCAGCTTGAGTCTACACTTCTGCCTGATAACGAACCAATCTGTTCCTCCGCATATCAAAACTGTGCAAACTGTGAGCCAGAGTTGAGTACGATAGCTTGGTATAACATACCTCTGCCCCATCTTGTATCTTCCGAGCCATTCTCCGCAGCCATAAGTCTGCAAATTCAACCAGAAATTCCTTCCCGAGGTTTTTGGTCCGAGATAGGCGTTCCGAAGCGAAGAAAAGTGTGTAATTGGGCTCCTAGAGCGGGTCGAATAGCGCTGTGAAAAATTTCAAAGGATCGGAGCTCGTCGTTCCCGACTACGAGCAAGAGGTTTCTGGTCGTTGTCGTGGTTGAAAAGTAACAATGAAAAAGGCGAGACTTTTCCCTCGCCTCCGGTCTGCCCGCCCATCAGAAGAAGTTCCCACGTGATAGGCGCCATCATCAATCAACAGTCTCGTGACTCTGCTTACGCTTATTCCTTTTCGTCCACCATCCCATTTTCAGGATTACCGCAGGTTAGATGCTTTCATTCCATCAATGTTCTCACTTTGTTGAATTGCAGGTTGTTTTAGGGACTTTTAGACTTTGTTTTGTCGCTTCTTTCGTCGGGAACTTTAGCTATCGGCTCTCACGTCAACCCGGAAGATTGAATGGAAATCACCGATATTCCCCATTCATATAGCAGCACGCCGGAGCTTTTACGTGGCCAGTACTGTAAAGGGTTGCTTCTGGCCTTGATCCTTCAAAATCCCCGCAGACCCTGTTTCTTGCCGGAAATTCCTGCTGACCGGCTTCTGCTGGCCGCTGTCGGAATTTGGGAACAACGCTGCAAGAAGATCAGCTGGCGTCAAAGCTAGTTATGTGACGGTGGT
This sequence comes from Moniliophthora roreri, assembly GCA_001466705.2. Classification (NCBI taxonomy): domain Eukaryota; kingdom Fungi; phylum Basidiomycota; class Agaricomycetes; order Agaricales; family Marasmiaceae; genus Moniliophthora; species Moniliophthora roreri. The sequence goes on from LATX02000202.1 coordinate 107,988, forward strand.
GAGTTGTCCGCCATTGTATCATCATCATCGAGCTGATATACATATACTTAGGCTAACAGAACTCCAATCAACGACACCACAGGGACATGATAGGCTTTTAAAAGGATCAGCAAAAATCAGTTGAGCTCACATCAAACGCTCATGGCATCCGTCCATATCCCCAGAAGGACAGTAGCTAACCTTTCCCGGACGGAAAAAGACATTACACAAGTATTTAATCGACCCTGATATTTATGCAGGAACGCAAGCGATGCTTTGCACGGATACAATCAAAATCCTCCGTCCCGTTTGACGCGAATTTCTATAGGTGTGTCTGGAGGCATTCTAGAGCGAGTGCTCAGTGCATTCCCCTTATGTTACTCACCCTGTCAGCGCATCCGACTTCTCCTGGGATGCCTTCACTCTTTAGACTCTATCTATTTCAGCGTTAATGGCTTATTTTATTGCACGGGAGCTTAGAGGAACTTTAGACACGAATGGATTGAAGAGCCGCGTACGTCTTATATGACCATCTTCGCCCTTTGATCAATCATTTGAAGAATTATGGTCGCAAATAATTCACAACACCAGCGTAAATCCGTACGCCCTCTGACTTAGGCGGAGCGGAGAATAAACGGGATACCAAAAAAGAAAACAACATCCGTACGCGCCGGCTAAAGGAGGTAGGTATGGCTTTGTACCTGTCTTTCATTCCAAACTGATCATATTCACCAACCTACAAAACTCAAGATATTACGATGAACTCGTCGTGAACACCTTTCTGCAATCCGACAGAACGGGGTAACGCATCTGTCAAAGTACGTCAAATTATCGTACGGAGATGATCCTGGTCCTTATGCCCGCGTTTTGCATCATTCATGTTACAGGAGACTTACCCCTAGGAAGCAGGGAGAGTCATCGGGGAGGTTTCTTCGATCACTAGCAACCCTTCCTGCCATACGGCGCCAAGCTGACATTTCAGGCACTTTCCTCCAGTACACGCGTCAACTGAACAATCTCCAGCTCTTCTTCTGCCACCCGTCTCAAAACTCTCCTCGCGACACACGCATATCTCTTTACACTCACCACTTCAACCCCCTCGATGCCCGCGAGACCACTCTATCAACATGTCTCTCTTACTACCCTGGCGCGTTGGACGCAACATCACGAGGAGATAACACACCGCGCCATCAAGTTGAAAACATCTGGCAGTATTATCCGAGGTCCACACGACTTCAAAGCCATAGAGAAGGCGTGGCCGAAAATTGCTCAGGCCTGGAACTTCGTATCGACTGAAAGGATAAATGTTGGGTTGTGCATCGGCATTCTTTCGATTATTCGATGAGAATAGTCAATACATTTGTCTAGGTATAGGTATACTCCTTCCAAGGGGATAATCTGATTTGACAAGTAGAATGAATGATCGTGACTGTGAAATATAGACAGTAGAACCCAAAAAGGGCCTAGTCTACTTTTTTCGCAACTTGCGACACGGGTAAAATGTAGTGTCGCTATATTGAAAATTCCATCTAGGAACCGGGTGACGAGCCAAATATACGTATGCGCAATGCTGCATGTGGAACAGTCGAGGTCAGAAAAATGGCGGAACACTAATTATATCAGATTACTCACGGTATATTTCATACTATGCCAGGGAAGAACCACCATGGGACTTCTGCTGCATACTTCTTCCACTCTTGAGGGAAAAGTTTCCTCATCTGTTTATCTTCTGCCTGCGCCCGACTGATCCCAACCGCCAAGACCCACGTCCACCACGCAACCCAGACAATGACAGTTACCAACTGTGATCGAAGGGGCCCGCATTCCGTCAGCCAGCTTCCTTCCGTAAAATGCGAAAAGGTGATGCCGGCGACAAGGAGCAGGGATCCTGCATATGCGGGATGGCGAACGTAGCCGTAAAAGCGCGTGGTGATAAGCTTATGGTCAGGATGGACGGTGAGATCGAAGGTGAAGAGGCGACCAAGGGCTCTGAAGCAATCGAGGCGGATGTAGTTACCGAGGAAAAGGGCGAGGCAGCCAATTAAGAACATTGGTGAAGTGTGGATCCTCGGTTTGGAGTTAAAAGAACATCCAAGGTGGGCAGGGTAAGACATGGAGGAAGGAGAATATAGAGTGGATAAGTAGGACAGCGTCTCAAACATTGAGCAAATCCAGAGTACGACTGAGTGCATCTGAGTATGTGTTTCAGCACTTGACCACGACGTCCGAGGTGTTGGCAACTCACTTTGAAAATGAACGGTGCTATTTGCAGTACCCACCATTCCTCCTTGTGATAGCGTGTCTTCTCCTCTGTCGGGTTTGGAGGCGTCATTGCAAAGTGATAAGCAATGGCTTGTGAGATGGTAAGGGACGCCCTTATGAAAGACATGTCGAGGGATATAGGAGAGGAGAAGAGAGAATAGGAAGCTTTATATATCTCGTACTGGTAGTGCATGGATCGCGTCAATGTCGGATATCAGGAGGGCAAAGAAAATTCGAGCTGTTCCGCGGTGTTTGGGCAGCATTCAGATCCAGAAGGATGCCTCGCGATACCAAGGTTCCGATTCTAGATAGCCGAACATCTGGTAAAATCCATCGAAGCTCATATACTGACGCCATCGGTTCTGATGTAACCCCACTACGGGCATCAACACAGTCAACTCAGCAACGAATGCCCAGGAACTTTATTCATGATGGGAATCGAAGAATAAATGGAAATCGACAGAAGCGGGGTTTGCGGACCTCGAAAAAGTACCACTGGATAGACGGCAGACACGGCAAGTCGCGGATGCTTTAGATTCACACGTCTTTATTACCTTCTTCAGTCATCGGCAGGTACTTCATATGCACGAATCTCGGTGCTTCCTGGAATTCCTGCATTCTCCAGGCCAAGCGATGCAGGGAACATGTCAGCCAACATCACCTTTGCCTAAATCAGGATCTGAATTACGCAGGTGAATGACGTTTCTAAGTTTCTTGAAAATTAATGATGGCGTATCACGAATCTAAATATGACGACGCCGAGAAGCTGAACCGCACAGGCCTTGCGTGCTCATAACTTTCGTTATCGAGTATCGTTGACAGCGTCCTACCCAGTTAGGGCCCTGACCCCACTCGAGGTATCATTCTCCTATATACCGCGGTGTTCAGTGAAGCATATTGCAGATTGAGCTGCTTCGGCACCAAATTGGTCCCATTCAACGCAACGAGGCATCTCTTTTACACGTTGGTGACTGCAGAAAGCTTTATGCTTCGATCCATGTACGTCATACCAACTTTATTTCAGTAACGAGCTTCTTCGTTGCATTGTAATTCCTCAGAGATTTTCTGCAAAATCGGTCCTATTCCATCGCTTTCATTGACTCTTGTCTGAGATGTGCATCTTCCTACGGCCCGTCAGCTCAAATTAACCCTTATTAACAATGAATGATAGTGTCTTACTGTTTGCGTTAAGGAATCACTGGCCAGCATGCGAGACCCGAACCAAGATACCGCTGAAATCAAATCTATAGATCATACTCTCACCCTCGGAATGACTTCTCACTTCGGGATGTGCGTTAGTCTATCAGAGAATGGTCGCTCGCACTTGCCCTCTGTTCCTTCGGCATGACCAAGTTTCTCGATGCACCGGAAAAGAGCTTCGGGGCTACAGTCGAGAATCTCTGACGCTGTGGACTATAGCCGAATTTTCGGAGAGTAGTGCTTCTTTTAAAAGAGAAAACGCACGCGGAACACTCGGAGAAGTCAGTTTAAACATTTAAACTTTACCCCCTGCTTCGAAAGGAATGGTGTATTCCTGATCTTTCGTTTTTCTCTGAACGCCACTACGGACTATGAAGATTATGAGGGGGGTGCTGACACGTTGATCTTGTAATTCTTCTGCTGCTGTAGAGCATAGCGACAAAAAGGACCACAGCATCCGACGCACTAAAGATCTAGTTTAATGGCGCATTAAGTAATCTAGGGCATCCGTGGTCCAATGGCATCAAAGTTGGTTCATAGATCTGGTAAGTAATTGTGGTACTCCGTGGGTTTGTAGTTGCTTACTTCTGGCAGTCCAGAGTTAGATACAGGAAAAGGCTTGCTCTCGTCATTCATTACGCTACGCAGTGGGGTTTTCTTACTTTGCCTTATACTTATACTCTCTGAAGCTCACGATCCCATGCACTAACCATCCCTTCAGATCGTGGTCTATCTGCATGTTCACAGTAGAGCTCTGCACACCTCAGGCATATCGTTATTTCGGTATCCAATGCATAGCCAGATATTCAGCTTAAACCTCGGTGTACCGGTGTTTGCTCATGGGTCGTATGGGGCCCTCTCCTTGTTCACGGAGTGATCATCAACGAGCTGACGTCTTGTACCCGCATCCACGATCGGAGCCAGCTTGGAGCTAATGGGTGGGATAAACGCGGAACGTTGGTAGTAGTACGAAGATCGCTGATATGATTCGTAATATCCAAACGAGGTCTAAGCATCGCTCTTTTCTGGAACTTGACCCATGCGTTCTGTAAATATGCGGAATTTTCGGTAAGCTCTGGTATTCCATCGTCCTTGTAGAAGCCTTCACGCTTGATTCTCGTAGATGTGGTGTTGCTAATTCGGATTATTTCAAGCAGACATGAAGAAAACGCAAAGGAAAACCATTTCATGTACCCTACGCCGAGTTATATAAATACGTGTCGGGGTAAGTAATGCTGTTTTGAAGCGGATAGACCATGAGCGCTCGGTCTGATAATCATTTTCATATGAGGAATCCATATTTCGGCCTGGGTACCCGAAGAGACATGCTCAACAGACGTACGTTCTCATGATTTTGGGATGCTAACGCTCAAGAAGGTCCGATCGGAAGGCCGCCAACCGTCTTTATCGGTGATGACTGTCGAGAAAGGCGTCAGCGCTCTCCTGTCCTTTTAGAAACCTGGTAAAACTCGATCTCTAACGAAAAAGAAGGAGTGCACGAGCATGAAATTTAACCGAAGTCTCTTGCCCAATCGACTCAAACCCCCACGCAGCTATTAGGAGCGAGTGTCTCCATTCACCATGTACGTATACCCTCCTGAAGTCGAGATAACCTCAGGCTGTAATGACCATCACCTCAATGCACAGAAGTATGAGAGATGAATCAGATGCAGAGTCTGGAATATATCAGTACTATGCGTCGTAGTTTAACGTCTTGGTCGATTAGTGGTTAAATCATCTCGTTGTGGTCTTATAGAAACGCGGTCGTCACTCCGAGAAGCCCTGGGCTCGACTCCCAGCCGAGACACTCCTTTTCTTCCATTTCTTACTTTTGCACTTCGAAAGGATACGCGGTGCAGCTAAAGCATACGCTACATGATCCCAATCCAACAGCCAAAATCTCTCGATGCTTCAGCATAATTTTCTAAAGCCGCGGAAGGGGAGGATGAATACTATATATCTCTTCCTGCAACAAATAGCGTTGACAAGAGGAATGCAAAAGAACGTAACTTTCTGTGCCAATTCTGGATTATATGTATGCAAATCATTAGCTGGAGCTCCGCTACCTTTTCCGAGAATCCCGGACCTTATGTAGCTGTGTCGACAAAACTACCACCTCAGAAAGCATCGTAACTTGCCACAGAGTGGATGAATCTGCATTCAATGAAGTAGATGCAGGTTTCTGCGAACTCATATATTTCGAAAGGAAAGTTGCCCAAGGTGCTTCGCATTATTCTCCATCCAAGAGTCGGTAACCCACGGAATAGCATCCACCAAACCCCCAAAACGAAAACAAACTGGTACTCGTAAAAACGAGCGTAAAATGTGACTTCCAGTGTAAGTTGAAATATACCGCACTTCTCCCTTTCAACGGTGGGCCCTCTGGCCGGACACGTTCATGTCTGATCGATAGGTGGAGCCCTGGGTCGGGACGAGGGTATACGTGGCGAGAGCCTGCGCAATTATCATGTGGGAAGCTGAACGAATTATCGAATGATAGGATGTAGAATGGGAGTATCCTTTTCGTACTGCAACGGAGATACTGATCTGCCTCATTGTAACAGTATAGCCTTTCACAGCGCCCTTTCTGCACATTCGTTCCACCTTGAACACTTCTTTACCCCTCAGAGATTCCCTCGTACCACCTTGAGCCCATGAACACCAGTGTTATTTGACAACTGGGTCCTTTTCTCGCCGTCACCGGTATCAAGCATGGTACAGCGATTGCACCCCAATAAGTTGGATCCTGTGTAGCCATGACAACGAAAAAGAGGGCAAGGTCGTGTAGTTGGTGGAGAATACAGCGAACGCTGACGCACTAGTAGAAAGAAGCGAGTCGTGCGTCAAGCAGAAAGAGCGCATCGGGAGCGGGTAAAGGGAACGGAGCATGATACACCCAAGCTGAGAAGGGAGCCATCGAGATGGGAGGTGAGCAGAAGCTGAAGGGCTCGGGTTATAGGAAGCACCAGATCAACGCGAAGCTGCTGCGACCGAAGGGTTTAGAAAAACACGGGGTGAGATTTCAGGGAAGGAACATAGGAGCGCGACCGCTCTACAACGTTAAGCCATGGAGTAAATGCGGAAGTTATGGTCGGGCTGGAGCTGAAAGCGTTGAAGTTGAAAGCGCTGACCAAGTCGTTGATGTAGTCTTCAGATGATGCCTTCTTCCGTGAAATAGTCAGAAAATGGATGTAAACTGGAGCTAGAGGTAGTACGTACGAATGAGCATTCACCCTGCTCCTTCATTATTCCTCATGCGTATCTCCATACTGAATCATTCCGATTCGTTCAAAACACCTGAGTGGACGGATCAGCATTGCCCTCAATCTTAACGAATAGGAAGAAAATAATCGTACCATTTATCCCCAAAGCTTGTAAAAAGGCTATATAACCCTATTTTCCGTAATTTCGTACAGTCGTGATTTGAGCAGAAGAATGTAGAACTCGGTGTCGCCGTTGTGGTCAAGAAGCAAGTACGTTTTGTCACGTTGTCACTTGTTTCCGACCGAGGTTCACGTGGCTGCAGCTCGCTTGAAGAGTGAACTACCACGATCCCTTGGATGTTCTCCTTCATCAAGCCCTCCCTCTCCACAGTGCTCTGTTCAGTAATCATCAGTTGCTTTTACTCTTGTGCAAGAACCCCGGACCTAGGACGCGTAATATGCTTTCGCCAGCATAAACTTCTAGTCTCTGCCACGCGGAATGGGAGACAAGGTTCCTATCTAAACAGGCTCGATTCAGCACGTACAGAGTGCGCATGAAGGGGTGTGTACATCGAGCATTTCCCGGGATTGCTAGAAGTAGTCCATATTTAGTAGACCGAGGATTAGATTCATGGTTCTCAGTATATGAGGGGCAGTGCAAGGGATTGCAGTGCCGTTTACAAGTGCAATCATGAGAAATGCAAGACCTTTGCACACATCTGCCCCATGGCTGAGTTGGTTACAGCGTCCGACTGTTACGATATAAGCAATCGGAAGGTCGTGAGTTCAAGCCTCACTGGGGCAGGTGAGCAGTCTAGTATGGCCTTAAACTTTTGCCGGAATGAAGCGCTTGCCTGGAATAATTGTTTTTATGCTCGCAGAATCATGAAATTCAAAGGCGCAAATCAGGTATAGCACCCTGCCTTTTAAATCCCAGGTGCAGAACATTCAGGGATCTCTGGACTGGCATCAGTCAGCGAGATAAACTTGCCGCATTGATCCAAGCCAGTGAGCTCGCGGCAGGGACTAAACTTGGCTAAATAATGTTGGAACTCGGCTAAATGATCAATGTAATGGGACGTACAGGGGTTAAACTGACAGCCAAAAACACGTAATGACCAGCAAGATCATTAATAACTTCAATACCGACACAATGAATCATAATATACTGCATGAAAAACTCTTGAGGTACCACTGATATCATATATTCAATGTATACAACCTCATATTTCTGAAGCTCCACTGCAGAAAAAGCTGACAGTCTAGTCATTCTTTGTATTGCTGTTGCGCTACAGCCAGTATCACTCCAGCATGTTCCACAGCTTCCATTCCAAATGAAGCTGTTGCAAGATTGAGGGGTTGGAGTCTACCATATGAGCAGTAGCAAATGAGAGGGATGTGAGTACAGAGATATAGTTATGTATTTGAACAAAGAGAAATAACAGTAAAAAGTTAGAAGTACAGGATACAGTTTGAGTCAAATGTCCAAATCATGAGGCAAAGCAAGCACCAAAACATTACTGGCTGAAATCCAGACCTAGCAACAACCAAACCACTCCCTTAAGTACTCTTCATAACAACAGACATTCTAAACATCCTGCACACCTACACCAAGTGTAAATCAGCACAGCAGCAAAAACTTGGAATCAAGAACCACACATATGATTTGCCAATGACACTGAAGATGGCAACCTCACCACTCTCCAGCTCAGCTGCCCCCAACAAACCTTGAGTGTCCAACAGTGTCACCTCCTTCCTGCATTCCTTGCATCACATGAATGATTTTGGGTCTGTATGATTGACAATGGTTGTGTTGTTGAGGTATTTGTGTGCCCAAAATGATCCAGTGAGATAGATGAGAACATCAAGGTGGGATTGGAGATTGGGGATTGGGGATTGGTGGGAAGGTACACGATTTGGCTGGGCTGGAATTTTGGCATTGAAAGGACATAGCAGTGTGGGAGCTGAGGCTCTAAGTTTTGAAGACCTATGCTTGGGTCTTGTATACCAGGCCAACCATTTTCTTGCAGGTGTAGACCTGTTGTGCATACCTCCACTGCTAGAGAGGGCCAGTGGGAAGGAGTCAATTTGCCAAGAGCAATGGAGAGTTTAGGTGCCTCAATGATAAACCTGAGTAAGGTGGAGATGAGGCTAAACAGGAGAACAATGGGATTTTGTCACACATGAGATCATGAGCCAAGTTTCTTTTTTTTAGAAGTGATCCTTCCAAAAAGAGAAGGCTCACAAGCAATGTTTGTAGATCAATACTGGTGTTTCTGAATGTCAGAATCAAATGCAGACATTGACAGGCATTAAATATACAACTACCAGCTCCATAACTTGTATAGCAGGGTATTTGGAGCTGTGCTGTGGAGACTAGTGTAGTCAGGAATTCATAATTTGTGGGTGTTGCAGCACAGCCCAATTCAAGGATGCAAAAGAGTACCACAGCACCTCTGGCATTCTGGAGAGAGAGGATTTTATTCCATTTAGTTGCACCAGCACCAAACATCCTCCAAGCCTGACATGTATTTGTGGGTTGAAAGTTTCCATCATGGTGACTTGAAGAGCAGGTAGTGATATACCAAGAAACATAATTGGCTCAGTGTAACACATGAGCAGCCTTGAGTTGTGGACATCTGTTCAAAAAGTTCAAGTTAGGAAATTGGATAGAATTGATTGGACAGTGATAATGTACTATTCACAACATTTACAGCCACAGGAAACAACCTGGAGAGAATATTCTACTCTGTCTAGTCATGCCAGTGCCAAACATTCTCCAAGTCTGAGAGTGTCACATGTGCTTTAGAGTGACTTGAAAGCATGCAGTGGTAAAATGAGCAAGACAGTTTGCTCAGTGTAACAGATGAGTATTCCCAAATTGTTCAATATCTGTTTGAAGAGGTGATTTGCAAGTCAGAAAAGGGTATAGCTAATCAAGCAGTGATAGCATACTAATCATGCTACCCACCAATACTGACTCCCCAAGCCACTGGAATGCTGAGTACATTGCTTAAGAAATTGAAGATATTGAGTGCTCAAAGTATTCCCAACTCTTCAAAGGTGCTGGTCCTGGATTCAATGGATGGCTGGGTGGTAACAAGGAAGAGGGCTTGTTGAAAAGCATCTATAACAACTTATGGTAGTTAGAGCTTGAAAGGGTACTGTCCTGAAAGAGATGTCAAACTCAGAAAAGTAAGACTAACACAAGATACTCACCTTGCCACAGAACCCATCCTCACCATCACCAAACAACCTAGCCCATGTGCAATGGAAATGGTAGTAGTAAGAGTTGGACTCAGAGATCTCCATCAACCATTTGTGATTGGCATCAAGTATCCCATCTCTTAGTGCATTTGTCTTGAAGCTCCCAACATGCATGACAAATTTCAGTCTGTTGTCATAGTTGTTCAAAAGCTGATATCCACTGGCCATAAACACCCCTATGAATTAATCCTCTTCTTCTCAAGGTAATTCATGCTTGAGAGCTTGATTATTTTTGCTTGGGGGCAGGTATTTGGAGGGTGACACCTTTGGACCCCCAAACCTGAGGGAAAAAGGTAATGAGACATGGGAGGGGGAGGAAACAACAGATTATATGTTTGGTGTTCCAGGGTTGTAGGTGGAGGTGGAAAATAGAATGTAAAATGTAGAAGCAATGCCTTTGAGAGGAGCAAGCACATTTTGGAACTCCAGGCCAATGTTGAGAGGTAAATGGCTGTACTAGAACAGTGACTTGGAATGAACCTGTTTCATTGCACAAAACTGCAGAAGGTCATAACTCAGTTATAACTAGGTTATAACTAGGTTATAACTAGGTTATAACTAGGTTATGACTGGTTTTGGTGGATTATAACCACTGGGGACCTGGGTTATAACCCCCTGGAGATGGGTTATGACCTTTTGCAGTTTTGTGCGATGTTGGTGTTATCCTCCCCTTCTCCTATATCCATTGAATGTGACAGCAAACCCCAGCCTGTTGAAGAGGAGGCAAGGTGAGGGGGTGAAAGCTTGAGAGGGATCAGGTGGGGGTGAGTTGGACCAGTTAGTGACAATTGCCTATGGAAGGAAAAAGACAGCATGCATGCATGTCATTGGTAGGGTTCAAGAATTGAAGACCAAAGCAACTGTATCTGCCAGTAAGAAAACTATCACCTATAGCCAAAAAGACAACATACCAGTGTTTTTCCCTCAACTTGACCAGCCTCCTCCACCAACCTCCTGCAACTACAAAAAATTCTTCTCTACCTCTTCCTTTCCTCTTTCCTGTGATGCAGCATACTTGCCCTCCCAGAATCACTGGTAGGCAGCAACATGCTAACAGAAGATGGTCTGGAGGCAACATCAATAGTAACATGTCATGTGGTTCACTCCATACGCATGTTTTCCTAATCCTATTGTGATTGTGATGGAGGAGCACTGGAGGATGGTGCTTGAGGTGCTTGAGGTGGTGTTCAGGCGAAACGAGCCCTCACAATCCACAAAGTTGAAATATCCAGATCCACAATTGAACTTGAGTGCAGGGATTGTCAACTATGAAGCAAGGAACACACCTATCATTCCAAAAGATTTACTAATGGGACCTTCATATCAGATGGTGGACCTTTTAGAATATCAAGGGCCATAGTCCAGGGGAAGGAGACGCAAGAAAGAACGAGATGGCCGTCATTGTGACTTGCACAAGACGGCTATCCGGTACCGGAATTACCAGGTGTTTGATCGGAGCACTAAAGCCAAGCACGTGTATTAGCGATGGCAGTGGGTTTGTGTCACTGATTCCATTTATGGTTACTTCCAATTGCTTAGCAATAATTAATGATAATACCGTAAGGGCGGTGTCCTCCTCTACCACTCCCATCATGCCCCCATCATGCCCCCATCATGTACCCCCATTCTGGGTGCCCCCGAACTACTCTTTCCGAAATAGCGACTCACTATGGAATAACCGCCTGAAAACATCTGATGATGGCAGAGTACCTGTCTTCCTTCTTAAAGGCCCCCACCCAGTCCCAAAACTCCTAGGAGATCCCTCCGAAGCATCCAGCAGTGGACTCTGCCACAATGTGTTGTCGCAGGATGATCGCTCCCTATTGACTGGCAAGAAATGCTCCACTTTGCAGTGTTGTCATATTTGTAGCGCTTGCCGATGGAACAGCAACGATCCCGAAAAGGAGCGGAAACAGGAATTCAAAAATCATTTGGTAAGTGATGAGCTCACTTGATTCTCCCAAGCCACTAAATGCAACTGCAGGAGAACTATTATACACGCCTGGGATTCAATGGCGATGGAACTTTCCAGTTAGATAGTGAGGAAAACTGCATCGTTTGTACGTCTCATCTGTTTGTCTTGAATCTTATGTGCTAATGATCATACCAGTGGAAAGCAGCTACCACACGATGTGGGACAAGTATGGGCTCTTCTGCTTCATGCCTACAGCGTCCTGCATTGTGCAATGGGCTCAGGTCCTTTACCAGGACAATAAAGAGTGGGAGAAGAATCAGAGCGCAAAGCCAAATGAAGAAGTCCAGCGTCCCTCAAATGCAGTGAGTGAAGAATGATCAAATTACGGAATCTCACTGATTTATGTGTCGAAGTATGACAGAATGTTGAAAGACATAAAAGAGATAGGCCTGGAAGTTGCAGTCATCGATTCAGCAAACTTTTCCCCTGAAGGCAGTCCCCATGTTTTTAGGGTTGACGGCGAGTACAGGATTTATACGCCACACAGCTCACAACTGCGACGTTATAATGGTGAGACTGCACCCCGCATGAGAGTACGCAGGAATATTTCGCCGTTCGCCCTCATCCTTAATGCGTACTCCAAGCTCAAGGACCGTGACTTCAACGACCCACTGTTGGAACTCCAATATTCACTACTGGAGGAGTTGATGAAATGCATCTTCTGGATGCCTAGGAATCATCTATCGCGCAAGGACCAACTCCGCTTCCAGCCCCCTCCATCACCTGCCTATCATCCCAGCAGCCCACGCGACGCCGACTCCAATCCAGACGACTCTGATTCACCTGGTCGCAATTCCCATGAACCAATGGATGAGGATGATAGTGGTTTCCGGAGCGACGTCACGGAGAGGTGTCATGAGGGTGATACCACGGAGAGAGATTCTCAGCACCTCCGGAACAAGACCGCGGTACAGGATGACGATGAATTTAGTGCTCTAGACCTTCTTCCCAATGGATTGACACCCAAGGAGATGGATATTGTGGAACGAAAATCGTGTGATCCCGATGTAAACCCATCTGAGCGTGTCGACGCTGGGTTGATGCTGGTGGGCATGGCATGTGGTAAGTTGATAGACTTCTAATCCAATACTTAAACACTAACTAGCTTTTCTAGGATATCCTAAGCCAATCCTCAGTTGTGTTTTTTAAGATAATCATTTAATGGCTCGATCGTGTCTATCTCACGGTGTCACACTTTATATCCTTACATGTTTTATCCGTATCCCTAGCACCTGTACAAGTATGTGGTAGTGCAGATAAAAGTCATAATTCACTTCTTTCTGGACTATTAGCCATTTTTTTACAAAACCTTGCTGGTGCCGCTCCCCTCTGAATTGATCCCCTCCAAACTCATGTCCCACGTAGCCGACCCTCTCCGGTACCCGATTCCACCCTTCGATAAGCCCACCGCCGCCTAAAAAATATTCAGCGCTTAAAACGGTCTCTCTCTTACCACCACCATATCTGCAACAGACTTTTGAGGTACGTTTTATTTTTACTCAATTCACTTTATTTACTAACATGATTACTCCACGACTACCTAGGCACTACAGGAAGGTTGGAAAGGAGAATGAGAAGGAGGCGTTAGTGAAGGCGGGTGGGGTACGAGGTACGTGGCCGCAGCTAGAATTTTTCAGTAACTCACTTTTTTCTTTTCATTATACAGGTTCATACATTCATCCAGAACTCATCTCACCTGCAGGGAACGCGAACAAACGCAAACGGAAGCACACGAACGCCAATGAACACCGACGTAAAAAAACTCCTACCCCAGTTCATTCACAGCGACCGAAGACCCCAAACAATACTCTCTGGAGGTTTTTCAAGTCGTATTTCAAGTTGCAAAATTCGATTCTAGCGTCAGCGATCTTAGCTGACGCCAGTTTAGCCTCGCTCGGCGGCAATCCAACCCCCTCCCCTCCCCGCCCTTCCTCTTACACACTCCCCATCATTCCCAGGTTCCTCTGCAGCCTCTGAGAACAGAGGCAATGACGAATTCGTCGTCGCCGTCATTCCAGAGGCTACAAGAGGCGCTCTGGATACTTACTTTGCAGCTACGGGCATAAGTTGAGAAGTGGAGACGGACAGGGTATATACGAGCACGATGGAGGTATCGTGCGGTCTTGCAGATACTACCATCGTGTCCGACGACCCCGAGAACCGCAGAAATGGCATTACAGGGTCTCTCGGCGCCGGCGTTACCATCGAGAGGATGTGACTTTGTGTCACATCCTCTCTTTCTCTCTTGCCACCACGGCAACGGCAGCGAGAAGAAAAGGTACATTTTCCTTCATATATTCTACCTTTTTTTAACTAATCTACTTACTCTAGACTATGTACAGGCTACAGAGAGGGTGAAAGGAGCAGGAAGGAGGAGGGAGAGCAGCGGAGATACAGGGTATAAGGTACGTGCCCTTTTTTTTTCGTTCCACTGACCTTCTTTTTTTTTATAGCCTCCCCGGCCTCTTGTACGCTGCTTCCTACCCCTACGACGTCATCTGTCGCCACCGAAACACTTGAAAAACGCGCCACCTCACACGACGCCATTCCCACCAAAGACAATATACCCTGCCCAAATGAATCACGCCAGGACCTCCAGGAGACCTCTCCTGGGGGCTCTCTAACCTGCTGAACACGTCTACGATGTTGCCGAACACTCGCAACGTCGTCTTTCCATCGAAATCAACACCGTAACGCACAAAAATACTGTACGAGTACCACATATTCATAGCCCTACCATCATGGTGCGTTAACCATTGATCAAGGCAAGTATTGAAACGCAACTGAACCGAATTAGCCGGTTACAAGGTGCGCGAATTAAGGGTATCTGCGAATTCAAATATTGAAGAAATAGGCTGACCGCGAAGTAGACGTTCTAGGTTTGATTCAGTATTCAAAACATTTGCCTACCGGCGGGATCTTTGAACATTCTGCTCGTTGATGTAAACGACTTGTGTCGATGAGTAATAGCAAGAGTCGTAGTGAACTTGCCCAGAATTATGAGCATGCTTCGCCGGCTATAGTCCCTCGCCGTGATGTTATCCAACCTTGCAATGAGAGGCATTCAAACCAGACGTTCGACCGCAACTTTAAGCTATCCGGGCTTTATCAGAATTACACGTTGTACAAGCCCTTTGAACGGGAGAAAAAAAGGACGGATTCGTGAAATACCACCGCAGCCTCCAGCTCTCTTACCGAGGCACACGTGCCGATGTGTTGACGTGTGTCTATAAATCTATAAACAAGACATTCAATCTTAGATAAAAAAAATAATTAGAGTAAAACCGAAATCCTCACGCGAATCATAACCCGCTAGCCTACCTTAACAACTGAGCTATACTGGCCGTTGTGAATGAAGAACGTAATGGTGTAAGTCCGTTTCTATTTTGATAGTTGAGTAGGGCCAAGCTGGAGGATAACGTACCAAGAACAGGGTCATAGCCGCATCTTCACTGCCTTTGTGTGGCGCCCCTCATCATGGTTCTAAATTATTGACCTAGACGGGTAGTGAGAGATTGAACCAAACATGTACACCGTACTTGCTGCGAGTGAGAACTATGTGGACTGTATGTATATCAGAGCCGCGCGCTGAGCATATAGCTTGCCCGGAAAAAATGTAGTCAAATAGAACGGGGCCGGCTACCCAGGCAAGTGTCAGATGAATTGACGTATAAGACAGTCAGCAAGGTAGATAGAGGCGAAGCTGGACTCACTTAGCACGACGTACACAGTCCGGCAGCTTGCCTTGACAACTGAGCTGAGCTGGTTATTGTAAGTTTGAATGAAAACAAGTACATATCGCCAGCATAAGGAGATTCGTGATTCAAAAGCTCGAGATCATGGATGAGCCTTCGAGCTGCTGTAAACGGGAGACCCCAAACTCAGCACGGGAGCCATAGCGAGCAGGCGACTTTTCGCCTAGTAACACCAAGCTCGACGGACTATGAGATGTGTTGAGGACATTCGCGTATTGATCAACCTATGCAGATTGAATCGGAGATGCATAGTACATACCTTGAACGAAAACAAACTGCGTCAACAGATATTTCTGATAGGACCATGTACAGGATGGCATTGAGTTGTAAAATGATATGTTGTCGAGCCAGATAGTCCTGGCTTAAAACCCTCGTGTTGCCTTGCCTATGAACAGGAGTCCTATGTAGCCAGGGAGGGTAAAACGCGATTCAAGAGGCATGTATAGCCCACTGTCACCTGTGCTAAACTATTAGGCTACACGGGTGGTGAGAAGGATTGAGCCAAGCAGTTACATCATAGATCCAGCCTTATATCTATTAATTAACGCCAAATTCAGCAAGCTTTCAGGGGAAGAGAAAATGTGTATCCATAGCTGAGCTGGTCGTTGCAATACCTCAACGAAGAGAATGAACACCAATGACGTATGGGGGTTATATTCGGGAAACGTTCCTGTAAAAGGCGACGGGTTAGACGAAGGAGGAAAGACTAGCGGTGAGAGTCGTTGAATGAAGGTCAAGTAGCTAAGTACGTGCGCAAAAAGTGAAGATGTACCGAGAGATTTACGGATCTGATTACGCAGGTTGTATATCTTGAGCCATAGTACGTAAGCAGTAACTTTGTGCGGTTGTCGTGAGAACGTGAGATTTGGATGAAACAAAGAAGCGTACTGTACCGGGGGGTTATTATTAGGACTCTTGCGTCGAAAACTGGAACGGGATCGAGAGGAACATCCAACAAACGCAAAGGTCATGACGGTAAGAGGCAAGGCACAACAGGCAACGTGGCAATGACGTTGGGGATCTGTCCCTCGCCGGAGCGTGTCAAAACTCAAACCTTGATCTCACTTTTTGCCACCACAATTAGCACGCCTGGTAACGACTCTTTTTAGATGGTGACGCCTGGGAGTGGATAGCAGCAGTTGGCCCAAGGTGAATATTACTGTTGGAAAGGAAATTAAAGATGTTGTTGTACACACCGTTGGTGAAGTGGTTATCATGCTTGCCTTCCATTTGCTCCCGCACGTTCAGCAGCAAGCGGCTCGGGTTCGATTCCCGAACGGTGTACTGCGCAGGTTGCCTTCTTAAGTTTTTTTCCCTTTTGAGTAAATTGCCGACTTGAATCTGATTCTTTAAACGAAAATGTGTATCGTCATATCAGCACATCAGACTTTCAGAAGTAATCAAACGTGTCCCTCCGGTGTTTGCCTGGAAGCTATCCCTACGCATCCACAACTGAAATGATACGGAATGCACTCAGAATTGAACCGAGAGCACCACCTCGCAAACATGAAAGAAACACAACGTTGAAAAGGGGCGTTGCCGTCACGCTATACCCTCAGAATTAAATTCGAACCAGCCAATGTCCATACTGACTTATATTCGTCAAGCAAAAAGCCATGTCCTCAACTTTACTTGTCCCACGGTATAAATGTCCCTTAATAACATCTGTACTTTTATATTTTGCTATATGCTAGACTATATACACCATTCCCGTTCGTAAAAACCCAGCCCAACCCATCGATGTATACTCCCCCCTAGCCGACTTGAACGGTTGACCGCTTATTGTTAGTGCATGACACTAGTGAAGCGGTGTACCGCTGAGCTAAGGAGAAATGTTAAGGATCCTATAGACCATTGAGCAAGCAGCAGCGACAACAAAAAGCAGCTTCTATTTATTCCACCAGTTGTCTTCCCCATATTCCCTCCCCCTCCTTCCGTACTTAGCCTTCCCTCCCTGTCTATTACCCTCACATGTAAGTTATTCTCCCTCGGTAACTTGAGCGGAACTTGAGCGGAGGACTTCGTAGGCCGAGTGATGGATAATCGACTGCCCCCGGGCCACTTGCCTTCTTCCTTCTCTTCTACACATCACATCCCCCTCCCGTAACGATACGCAGAGTTTTGAGTTCCCCCATCGCTGGAGGTGGGAGGAGGGAAGCATTCTCTCTGTGGGCACGGGTGAGGGGCTGGAGGGACCGGTTATTCCGGGGGAGGCTGATGGAATGGGCTAGTAGTAGTGAGTGGGTCATAAACGCGGGCCGGAGGACTGTTCTGTGTGAAGGCTTGATAATGGAGATTAGACAATGATCATTGAGAAAAAGCAAAGCACACGCACCTCTCGGAGTAGATTATCGTTGCCCCTCGACCTGCTTCCATCTCCAGAAGCCGTGTTGATAGGGATAGAATGATATTCACCTGTGGTCCGGAGCTTGGACGATGGTTTCGGAAAGACGAAGATAAAGAGGTGGATGTAACTTACCAGAGAACCAGGGCACCTTTTGCCATATAGTATCATTATCTTCGCAGTATATACGCAACTATTGTCCCAACCCCATTTATCCGCACCGCTAGCTTCCCGAAACAGGGTCAGCGGACCTTGTATCCCCGCGAGGGTGCATGCGTATCCCATCAACGATCAATGACGAAGGCTATTTATAATTATACAGCTCTCTTTCCCCCTTACCATCATGTTCCTCCCGCTTCTCATTCCCTTTCTTCCCCTGGCCTTTGCTCAATACACATCTCTCCGTGAACAACTCGCCTCAAATGGAATTCGAGCGGTTTTTGCTGATGACGTAGAGTATGGAAATGCTACACGTGGTTGTACGTTTGCGTCTCTATCACCCTTTTGTAACATTTTCCAACTAACAATATGTCAGATAATATGCGTTACACCCCTTCCCCAATAGCCGTAACCTTCCCTACCAACACTTCCCAAGTCAGTCTGATCGTCAAAGCGGGTGCAAAGGAAGGCATGAGAGTCGTTGCGAAGAGTGGTGGTGTACGTGATGTCGTCCTAGTTCTCTATTCCTTCTTGACGCGTAAAATTGAATAGCACAGCTACATCGCAAACAGTCTAGGTAGTGACTCTGATCCTCCCGCTTTAGTGGTAGATCTTGGTGCATTCAAAAATATCACATATGACGGCGAAACACAGACAGCTGTTATCGAACCTGGAAATCGACTTGGAGAGGTAGCCTTGGCATTGAATGAATATGGGAGAGCGATTCCGCATGGGAGGTGTGCGTGGGTTGGATTTGGTGGACATTCGGGTATGCAGGTTTTCTCTATTTTGCGAGTACAGCGTTGATGGGCGTTACAGGGTTTGGTGGATGGGGCTTCTCATCTCGGATGTGGGGTCTTACACTCGATAACGTTTTGTCCGCGACAGTTGTATTAGCGAATGGAACTGTGGTAACTGCATCTGAGGATGAAAATACCGAGTTGTTCTGGGTACGTTTTAGCCTCCCGCCTATTTCATCTGCTCTACACTAACCCCAAACACGAAACAAAAGGCAATCCGTGGCTCCTCCTCATCCTTTGGCATCGTTACCGCCCTAACTATGCGTACACATCCCGTTCCTCCATCAGGCACATTCTTCGAATATATTTTCGACCTTGATATCGCAACGGCTTCGAAAGCCTTCTCCGACTTTCAGAAATACGCCCTGTCGCCCTCGTTACCAAATACATTCGGGGGCGAGTTGTTTGTATTGAAAGGAGAGGAAAAAGGGAGAGTTTACATTGTTTTCCTTGGATCCTTTTACGGCGATACCGAACGTTACGCGCAAGTTGTCACCCCGTTCCTTGATACACTTCCTCCATGGAGAAATGATTCCATCGTGCTTAATGGGACGTGGATTGACGTTCTTGCAGCAGCTGCTGTGGGTAATTTGACTGTACAAGGGGAGATGCCTAGGGATACCTTCTACGTCAAGTCTTTGATGACACCTCAAGATGTGTTGCTTACAGAGGAAGCGATGCATGGGATGATGAGGTATTTAGGTGAGGAAGGATTTGACAGTGATGCCGTACGTCTTCCTTCATGCCCGTATATCCATGACTGAATGCTGTGAAATAGTTCTGGCACGTCGAAATCGAGATATATGGCGGGGTACAAAGCGCTATCAATAGTGTGCCACTAAACACAACCGCATTTGGACATCGAGATACCCTGTTTACGTTCCAGCCATACGTGAGCACAGCAGATTTTCTGCCGCCTTGGGATGATGCGATTTTTGGATTTGTCGATGGTACGTCGTCGTATTCTTTTCATTCTGCCTTGCGTACGAGTGCTGATCAGAATGATAGGAATAATGTCAAGTATAACGGATAATATGCCGAGTGATTGGGAATATGGGTGCGTTTCGGTCTCTCTTCCCTTTTTCAGTGCTTTCTCATTCATCCCAATAGTGCATACGCGAATTACATCGACCCTCGTCTACCAGACTGGCAACACAGGTATTACGGGGCAAACTATGAGAGATTGCAAAAACTGAAAGGGGAGGTGGATGGGGATGATGTGTTCAAGTTTATTACGAGTATTGAGGTACCGGAGGAGGGAAAGCGTTGAGTCGTTGGGTAGGAAAAAGGAAACTATATAGTTCGATTGCGTAGTTTACACCACTCGCAGCCGTCGTAGAGCCTCTTCATCTCCGTAATGCAAGTTCCAACGCAAAAGAATCTTATCAACGGAAAGGCAGAGGAATCTGAGCTAATTGCTTCGCTAAAGCAAGCTGTCCCAACAACTGAAGTAGCGATACTTGATCTTCATCCCTTACTGGTTGCTAAATTCTCTAGGCTCCCGGGCGTTTACCGAAAAGAACGGAGAGAAGGCGGAAATGAGGATTCACCCGGAATCGAACCGAGAACACCCGCTCAAAGGTATTTTGAACAAGATGAAATCTGAGCAGAGGCATTACCGTTACGCCATGGCATATACCCTTATGAATATGCTGTGCATTTGCGGTGAAGTGGAAACTTTCTTGTTGAAGGCACTAACAGCCAATGTCCATATAAACCGCCGGGAAAGCCCACGTGGGTACGATTAGGAGAAACGAATCCTGTTATCGTAGTCGATGTTCCGGAGAATGGGCGGATGGATACTGGCGAGTGGTGGTAAATGTGGGGTATAGATCGTTGGGTACCTTGTTTGATATGCTTCGTCCATCGCGCTATGGTACCGGGGGAGGGAACCGTCCTGTCAAAGTAATGGAGCTTGTTCTTGGACCACAATCAAGGAGAAGAGATAGAGATGAACTAATCGCACCTCCCGGAATGAATTACTGCTTTTCAACAATTACCCATCTCTCCTCGTCCTCCGAGACCCTCATCAACAGCACTTTAAACCTAAGAAATCACACGACTTGGAGTGACTTTTAGCAGCGAGAGTCACCCGAGACGCTCACTTAAAGATCGTTGAGATCTCCACGGAGCTAAGGGGCGAATGAAAGAGTTGGACCTAACGATATGTATGTATGATGTGGTTGAGTATCGCTGTGTTGGTAAACTGTATCCGGTACGCAATCGGCAATGTGATGGACAGGGGCTCCATTTCGTCTCTATCCTCGGAGAAGTAGATGTGTATGCTTTGAAGCCTGACAATGACTATAATGGGGGTGAGGAAACAGACTGCAAGGAAAACACTTGCATTGAAAGGATGATGTGGAATTCCGGAAGAGGAGGAACGTAAGGTTGTTTTGACATTTATCAGACCAAATTTGCAAGAAAATATGTAACGAAAACGTACGTTTACCCATTACATTGATAATCAAAGGCCTCCTTGTCAACCCATTCGGCTGCCCTGATGTCAGAAAGCAACTAGAGGGGGGCTGCCGATCACAGAATCTATGTTTTCAGTGCCAAAGAACTAACGCACTATACGAGGTCAAAGACGTTTCCACGACAAGAAGGTAAACGAAAAAGAAACGAGCTCATCGACATGGTGATCAAGAAGCAAGCCACGTAAATCACGCTGTCACATTTTCTCAGCCGACGAAACGTGTCACCATGCTATCGCTTCGCAATATTGATCGCATGTTTACGGTTTCAATTCATCACCGCAACAGACTTCTATCTGGGACAAGGTGTATCCGTCCACAGCTTTACTCAAAAACTAATCTCGACCCAAGCAGTTCTCCTTCTCCCTGCCAATTCAGTATCATGTTCCGTGACTCGTCCCTGTCATTATGCTATCAAGGACCAGAACGATACGGGTATATGGCGTAATGAAAACGCTCTTACTACAGCGAGCTGAGTGCTGAGCAGACGATTCTGGTTTGAATCCGGATGCGCTCAATGGTTCCTCGCTTTTAAAGTCTTCTTTCCTTGTTTAGCACCTGGACGACAGTGTTCATCCAGCAAGTGACTTCGGTATGACGCCGAACCAACACTGAATGCACACTTTAAAGACAAGGACTTTTTGCAGCACAAAGTGCGACAATCAGCTTCAATACTGCCGCCTGCGGTAAGTACCCGATTGCTGTCGCAAAATAGAAAGATGTCCACTTTTCTCTGCCTGTTTGATAGTGTCGCCGTGCCCATGTATCAAACTTCCCGACCAAACAAAAAACAACCCAATCCCAACGCGACTTTTTTCTTTCTCTATACCGAAGTTGCAGATACTTTACTTCCCATATTTGACCTTCTTCCTGCCAGGCGCCCCCACCCGGATGCAATTGGTGAGCGATCGAGTCAAAATCGATAAACGGAGTCATTGTTCCGGAATCAACACCAACGACACATAGTTCCAACTGGAGCAGAGCTTGACTCCAATTTTGCGAGTCATAGCGCTTCGCTGATGCTAAAGATGAGGATCGAGTGCTACGAAGGACCATCAGATGCCAGATACCATGATGACAGACAGCTTGACATCGAGAAACCTGCTGAAGGATAGCATTGGTGATTTGAGGGTTGATGCATATTCCTGCACACAAAATCACCCAAAGACTACCCACAGCCTGCTTTCTTTCCCTTTTATGTACCGCTAGTTAGAATAGTGTCTTGTGGGTAGACAGTCACAAGTCAGCCGACTCGGATCCATACACGTACCAAGTCCCCGAGCCCTGTGTTCCGGCTGAACGCGACGTGTCAATCCTTAAAACACAGTTAACACACGCCCTCATGACTTTCTAATTCGACTAGCGTCGAATATCTGGGACTTACCCACGCAGATTGAAGTTCGAACCACGACGCAAAGTACGGGCGAAGTGCCATACCTGTCTCTTGAAGTTTGATACTCGAAGGTATCGTTGTCCAGCAAGGAGAGAAGAAAACGACCTACTGCCGGGGCGTACATGGTAATCACGAAGAAAGAACGTCACATTATGTGATGACTGCTAATTTTCGTTCGGAATTTTCCGGTCGATTCATCTTTTAGGCTTAGCACAAGTATCCCAGCTAAAATGCATTTACGCAGAACTGATATCACCCCGTCAATTCATCAACGAGTCGCCGCCTTTCGTATCGAACATTCTCATCTCTGAGATCCTTCTTTCCCTTATGAGCGAATGAGTATTGTACACATTAGCAGTTTGTTCAGTAAAAAACCCGGATGCTTCATCCATTCAAGAGATGAAGAGATGAATAGTGAAACGGAGTACAAATCACACTTCTATGTCACAATACTGTACACAAGGGTTTTATCGGATTTTATATAAACAGAAAAGAAAGTTGTGCGAGTCGTGTTGATATTCAGTACTGAAACGACAGATCAATAACATGAGCTGTGAGCCACTATTTTCACTTACTACATTAACCAACCCGCAAGAACCATCACAGCACTCGGCGCGCACAACCTTGCCTTTTTCGTTCTTGTGGGACATGAAGTACTCGTTATTGCCAGTGAAACACCCCTTAATTTTATCAAAAGCTCCATTTGGAATTTTGTTGCAGCAGCCCCTGTAGATATGATTGTTAGACGTTTAGACGTTTGGACGTTTGAAGTTTCGGATAAACGACATGGACGTACTTAGTATACTTGGCCTCGTTGCACTTGCAAGCGTTTGCTTGTACTGGATCCTTGGCGTTAACGCCGACTATGAGCAATGGCAAAATGAAGTAGAGAACGCTGGTGAGTTTCATTTTGGCTTTAGAGTAGATGCTTTGGAGAGAGGTGCGAGCTTTTTTTTTGAGAGTTCCATATTGAAGGCATAAAGACCTTAAATACGCACCTGGGCGGGAGCCGAGGATTCGGGTTCGGGACGGCATCTCGGAACTGGCTATGAAAAGAATTTAAATTTTGGAATCGCCGGCTTCTGTGCCGATTGGGTGTGCAGGTAACCTCGGCTGAAAGGACCGCCACACGAGGTCTCGCTGCAGGAGTTCATGGACACTCATGCATCAAAATGCAGATAGAGGTGAACAGGCAGCTCTAGTAGAATTCATATTCAATCGACGGGATTTAAGCCTGAGAGTTCTATTAACTGGCCAACTTGTTCCCTCTGCTGTAGCTACCCCCTCACAGCCCCCTCAATCCGTTAGAATTAGCATTCATTATCCAATATGGAGAAATTTGAAGATCAATTTTAGTTTCGACACTCTTCCCTTGTTTGCATCGATGAAACAAATTTCGGAATCGGTTGATGGTAGTCACGCAACGTCGTTTCAAGGCTCGGATCCACATGCGCAGCATCCAGCACTCAAGCTGAACGGGCCGTAACGAGTTAAATCGAGGACCTTACAAGTCTTTGGGAATATCCGGATTTGAACCGCTCGAACCGTTTGCTTAGTTTAGGATTGAATATTGACTAGAGATCATGTAAATTCTTCTTAAACTGAACAAAGGTACTTATCCCCCGCGCCGACATTCACCTCTGTCACCTGAACACACAAAAGGATGACAAACATTGCCCATATCCCAAATCTCCAGCAGTATGCTCTGACTCCGTGGTGGGATTTGAATTTTTGTCCCATAAAGGAGGGGGAGATAGCCAGCTATATGGAAAATTGATCGGAAATATATCTGCACACGTGCCGACTTTACCGTTAGCCGACAAAGCGGAACACCACACACCTGGGACCTTTGACTGCAACTGCCCAAGTCAGCATGGTCAGCTACTCTCCAATTGATACAGCCGAACATGAACAGCCAACCTGCCTATTTGTCTACATAAAAAAATTACAAACAAGTTACGGATGTTGAGGATTGCACCGCTCTATCGAAGGCAGATAGAATTTCCCTGGTACTGTACTCATTTCCCTTGGGCATTCGATATGCCTGGGTCAAGAAGCGGAAGATTGAGTCCCTCAAGTTGGGGTCTTGGGTTGAAGGATCAGTTGAGTTTAGTGAGCGGGCTATATCACTACGTGCACAAGGGTGAATCCGAATGAATTCTTGGTTTTGGGTATCGGTTAGCATAGTAATGGGGATTGTGCATCCCTTCCTAAGTACGCTGGGAGAAAAAATTATTAGTATTAGCATGCGGAAGTGATGGACAGCCTTCTTCCTTACCCGGTACATATCTCCCTGGCCTCCGACGCAAGAGTCATCGTTCGCGGATCTGACCAGACGACGCTGCACAGAAAAAGACCTAGTGAGTAGAGGATTAGTACTAGTGAATCGAGGACGAGCTTAGAAGTCCGGTGTACCGGTGTTGGTTAGGTCGACACGGGACATAGTTAAGAAGCGGATAAGGTATTTGAAAAGAGGGAAGAAGAATGCACACGTAAAGAAAAAGAAAAGCATCGGGTACACGGCGTAACGGTATCGCCCTCGCTCCAATTATGACGATGTTTATCACTCGAGTGGATGATTCGAGTTCAGCTCTGGATGTACTGGTTTTCCGGAAATTGATTACGTTCTCTGAGCCATATACATAAAATCAACTATCAAGAAACTTGGAATTTTGATCATTCGCCAAAAAAAAAATAAAAATAAAGAGTAAAAGCATTTCCCCCTAGCCGACTTGAGCGACTGACCTCTTCATGGAGATATTACCGATTTCCAAGCCCATACTAGTGAAGCGCTCTACCGCTGAGCTAAGGGGGATCCTGTGGCTGTGCTGTAGATGTTATCTATGTGACCGACCAGAACAAGGATGTATTCCCATAGTCACTACTGGTCGCCTTCCCCACGCTCCCTCCTCCCGCATTCGGGCTACGTGGGCAAATAAGTCAACTATCCTCCCTCTCTCAATATCTATCATCTCCTCACGGCCAAGTCGTTCCCCTCGGTAACTTGAAACGGTAAAACTAGAGGAATGTGGGTTAATTCGAGGGAGATTGATGATCAATTGCCCCACATGCCTTTTTCCTTCCGTTCCGCACTTCACATCCCACTCCTATAGCGAGATTTGTCCCACCAATCGCTGGAGGGAAGGAAGAAAACATCGTTCCCTGTGTGGGTACGGATGAGGGGTAGTTATTCCGGAAGGGAGGTTGATAAAGTTTGCGGAGTTGACGTTGTAGATCGCTGGAGGACTGGTTTGTGTAAACCTCGATTGCGGAGATTAGACGACGATCATTGAGAAACAAAGCACACACAACTCTCGGAGTAAGTTACTGCTCCTCAAGGATCCCACTGCTTCTATCCCCAGTGGGTAGCACTGATGAAAATAGGTACGCGTCTGTGGTTCGGAGGTTGACAATGGGTTTCGGAAAGACGGAGATGAAGATGTGGATGAAACCGAATGAATAAGCTATACTGGGAGCAAGTATATAACGCCAGTTAGACAACGGTCAACAAGAAGAGATGAAGTAAACACACCCTGTCCACAATTATGCTTCCCTTGCTCATCCCTCATAATGACACGAGTTTTATCACAAATGAAATGAATGTTCACATTGTTTCGGAGCCTATCAATGGTAAGGCGAAAATGACATTGTTTCACCAGCGAAGGAGGAAGCGGGTTTGAACACCGGAAGGTTGCTTAAATGATGCGAGTCTCGAGGGGAACAAATCTGAGAGGAGCGACGGTGTCGGTGCGTTGACTATCATACCATATCAAAACGAACGTTGGTGACAAAACGTACCTGAAGGCCAATATACCGACTGTGTATAGTTCGTTCCCCCGCAAAGAGCCTAGAAAGCAAACGAATAGCTTTCAGTAACACAGAAGATAATGCACCGCAGCGTTTTCACGGCAAGAAGCCACGAAAATCGATGTCGTGGTCAAGAAGCAAGCCCACTTCAATCACGCTGTCACATTTCCTTAGAGTCCAGGCCACGTGTGTGTGACTCGCTTGACCGGCTTCAAGCGGCAAATGTGCCGAACGACGAGAACAGCGGCGGGAAGGGAAGAGTAATGGCACGGTACTACTCGAGTTTTAGTGCTGATAAGTACCCGAATCACAGTTCACCCATAAAGTGCTTTTCAGTGTACCAATGCGAAATCTAACAAGCAACGGAACATAGGGTGCAGCGGGGAAAGTTTTGATTCCGAGTTTCAACTTGTCTCTGACGCATTATACCTCACATAATGCTCAGCCTTCCCCATTATTGCAATTATTAGAAAGAAAACGGACCAAGCTACACACACAACCCAATCGCATCTCCTTTAGCTCAGCGGTAGAACGCTTCCATCGCATAATGCGTTCGATCGGCTATGAGCAAGTGAGTCGTTTAGAATCATTTGCTTCTTGGGGTTCCTTGGAGAAGATATTCGCACGTGAATCACCCAATGTGATTAAAATATGGTGTGTAGCTTGAACGGCTACTCCTGTATCATCTTGCTTGTCAAGGTCCTTCGTTTGTGGAAATTCATTCCGTCGGAACCGCCGATTAGACGACGGCACTGACAAGGTCGTCGGTGACAATGCCCATCACGGCTTCGCTCCATCACGGACAAGGCTAACTTACTGCCATGTCCATTTTTTCGTATCTACCGAAATTTTGATATCTATATACTCATACAGATTCACGCATACTGGAGTCTGCCGCTAACTCGACAAGCAAGGTCAGGCACCGCTGCAGGCGGCACTTGTCGAGTATATTACTTAAGAGGCAGTAATGATACCATACACCGTTGGTGAAGTGGTTATCATGCTTGCCTTCCATCAAGGTAGATCTTCCATATGACCTAAGCAAGCGGCTCGGGTTCGATTCCCGAACGGTGTATTGGTTCATATACCCTGAAATATCCTACACTTTTTTATGCAAACCTTCAAATTAGAGCAGGACACATGTATTTTCAGCTCCCCTAGAATCAGATATGCATAGAGTAAGGGAGATTCTTTTTCATTTACAACGACAGAATCATGCACAAACTTCCCCAATTGCAAAAAGGGGGTAAAAAAGGATGCATGCAGCCTTAATTCCCCCTAGCCGACTTGAACGACTGACCTCTTCATCGCTTAGTACATTGCTTACAGTGGACGATACTAGTGAAGCGCTCTACCGCTGAGCCAAGGGGGAGTTGGTACTATGGATGTTAAAAGTTTCCCTTATTCATTTATGCGTACCCTCCGGCCACAAGAAGATGGTATTCATTGTCAGTTCGCAGAGTTATGAAGAAAAAACTTAAGAGGTGCGAGTAAGTTGGTAGAAGGATAGTCAGTTGTCTTGCATACCTCCTCCCTTCTCTTTATAATTCATCTCCCCAACACAGACATGAACGTCGATCTTGAACCCTCATTGCTCAGGGTGAAATGGTGTAAGTACGATTGAGAGAAATGGATACTATTACCATTAGTCGGATTCATCGATAGAATGTGCTGTCTCGGCGAGTTGGGTGATATACATGATTGGGAGCGTTTGTGTGGTACATCCGAGGTATACGCCAGGGAAGAAGCGCTCTCTCGAATAAAGGAGGTTGAATTGGAAAACAAGAAAAAGGTAGAGTGAGCGCACCTCTTCGACGATTGGCCAGCTTCTATCCCCAGCGACCGACATTGATGTATTGACAAGGGAATTAGGTATGCGAAACCAACGACCTCACTAGCAAGGGTCTGACAGACCGGACTGGGAATGGATGACGCGGGATTTGAGAGGAATCGATCCGAGGAGGCGTGTCGGCGTGTTGATTGACTATGTGAAGGTTTATCGGACAAGCACTGTATAAGAAGAGGTAACGAAAACGCACCTTTTGTCATTCGGACTGATGCTCATGCACGATTTTTGCCTCCTCTTCACCTGTCTTCCTCATCCCCCGAGGTCTTTTTGTTGACAAGCTGGGAGGAACACGAGTCAGAATTGACTTCAAGCAGCAAAGTCGGGCCAGAACGTAACGCACCAGCCTTTCCAAAAAGCTGCTCTTGAAAGCTTTCACGACCTATCGTCAGAGTGGAACGAAAAAAGAGACGAACTCATCAAGATGGTGGTCAAGAAGCAAGTCACATCCATCACACTGTCACATTTTCCCGCGTGCGTGGTCTATAATCTCCGCCCGATGAGATTAGACAACGACCTGAATCATAACTCGTCCAAGATTATGCTTCCCTTGCTCATCTCTCGCAATAATGCGATCTTATCAGTGACAATGTTCCTCCTGCAAGTTAATTTTCGTTGGGCCCGCATAATTTGACCCCGAAAAGCGAGATCACGAAGTTGCAGATGTGACGGTCCTTCTTCTTGACCATCTGATTCTCCGATTCCTATTTCATGACCTTCCATGGTCTAATTATACTACCCTCTCCACTTATTGGGGTACTTCGATTGACTCGGATGAGGGCCCGGCGATCTGTGACAGCCGAAAGTTTTTGGATCTTAGCGCCCAAAATCAAACCAAAACGGCCAAATTTGGGAGACTTTTGGCGGTCGCAGTCCGAACCTATTCGGATGGACCCTTGACCTGCGACAGAACGATTCATCTGCACATCCTACGTGCCTACGTCAGAGGTGGCCCGTTGACTACACCTTTCATAGCAAAGAATAGTCGGGCACGAGAAGTAGTCGTTTGATTGCGCATAAGCCGAACCGTGAAGGAAGCTAGCGTGCATCACTTGAGGTTAAGTGAGGAGAGCAGGTTTAACTGGGAGGTAAGTGATTTTTAGCTTCAGGTAGATTAATGCTTGCATCAACGGATAAAGAACAATTACGCTTCAGCAGTCTCACCTCAACCTTTTCCGTTCGGCGCAACGTCCATGATCATCTCACGGCATTCTACGGGTAACACACCGCCACGCTCCAAGTACCGTATATCGACGCCACTGAAATCTTCACATCCTGATAACCTGATGTTGAAGCTGTCCAACTCAGTTGCGCCGGTTTCTAGGTGATTGGATCCTAGACAGATGTGAAAAAGTTCTCGTTCAGAGGATCAATATCATAGAAAAGCTGATGGATCTGACACAAGGCCGTCATATAAAGGGCCGCTATTACTAAAGACTTGGATAACAACGATTCAATACCCGCACTCATGGCCGACACTACTCAACTCAACAAGATATGGATAATAGCTGCGCTGGTGGAATGCATCCTCTATGGCTAGTTATTGAGCATCCCCTTCATGTGCCATAATACTTACCATGTCCTTGTCGATAGGCATACTCTCCGTGCTTGTTGCAGTTACACTATTTGCAGTGTCCCAAAAGCGCATCACAGCACAGCTCATCCGTGTCCATACTGTGGGAGTTGTAATGTTCATCCTAGCAACAATAGTACGCGCAACGCATCCATCTTTTGCCGGTCAAAGCTTAAAAAATGATTTTCATAGCATATTGTGGCCACTATTCATTACATTACAAGCTCCTTTGCCAAGACATTTGATCCTTTAGATGGCACGGTCTTTTTCCTCCAACAAGCTACACTTTTACTCCAGACTATATTAAGCAATGGATTTTGGGTAAGGTGTCTATTGCTGTCAGTCCCAAGAATCAAAACATGTCTGACTGGCATCAGCTGTATCGGCTTCACGTCGTTTGGAGTGGTGATAGACGAGTAACCCTTCCTTTCGCAACAATCTTTCTCGCCATCATTTCCCTCGGGATTTACACAACTGTTCTGTTTGGACCCAGATCAAGTCGTGCTTCCTTTCCTCTCGAGGTTCGTAGGGCTTGGGGTGCGACAATAACTTTGTGCCTTGTTATGAATCTTGGATGTACAAGTAAGTAACCCTCCAATTGGTCATTGGGTACTTATAGTTTCAATAATCAGTTCTTATTTCTTCTCGATTATACTACCTGAACTATAAAGTCAGGTTTATGCAAAGCACTGGAGGCCGTAACATAATTTCAACATTTATGTTTCTAGTAGCTGAGTCTGGAGCAATGCACGGTGCTTTTGTACTGGCCTTCCTGGTCTCAGTGATAATGGATGTCCATATGTCTGTTATTCCTTCTGAGACAGTGAGTATCATCAACCTATTTCACTGCAAGTGCTCACCATATGTTCATTAGGTCGTAGCAGTTGCTGTATGTCTAAAACAAGGACAATAACGTTCTGATGCTCACCTGCAATTTTTAGGGAATTATTTTCTATGTATTGATGCTGCAATCCACATTAGGCTACTGCAGTACAAATGAACAGCCAAGCATGGCATTATCAGGGAATCCAACGAGTCATCGTATTCCTTTACGCCAGGCTTCTATCTCCCAGCAAGACATCAATCTGTCTCTGCCTCCTGATGCCTCCAACCTTCGGCCAATGGTAATTCATATCACAAAACGGGAGTCACAGGCAAAGGAACCAGATACATCGGTGTAATATCTGTGTGTTATAATGTAAAAGCGACATAGGACCATCCGAGTAGCATGAGGAGTGTATCTTGCGGTTCGCGTCGCGTGTTCCAGATTTTTGACTGAATATCAGTCAAACACCGGTATCAATGTGCACTCTTTGACTCGACGGTATCTCCATAGCTTGAATATAAATACTTTCTACGAGGCGTGGGGCCGCGCGGGAAGAGTGATAAGTGAATGTGCAGGGTATCAAGGAGTTAAAGCCAGCATTATACAACACACCGTTGGTGAAGTGGTTATCATGCTTGCCTTCCATTTTAATGACTGTGATGTAATGTAAGCAAGCGGCTCGGGTTCGATTCCCGAACGGTGTATGCGTTGTTGTCTCAGTTCTTGTTTTTTTTTACGTACTTTTGAAGTCTAGATGAGGAGAGAAACGGTTACCCACTCCTTTCTGAGCCTCAATATCCTAACCCTTGCAATAAGACGATATTGACGCAACTACATAATTGCAAGAGCTATGTGACACAACCGAAAGCGCTACTGTTACGCCATGTACATTCTTTCAGCTCCCCTAGAATCAGTATGTGTCGGGAGGGAGACTTTTGTAAGAATATAGACCGACTCCCTAACTTCCAAAAAAAAAAAAGGCGTATGTACAGGACACACTCCTAGTTCCCCCTAGCCGACTTGAACGACTGACCTCTTCATTCCTAGCATATGAGAACCCATATACTAGTGAAGCGCTCTACCGCTGAGCTAAGGGGGAGCTGTTGCTCAGGATGAGCTAAATATTCTCATGCCAGTCACCAAGAACAGTGCATTGCATATCTAGTTGGGAGTCAAGGAACATCGGTACAAATTGAGGCGATAGGTTAATTTATCAGCGAGCAAAGGTTTAGATTTCTGATCCCTTCCCTATCGTTCGGCGTACCACCAGTCGCCCTTCCTCAATCTCATTTGCCTACCACCTTTGTAACTTGCTCCCTCCTCCACTCCGTAGTGTGACCAGAGTGTTCGTCATAACAAAGTTGGGAAATAGAAAGGTGCGAGTAAGTTGGTGGAAGGATAATTAGTTACCCCCCGTACCTCTTCCCTTTCTCCCCCCAACATGTGAATATAACCGTCGACGTTTTGAAACAGGGTGAAGCCGTAGGTGTGAGTATGATTGAGAGGAACGGGTAGATATTATCACATTGGTTGGATTCTGAGGAGACCGATGAGATTTTGCTATCTTGGCGAGTTGGGTGATATGGAAGGTTGGGAGCCTTTTGTTTTGGTACGATTTGCCCGCTATGCTACGATGTCCGAGATATACGTCGGGGGAGGGTAGGGAACCGTTCCGTCGAGTAATGAAGATTGATGTCGGAAATCAGCCAACGGGAAAAAGGTAGAACAGACGCACTTCATCCCTGAAAATACTCTGATTCTATCCCTAGAACGCAACTCATCAGCGAAAAAGGGAGAGGGTTTAATTGATCCCAACAGATCAGAATGGGGACACTCGTGATGAAATAGACGATGAAAAATTCGAGGGGGAACGATCCGAGAGCATATGGACGTAGTCAACGTGAAGTATGAACCGGGGGAGGAATCTGCGGGTGTATTGATTACTATGATTGTGCAAGAGGCGGAGAAACACACCTCAAGCCATTGGGTTGACGGTCGTGCTCGCCCTCGTTCATTTCAAGTCTCCCTTCCATCCCGTCCATCCAAAAGCAAAGTCGAGCCAGAGAAATGTGATGCATTGCAGGTCCAAGACGTTAAAGTCAGGGTGAACGAGAAAGTGAGTTGATATCGTCGACGTTGTACGTGACTATGAACCACCATGATCTATGTTCCTCCCTTCGTTGTAAACATTTGGTACGGCTTCTTGTTCATTCTCAATACCGATTAATCCCGTCATGTTTCAATTCATCAGCGCAACAAACCTTTGTCAACCTGGCTTTGTTAGAGGCATGTTCAAATTCACGGCTATTCTCGGAGAGAAAATCAATTTCAATCTATGCACCCTCATTTTCGGGCCTTATGCCTACGTTCATTATGCTATCGAGGACAAAGCTAACAAGGGTACATGGCGTAATTGAGACGCTCTTGCTACAGCTTTATAAACTGAGCAAACAATTCTGGTTCAAATCCGGATACGCTCGATGGTATGTCATTCCATGTCGAACTTTTTTTTTTTGTTCACGCACTTGGACGGCTATGTTCCTGTTCCTTCCTCGGTAAGTATGGTTCAATTTGAACGCCTCAAGCCATTCTAACGCGGGAAATTTGCCTTTTCTACCTAACTTAAGAAGGGGGTACATGGTCGTAACGATAATGCCCTCGCGGAATGAAGATACATCCAGCGAATGTACCTCGAGTCGTATCTTTGTTCAGGAGGTTCCAAGCCTCACCGATTTGTATCCCGAGCTGTCGCGTGTTGAAGTGATAGCAGACCTCGGCAGATACGGCCAATGTCAGGCCGAAGGTTACCATTTTCATAAAGCCCGAGATGTCCGAAAAACTTGGATTCAACAAGCGACCGTAGAGTGTGATTCTCCCACTAACGACGCGTTATTCTCAGCGCTGTCAAACACTTATTTCGTTCCCCTCGCTCATCAGTGGGACCCTGGAAAGCAAAAATGCATCTCTACTCTCGGGTTACACCCTTCCGAAACCATGTGACAAAGTCTCAGAAAAAAGTCCTGCAAGTTGATCCGTAGATGATTTCTTGTATTATACTTGCATGGTTCGTTTTAATGAAGTGGATCGGGGGCACGATGAGATAAAGAAAGAAAGATACGCATTTCTCGAATTCAAACCAAAAAAGCGAAGCAGAGACGGAGCTTAGGTCGGCATAACGATGCCGTCCCGCCTATCACCTCACCACACGAAACAGCTCAGGTATACAAATCAGAAGTTGTATGCCTCTTGTCTTTCTTCCGCAACACAAAGCATGGTAATCAGCCTTGATACTGCAGTAAAGTGTTGGATAATATCTTTTCCATCTTCCCCCTCGCCGTCATCCTCCCGCTTTTTCAAACCCTTGCCCTGATTATAACGAGGCGAACGGGAGTGAGTGGGTACTTACAAGCCTATACGCAAGGAACCAAATGGTGGCAGTAAGGGGTTGACGCGGAAGAGGACCATTCCGAAATTTCAATCACCCCCACTGCCTTGCAGCCTTTTCCGCCCAGTGCAAGGTATTTAAGGAGTTGAACCTTGACAAATCTGCAAAGCATTATCCTTCACTTACTCCAACCACCAGAATGAAGCTCACCAATACCTTCTACTTAATTCTGCCATTCCTCATGGTCGGCGTTGATGCTATTCAAAATCTACAAACTCACGCTTGCAAGTGCAACGATGCCACGAAAACCTAGTACGTCCATGTCTCGTTGCATCAAAACCTTTTTTACACAACTAATCTCAATCATCTACAGTGGCTGCTGCGACAAAGCCACCCCACAAGGAGGTCGATACGATGGGTGGTGTATCACGAGTACTGATAACAACAAAGTCTTCGGAGGCAAGAATCCTACGTGTTGTTCGGGCACTTGCCAAGTGATTACTATCCAAGTAAGTGCTAATAACCATTCGTTATAATTTCGTTATTGAATTGTGTCGCTTCAGGGTTGATATCAATGCGACTCGTGCATTTTGCCTAGAGATAAAAAAAATAATTGTGTACAATAACGTGAAATGCTATAACGCTCTTCTGCATCTAGTAGTGGCGGTTGTTCGGTGAAGTTGTGTCTATAACTGGTTCGCCAGCTCTCAACGCCATGAAGGCTTGTAACGCTGTCCCGCCCTCCGCGTACAGAACGAGGCTTGTGTGTACATCAAGAGCCCTTCCTCTAT
Source organism: Moniliophthora roreri (assembly GCA_001466705.2). Classification (NCBI taxonomy): domain Eukaryota; kingdom Fungi; phylum Basidiomycota; class Agaricomycetes; order Agaricales; family Marasmiaceae; genus Moniliophthora; species Moniliophthora roreri. The sequence continues at coordinate 143,030 of LATX02000202.1, forward strand.
AACTCAAAGAAATTTAACCATCTGCTTATCAAGTTGCCCGCTTTTCAATGCACCGTATGGAGATGCTGCAAGCCAACGAGTAATCGGAAATGAACCAGAGTTGCACGTCTTGTATCGGGATTTGGGCGAGGAAATAAACCATCCCAGAATCGACATAAGCATTCAGCGGGCAATCTAGTAGAATTTACACCTCAAAGGAAACACCAAAACTGGGAAATATCAACATTTGATACTAATATCGGCAGATAAATGATGAGCTTCAAGGTTTCCTACTGATCAACAAGCTTAAGATCTATGTATTCACGCTCGTCCCGGAGAAAAACTCACTGATTCCGGTAGATAGATTTGTCTACTGTAACAAAATGCACCGTCCGAGAGGCTTCATTCCCCCTAGCCGACTTGAACGACTGACCTCTTCATCGTCTAGCATGATTCTCGTACTCTACATACTAGTGAAGCGCTCTATCGCTGAGCTAAGGGGGACTATTTTGCAAAAAAAGGGTGAGCTTTTTTTGGAACTGGAGTGCATTCACATTTTTACACCATGTACCCCGTACTTCTCTCCGATAGGCGCATCCACTAGACCTTCCCCACATTGGATTTGGACACTGAGGACCGAGATCGAAACGTACTCTTTCACATTTTCTCCCCCTCTTCCCCCAGCTTTTCTATTTCAACAGCAATAGCAGCAACCCGCTCATTTTCGCCCACCCGTTAGCGTCGGGAACTCCGAGTAGTGGTACGCGGGAGAAAGAAGAATGTGAATGCCCGACCCGGGGAGATCATAAATTCATTCAGATGACTAAGAGAGATCATACCCGCGCGTAGACAGTAAATGTGAGGGATGGTGGAGAGAGGAACAAACGGACGAGGGAGATGCAAATGAATTTTTATATGGGGAGAAAGGCTGGCATACGTACCCTCGCTATGTTTTTCCTGACCCTCGCCTTCCCAGGTCTCATATCGACATGTGAACGTGAATGCATATGTTCCATATGACGGCAAAGGGAGATAAGTCTGTATCCCTTCCCCTCGTTCCCTCTCTCCCACTCTTTATATTCGCTGTCTGTGCACGATGATTTCACCATCCCTCCATCCCTCCCGTCTGAATGAAGAAACTTCAACAACTTACAATCTCCCAGATTTCTGTACGCAAGCCCTCCTCCAGCAGACAGCTACTTTGATTCTTGACATCTGAGTGTGAGCGGGCGAGGTTGTTGTCATTGAAGGTAGGAAAACTGAGGAGATGCGGGAGGATTCTCAAGGTAGGAGAATCGAGAGGGACTGCGTGGCTGGTGTGGGTAAGAATGAGAGGTAGCCGTATTCATTTTTGATGCGACGATGAAAGTTGGGGTTACTGTGATTTTGGCAACGTGCTGGGTACGCAATCGACGAGCAGGGTCTGGAACGCTTCCTTACATCTCCCTGTATTGAGGATAACAGGCGAAGACTGGTAGCGTAACCATAACTCATTGGCACGGACGTCAAAAGAAGCGGATCCGGTTAAGACCAACAGACCGGAAGGGAACGTTCGTGGTGAATGACAGATGGTGTGAAACCCAAGAACCACAGCCGAGGCCAGAGGAGGTCCGTGTTAGTGTTCTAGAAGCCATGAGACGAAAGTTGAACAAGAAAGAGGTAGAGACACGTACCTTTGGCCATTCTCTTCGACTCTCTTCTCTCCTTCGTTCAGCTCAAACGTCCCACAGTCAGCCCATTTTCTTCTTCTCCAACCCCGATGAGCTAGAAATCAGCACCAATTGAAGCTGACTTTCAGTAGCCGAGCCAGAAAACAACACACTAGGAGTTCCATCTTACGCGCCTGTATCGGGGATTCAGAGGGTAAGGATCAAGAAAAAGAAACGAGCGATATCGTCGACATTGTAGTAAGGAAGCAAGCGGTGATCATCACACAGTCACTCAGCAGGCCACGTGGGCGTGACACCTATTCTTTTCGTCTGAAGAAAATCACCTTTGAGATATCGGACGAGATGTACAGTGTTCATTATACTACTAAAAGGTTGGATTTCACGACTATCCTCACCAACGGAACTGATCAGTATCTGGCGCAGGGTCGCTATCCCCCTCCGGGTAGACGATACTTTCAAAGAGGTTTTGATCTTCTCTGGTTCCTTGATGCAGCCACAGCGATAATTCCATAACCGTCGGATTGAAGGGAAAGCCTATTGTTGCTGGTATGAGTACAGATGACGGGTGGGAGGAACGAGAAGAAGCTGTTGCTGGGGAGTCAAATTCTGAGTTGCGAGTCGTTCTGGGCGACGTCGGGATGAGATTCCGGATACGGGATGGACGAGTTGAAGTCGGGATCTTCCCCTTGTTCGCCTGGTTTAGGCAGCCGGTGGCTAGGATCATGAGTATAACAACGTACGGGAGAGTAAACCGGTGGCATTGGTGGTTTGGGTATCGACCAAACTTAGGCAACGCTCAGCGGGAAAGTATTGTTCCAAGCTAACAGAAGACGTACCTTCTTGACATTTAAGTGGCTCATGCTTTCTTTTGTTCACGTCTCCGTATCTCAAAAGGTCCATGATGTCTTTTGTCCACTTTCGACCATACCCAGAGTCTAGAACCAGCACGAATGAAGAATGTAGCATATCAGGAGTTTGAGGTTTTTAGCTTCAAAATTTTCTATGACCTAATCAACGATAGTGTGCCGTAGGTGAGTGGCAAAGAGTCGTTGACGGTCTTGGTCAAGAAGTAAGCCGTGCTAACTAAAATCACGCTGTCACATTTCGCTGTCAGGGCCACGTGTATGTGACTCGCTTGATTGTCAACCGCCACGATCCTCCGTTTCGACTCTATATCCTCTCATCTCCCTCTCGTTCCTGCAGTCTCGAATTGGTATTAAATTCCCGTCCAGAAGAAAGTGCAGCACATGCTTCAGCTTCGAAGTCACCAGGTGAACCGCCTTTCCTACCCGAAATCCGGAACTTGACCTAGGTCAGATAAAACTGAATGAACAGATGCTGTGCAAGATTCGGATCGGCTGGGTATGCCTTTGAACGCCCCGAATCAGTCATTACTTCTACCCTGCCGAGTTCAATCAACCACGATCGCACCAAAGTTTATTGCGCTACTTTGTACCACAATGCAAGTCCCTGAGGGTCTATCTCTTCAAGTCGCCACCATGCAGGCGCAGAGATAGCCTTCCATTTCCAATTTCTCGAGACTGGATATCATGTCGTGAAGTATCATGTCGTGAAGCAGGAAATGTTTGAGAGTACACTCATGCGAAAGAGGTGGCGGAAGGCGAACGATAACGACTTATAATGACTTAAAAGCAGAAGCTGAATGTATCGAGACGGTGAGTACAAGGTAAAGGTGTATATATCTGAACTTGGATAATAATGATACTGTCTACAAGGGTAGCCTTCACTGAAGATCAATAGAATGGACCCTTCTGTAGGGTACATGGCGTAATGCATGGCGTAATGGTATCGCCGTCACTCATATATATCTTCCCTCGTACTGCAGTGTGGCTCTGCGAGTAATATATACTCCGACCAGTCGTTTTTTTTTTCTTTTCGATAGAGACTCTGATTCCGATCCTTCGCACTGGGAAAAGAAAAATCGTTGACACCTTCAGATCCAGAAATCTTTGCTCAGCAAGGGCGTTCCTATTACGCCGTGCACAGGTACTTACAGCTCGGTTCGAATCTCCCTATCCCAAATCATTCGCTTCCTTCCGGTATCAAGGATTAAATTTCACCCAATGGTGAATAAATTGAACAATTTCATACTTCCCCGCAAAATGCCTCGTAATTCCATCACCGAGACTGACTAAACTCGATCAACCGCAGTCATCATTCAAGGCCTTATCTCCGGGTTATGACAACCGTTCACACGTAGGGATCGTTATCACCGTCACATCGCACACATATCATCTTCATCTCTGCCTTGATCGCTGTAGAACACATGGATAGGGCATGAGCTCTACTCCATGTTGTTCACGAGAATTGTGATATGTATATATCATAAGGCTGCCTGGTCGACGTTTACTCACCGTAGTAGTAAAAGCGAATCCACGGACAAAAGGCTCACACCTGGAAACGGTGATGATACCCCGTGGACGACATTCTGACGGTGACATCCATCCGCAGCACAATACAGCTTTCAAAACCTCGCGTTGTGAGCATGGCTTGCCCTATCCTTCCTCCCCTTTCCTTTTTTTTTTTTGTTTTTTTTTTTTTTTTTTTTTTTTTTTTTTTTTTTTTTTGCGATGAGCACAAGCTTTACCCTCGACTCTATTAACTCAACATCAAGTTCTGCAATCTCTGTAACAGCGGTTACATCCTTCGCTGTAGCCACTGAAAGCATTGGTGATGCGATTACTGTCACCGGTACGATTCCCGTTTCCTAGCATGTCCTCCCGCTCACGTTTAATGTGGATAGTTGCTCCTACTTCATTACCAACTAATCCTCCTCCTCCGAGGCCCCCGCAACCTCCGCTAGCTGAAAACTCTGGAGGGAAGAAGGCAAACGTCGGTCTCATTGTTGGCTCTATTGTTGTCGGAGTGCTGCTAGGAATTCTTCTTGCCATCGGATTATGGTTCTGTTTCTGCAGGAGGCATCGCAAAGCAAACAGAGACAGAAAACAAATTACACCGATGCAAGGTACTACAACTCCAGACTACGTTTCCATATCTGATCATGGTAAGTACTTGTTTCCACGCCGGCCTCCGAACAGGACCTTATCGGTGACTTCAGCTCCTCCGACCTATGTCAGCATGCAACCCAGGCCTATACCTACGCCGTCGTCCTCAATTGCAAATAACGCCCGTGTTGCTCGATGGCTGGAACGGATAAACAGTCAACGAAGTGCCCGGAGTACCGGAACGCAACGTAAAGACACGCAGGACTCGGAAACGACGTCAGACAGCGCGAGCATGTATTCGCAATCGACTTATTACTCCCAGAGTCAAAATCCATTTGCGTCTACTTCGACTGTCGTCCTGATGGCTCCGCCCGCTGGTTACACAGGGTTACCTATGGTGGAAGAGGCTGACGAGCGAGGAGATACAGGTCAGGGCAGTAGGAATTCGAGGGTTTCACGTTAGTTCCATTTCATTCACTCCTTCAAACATTCGGACAGCAAGTAGTTTCTGCGTGTACATTACCCTTACATGGTTTAAAATGATCTATATACCACCTCTCCGTCGAGTACCGTTGCATGTACGTTCACTTCTAGGATTTTCTCTGCCGGGATCTCCATTATATCCTCTGAGAGTACGACGAAATCCGCCTTTTTTCCTTTTTCCAGCGAGCCTAGAATGTCTTCTGAGAAAGAGGCGTATGCTGGTTCGATTGTCATTCCTGAATTACGACCATCAGCAAAGGAACTGTAATATGGCCACAAAAACAAACTTGCCTCGTAAAGCTTCCAGCCTGGTGAGCTTTTGTTCTGGGAACCTAAAAGGAATAAAAACGTTAAACTAGATATATCACAGTCGCAATCAGTGCATACCATCCTCCTGGCCCATGAGGACTTCTTCCTTGCTTATCCACTCTAGTTACCGCGGCATAAAACCCTTCAAGTGGATTGACGCCTTCAACAGGTATATCCGAGCCGGTGGTGATTCTGGCGCCAGAATTCAATATGGATCGGAAGGCGTACAGTCCTCGGACTCGCTCCGGACCCTGTCCTTCTCCGTCAGAATTGAAAGCGACTAACTATACGAGAATGTGTTATGCACCAGTCTAGCTTCGCCATACCACATGTCATCGGTACTAAGGCATGTTTCAGCATAAGCGATGTCAACCAAGATAAAGAGAATGTCACTAACGCGTGTGTAGGTTGAACGCTAGCAATCACTAAATGCCGGTCAGCATCTTAGATAACAATGAATGATCTCTAGCGTACCTCCCAACGTTCCCATCCTATCGATGTCAATCTGTCTCATGATCTGCGCATGCTCAATTCTGGGACGAAGAGCTCGTAAATCAACACCGTCGTTTGCAGCTATCTCGAAGGCATCGAGGATTTCGCTGTTGGCGCGATCACCTATTGCGTGAGTGTTCTACGTTGGCTGTAGTTAGATGGGCTGATACAATGGGAAGAAACAGAACATACCACTTGCCAACCGTTCTTCAACAGCTCTGGTATTCGCTTCTTTAGAATTTCAGGGGAATGGCGCATGAAACCAACTGTCGATGGGTCGTCTGTGTATGGTTCGAAAAGCTGGGAAGTATAATCAGCCAATTAACGTAAACGGGTAGCAAGAGACAGGGCGAACAAATGCACCGCCGGATCGTAGAGAACCTGAAGAACCACTGATTCAGACCAGGTGAAATCGGGAAAGGCGAACAGCATCGTACCATCACCAATAATCTTGATGCTCCTGTTATTTAGCCGGTTCTTCAGTTCTACCTCGGAAGGTACTGGGGGTGGGTAATCCCAGGTTTCGTTGAAATACTTCATTGCGTACATGCGAATCTGCAATATAGGTTCAGCAGGAATTATCATCAGAGCGATCAAGCAGACAGTCACCGGAAGTGTCCTTTTAGCGGCTACTCTATGACACTATAAGCGGGAAATTTCCTTCATTTCGAGAGTAGGAATACCTCTGGAAAAATGCTAGAGGACCCGGTGTTGAGCCGGCGTCGTGCATCGACGTGACACCATACTTGAGCGCGTCATTGACGGTGACCATAAACCTCTTCATTAAATCGTCGTCCGTGAGTTGGGGAGGTTTAATGAGACCTTGGGCTTCGTCTTGAAATATTCCTGTACAAATTCATCGTTAGTTGAACTTGTGGTAAATTCAAATAAGAAGATACCTGTTGGATTCCCATTTTCGTCTCTCATAATCACACCACCTTCGTATTCCTCCGGAAACGGGGCATTGACGTCCAGTGTTGCCTTTGATACCCACGAGGAATGCATATCCTTACTTCTGAGCATGACTTGACGTCCACGTATCACTGGATCTGCTTCAAGATCTGCCTTGGTCAATGTAAGTTTTGCATATGCGTAACAGAATAAAGAAGACGTACGGCAGTCGGATATTCCTCTACAGGCCATATTGTCTTATCCCAACCCCATCCCTCGATGACTTTTGACTTGTTGGAGTAGATATCTGGGTTAGCCAGAATGTATTCTCTTACTAGCGCGACAGCATCTGTGAAATGAGACTAGTGTAAGTGAATGATTGCGGTTCCGCGATGAGAGATGAGTACCTGGTATCGACCTGGCGGAATCGAGTGGAAGAGCACGGCTGTATCCGTACTCCAGAGAGTGGACGTGTGAGTCTGAGCATGCCGGAAGAAGGGATCAGGTACCGACAGGTGTAGACAGTATGCAAAACTCACCAGACAAGCCGGGAACGATAATAGCCCCAGGCTTCGTGTATCGTATCATCGCTCTGTAGCCCGACTCACGGAGATGTGCTGTAGAAGACTTGGATGACCATTGGAAAGGTTACTGAGAGCATGCGCACGTACCAATATCTGAATATGTTCCAACGATCCCCGTTCCTTCAACCACAATACACTGCACCACTGTATTCTCCTTGTCAACTGTATAGACCTTATGTCCTTCTTTTGTACATAGAGCGTATCCCTTTTCCTGCGACTTGCGATGATAGAACGAAACGCCGGCCCAGAGGATCACTGCTAGTAGCACGACGGCGCAAAGCCGCTTCCGACCAATCCTTCGAGTGCGCTTGGATACAGAATTTGTGTGAGCGGGTGTGTAGTGATATTTTTGATTTTTCCCCGGAAGGAGAGCTGTGTTTTCTTGCATTTCTGGCATTCTGCAAGCCTTTGCAGAATGAGGGAGGAGGTCGAAAAGCAGTTCAGATTCCAAACTGTCAAATGATTTGACACGTGGCGTCATTGATAACGATTTGATAACGCTGCCACGTGCTTGTAGGAAACCGGGTAATTGTCCCGGAGCCGAAAGATGCCTGCATGATTCGACGCTCAACGACTCCACAACATCTATGTAAAGATATCATGGCTGTGGCGACGAAACACATCTCATGATTACAGATCGTACATAGAATACAACGACAGCTGAAAGCCTGAAGTGTTCACAACAAAACGTCACCCATATTGGTACCGACTACTCCTTCCTAGGCGGTAAAGCCGAGCCTCCCAACTCGTAATTCTCCCAGCTAGATTCCGCTTCCTGCTTCATCTGAGCATGCATGAGATCGAATTTCTATGATGTCAAGTATGAGGATCGTAAGCTAATGCCGGTATATTAAGAAGGTTACCAACTCACAGCTTTCAAGTCGTCAGACAGTATGTTGCGAATATCGCCTGGAGGTTGAGAGGCTGTAGGTTCGTCAAGGCTACGTATCGCATGCGGATCATTAGTGTCTGACTATGAGAAGGACAAAAGAAGACTCACTCATTGTGCATGGACACTGAAGGGCCTTGTTTGCTCGCACTGTTCTCCTCTGAGTAAGATCGATATGATAGCGTTGAAGGCATTTGAGTAGTTGGCGAAGTAGGTTCCAGCTTGATATCTGGTCTGGATTTCGTCGGACGGGATTTAGTTTGAGCTGTCTTCCGCTTCGCCTTCGCAGGCGAAGCTGTGATATTCCCAGTTTTCGGATGGCCGGAGGAGCCTGACGGCTTTGGGTTTGCGATGCGAATAAGTCTGGGGGATGAAAGCTGGGACATGCCTACAACCGAGTCCGAAGCCGTTTTCTGCAGGCGTTTGCTTGGCTTGGGGCATGATGTCTCTGCGAAATCACGATCGAGGGCGAATGGAGGTGGTGGCGGCATACGAAAATTGAAATCGGATGTATCGGATACGGTTGGGAGCGACATTCGCCTATTCGAGGAGAACCTTAGGGATGCTGTTCCGTCAGGATTAAGACAATCGTTCGTGGTAGGGATGCTTTGAGTGCGAGCTCGTTGAAGCAAAGTTGGTGAAATAGAGTGCCGGGTATCAGATGCGAGGGGTATAGACTGAACGTATGCAATGTCATTGTGATGCGGTGGAGAATTGTTTGTACTTTCATGAAATTGAGCTGGAGTGGTGAGTCTAAATGATGATGAGGATTTCGAACTGTATGATGACGTAGAATAAGGAGCGAGGCTTGCGCTGCGTGACCTAACAAGAATGGTAGATGCTTCCCATTCGTCCAAAGGTGAGCTGGGAGGATCTGGGGGTGAGTCCCGGCTGAGGATCCTATCCATCAGACCCGGTCGATCCCAGTCTCTCGAAGAACTTTTGGAATGTGTGGGAGTGAGGGGCGGAGTGTGAGATACCGACCTAATTGGAGGTCTAGCAAGTAATGAAATGATGAAATGTTAGTACGGCGACGTCGATGAATCGTAGATAGTACACACCTTTCCTCCTTTTCAAGGAAGTAAGCCCTGCCATTCATCCTATGTGCTGTCGTCATCTCATTGGTAGAATCCATGCTACTTCTCCGCCGCTTTTCTCCCCGGCATTGCTTGCCACCTGCCGTATCTTGAAGGTATGGTGATATCAGTGGGGTAGAATTTCCGTATTCCATCTCTGTAAACATAGGAGGGCCGTTGAATTATGAGGGACACGAGGAATGCATGCGCTGGTGATGGCTAAAGAAAAGAACGCGGTGCTGATGTCATCAGAGCCCAGAAAGCAACTTGTGGTAACGTGACCGTGATCCATTGCTCCAGACCACAGTTCGGCAAAAGCCGCCGCTCTTCATGGGCAACAACGTTGAATCTGACATTGGCATGGGAAAGATTTGGTGTTATATACGTTAGGATATATGCCATTCTGCCATCTAGTTTATTCCGTCGTTTCCTCCATACTTCATGTTGGTATGATTATGCAAAAATGTATAAAATACTAGTAACGGAACTTGCATCCCGCTTACATACATAGGTAACAAAAAGCCAGTGTGAACACCTCGTGTATCCACACCTACAAGGATTTGAATCTTTCCATGATACCCACGACAGTCGTTTGTGTTTACGGGTCTGAGGAAGAGTGGGAAGAAAACTCGCCCAAAGCGCCATCTGGGTATCGATTCAATAGAAGAAAAGACGTACCCTATGCAACCCTGAACGCCACCGTCTAAAGAGATCGAATATTCTCAGGGGATATGTCAGTGGCGAGGAGAAAGGTACTTACTGAACGTCAATCTTGAAGACAATAATCCTGGTGAACGTAACAGAGAAGAGAAAACATTTGCAAACATGCCGACGTTGTACGGGGTCTTAGTATTGGAGTTCAGCATGACGGATTCCAGGTGTCTGCATTCTCTCCCCAGACGTCTTACAGACTGCCGTTAACAAGCTCAGTGTGTCATCATGATTGAGGAGCCAAAGTTCTCCCCGATTATAAGAGGCAAAATCAAGGATAATACGCTAGTCCTTGTTTACTGGGGTGTGGGTGATAGTTTCTCCGTCCAAAGGTGAGACGATTGGTGTAGCCATTATACGACACTATCAGGGTAAAATGGTAAATCTTACCTTGCTAGAAGCGTTAAAATACAGCATCATCTCGTAATCGTTGACTGTGGGGTCGACTTCTTGACCATTTTTAATGAAACGCCTGGATCTCTTCATAAATCCACTGTTAATCCTCTGGGCGGTTAACAAGCTCGCAAAAGAGCCAAGCCATAAAAACTCCGGTAACGTGGTGTCCCGCCTGTATGATCGACCTGAGAGAGCACTCAGATGATATCCTTGCTATTCACGACGTATACAGCGTTGGACCGCACAATGTTTACGAGAGAACTTCCTCATCGGACATGCGCCGTTCTGGTTCTTCCGTGTTATTGCACCGCACTAGAAGTTCCAGTCTAGCGGAGAATGTGAGCAAATGAACACATTCAAAACACAGAAGATCTTTCCGAGTATCGTTAAATGAATGTCCAGCAGCTTCTTGCTACAAACCTTGAATAGATCTTGCGCCTTTGATAAGGATGGCATCATTCGCTGGTATGACGTTCGAGATTCTGGCTGACAGTTCGATTGGTATGTGTCACCGAATACCACAGATGACAAAGGTCCGTAGAGTCATGCCATTGAAGACGCCGCTGATAACATTTGTCTCAGGAGATGACCGAAATAAAGATCGAAAGACATACAGTGCCTTGCGACTAGCCTCGAATAAGTCATCTATATCACAGTCTAGAGCGCCACAATTATGGTCAAATGTTGCTAGACTGCATCATTAGGACTCGGACGTTGTGCAGGAGATGACAAGACAGGAAGCCTCACCTTCACCAGCAGCACCGAAAGCTAGTTTCGCTGCCCAGTGCGAAATGTCAATGCAATCTTTGCCTTTCGCAACACGCTCGTCTAGCTATTCAAGGAGCTATAGCTCTAGGCTTGGATGTCCAACTGCTTCGTGGAGCTTTAGAAGAAGGTAAGGAGTTCCTTAAGTTGTCGGACGGAGAATCCTGGGTTGAGTATCTTTCATTGACGAGCATGCGATTGTCCTGTTCATATTCAAGGGTTTAAAGGTATAACCAGCTAGGAAGGTAGAGATTCAAACCTTCAGAGAAAAGAATGCCTCTACCCGCTGCAGCAGCAAGAGAGAAGAACAGTAAACCATCTGGCTTTCGGTACCGGTGTCCAGATTTATGCAGGATGCGCTGGAGACCTCGAGGGTCGGAAATCACCAACATGTCCGATTGCGGTACACGTCGGTACGAACCGATACCCTAATAAAGGAAGGGACGTACCCGAAGAACACCGGATATCCGATAAGCCCTTTCATATTCAGTATTCCATTGAAAAAGAGTGTCCTTCGTATCGGCTTTGCACGTCTCAAATTCTCGTTCCAGACCTATAAGTAAACAACTCGAGCGTCAATGGTTCAAATACTTGTTCACTGTTCAGACAAGAAGGAACTGGTATCGTGGGTATGAATACGTGCATCTTGTAAGCCAGGGACAGAGCCAGGGACATGTCGGGGTATTAGACTGTTGACGGTCATGCGAACCACGGGGCTTGATCGTGGTATCCGGGGTGTTTTAGACAATGAGCAGCGAGTCACTTCGAGGCAGCACCTTTTTCCATTGGAGCTCTTCATCGCCCCTAGCTTCCAGCATCCATCTCTCACCACCATCACCATCTCTTCGAACAATACAAGGCCGTTTGTAGAATTCAGAGGACCTGCGAGTGGATGTTCAATTTGAATTAGATACAGCGAGACAGACCTGAAGTTTAAGCACCACTCACGCACAGAAAGTTCACATAAGGCATATTAGACCAGGGTGAGGCAAGGAGTCCGCGAGATAAAAAAACTGGGCGTCTAATTAATGTCGAAAAGAAAGCTGGATATGTCACGCAGTCACATTCTCGGCTGGGACACGTGTGGCTGTGACACTTGCTTCTTGATCCACAACCACGACCGTCGCATATTCGTGCAGGAATCGACTTGGACGCCAGGTATTTTGCAGTCATAATGGTCCTATCACATTCTCCTGATTAAAAAAAAACCATTCCACAAGCGTCAATGAAGAGACGAAACCGATTGACGTCAACAGAACAGACTGTGCAGGAGCCGATATCACCCCGCCACTTTATCGATGAATCGACACCTCTTATTAACTGCCTTCCTCCCGAGATTCTTTCTGAAATATTCCTCAACATGGTCCTGACTCGCTTCGGCAGCATCCATCACGCTCGTTTTGCACCACAGGATACAGGGTCCCATTCCATAGGATCCTACGTTGGCAGGGTCTGCAGCTACTGGAGAAATGTTTCTCTAAGGACTCCTGCTCTATGGTCATCATTCTATATTCGTATCTCGCCGTGCACATACTCAGGACTCATGCTGCAACGTCTCCAGTGTCACCTGGTACGCTCCGGCTCACATCCTCTGTCGGTCGCGGTATTCCTTCGTGGAGGGCTGACCCTACAGGAACAAGACGTTATTTCATGTTCTCATACAGCGAAACTGCGCGTTAAACGAGAACACTACCTCCTCAATCCACGCCGTATGCTCGAGATAATCTTTAAACACGCAGAGCGGATTTACTCCTTGACGTTGGTCGCCGACGTGACCCAACCCGGGGATAACATATTTGTCACTCGCGTCGTTTCCAGCCTCTCACATCGTTTCCCGGTCCTTACCAGTCTCAAGATTATCATTCCGCATTACGAAGATATCATCAGTCTTCTTAACCTCTTCGCCGAATTTTCGTCCATTCAGAATCTGATGCTCAATCTACTCTACTGCCCAGTGGGCATCACTGAAAGGTGCCAGTTTCCATTGAACCAGATCACGAATATTGAATTGCGACACGCTTCCGTGGACACTATCTGGGATATCCTTCCCCACTGCCGCAACATCCAAACTGCGGACTTCCATTTCTATCAATACAGGGTACCACGCCCAAGGAAGGGGAAGCTTTCCGTCCCCTATATCCATACTCTCAGAATCAGTTTCGCGAAACCTACCCATCTGGGCGTTGTTATGAATATGTTGAACGATATGACGTTCCCGCGATTGTCATCATTTTCCTTTGACGCGGCAGGATTCCACACATCCTGCTACGAAGAACTGCACAGGGAAAGCTGGAATTTGACCTTTTTGAATCCAGTTCTTCGTATCGTTTCGTCTTCAACATCCGGCCTTCGCACCCTCAGGCTCAATCGTGCTCCGTTTGGTGATGCGCACTTACTTCCTATACTAAGGAAAACGCCGGACCTGGAGGAGCTGGACGTCACGGACATGGGATATAACGGAGTCAATTATACCGTAACATCTCGATTGTTGAAGGAGTTGAGCGGAGGAGCAGTGGTTCCAAGGTTGAGGAAGGTTGGGCTTGTGATATGGACTGAATGGAAAGGGGATGGTATCTTTGAGGGTGTTTTGGAGGCACGCATGAAGCGCGAGCCGAAACTCCATACAGCATACGCGAAAGTCGTGGGAACAGGCGCATTTCATCTTGACATGGGACGTTTGCGTCGACTGCAGAAGGAAGGACTTGCGGTGCGAGTGGTGCAGGTGAGCAACATTGAGTCTAACACAGAAGTGGAGGTCGTTGGGTATGGGAGAGATGGGGGAGAGTAGAACTTGTATCTTTCTTGGCCTTCTCATTGCAGCCGAACCTAAGCTTGCTGGAGAAATATAAAACGTTATTATCGCTGAGCCGATGGGAATGCGATTATTTTCAGTCATAAAAGTATCATTCAAATCCGCGTAAGACATATGAGGTCTTGACATGGTAGCCCAGCGGTCGTGATTGAGATCAACATTACAAATGATGTCAGCGCTATATCAGAGGTGATAGCAGCCCATGTAACTGCAGCAGATGTTCAGAACTAAGCTTCGTTCATACCCCAAAAATACTTGCGAGAATTATAATTAGGAATAGGCAGCAATAGCAGCATCGAAAGCACACCCTATGGTAGTCTTTATCTCATTAGCTCTAGGTAGACTGGTTGGCGAAAGTCAGCCCGAGGCCCTATGAGAACAATCCATCAATCGAGTAACATACCGGACATTTGTTAATGAGAGCGTCAGCAAGTGGATCAAGTTCGGTTTCGAGGGTTCTCAAGTCTTGAAGGATAAGAGCAGGGATGCCATCAATGAACAAAGAGAATCCAGATGGGGAAGTACGGCATTAGAGTAAATTTCATACTCTGAAAGGCTGGCTTTCTAGCAGCGATGTTCTGATGATAGGCTCTAAGCCGGATGACTGATGGAGCGCTAGAGATTGATGATCCGGAATCGATGCTTCAATCTCGGGGTCGAGGTCTGTGTTATCGTCTCGGCGACGATGGATTGCTGTTAGAGATATCAGCTACAGCTTTCTTCATGATGTACTGTGATCAAATAGTATGACCTTACTAGCACCTGTAATCCCCTTGCAGTTGCGAATTGGGTGTGTGTAAAGTATGGCCTCGGTTCATGGCTGTTCGAATTGAAAAGACAGCGTGAGAAAACTTGCTGAAGCGCTCAACTAGCGTCAAACGCACGTGTAAGTTCCCATGCTCATTTCTTTTTCTGCTTTCATGATTAATGCCTGCTTCCGTGTCCATGTCCATGTCCTACGGGTGCTAGAGCTATGTCGATGACTGGCTAGACGAAGAGCTGATCTAACAGCTGATAAGTACGTCATTATCGAAAGGTTTCCAACGGGTCATGGATGCTAATTATTTTTGGGTATCACAGGCACTCTATGGCATCGATAAGGCTGATCTGTTGTCAACATGAATGGGTGTACTTCTGTGTATGCCATACAAGTCGGTGAGACCGGGCTCACACCAGATGATGAGAAACTCGTACAGCCCAACACGATATTGAATCCACACCACGGACTAGCACTTCTACATCACTACACCCTCACCGCCTACTATGTCTCCCAATACTACGCGAAATTCATCAGTATCTTGGAAATGATTTTGCTGCGGATTGAAGAGTGCCTACCGAAAGTATGTTGATGCATCTGCACCATGTGCAGCATCTTGGGTACTCAAAGCTGGAGGAATCAAGATGTTCAAGCAGATCACACTCGGTAAGATTTTTTCTCTTCAGCTTTGGCTATTCGCCAACTCATTATCACTTGGAACAAACGGGTCTAGGCTGTCAATACGTCCGAATAGGGAACATTCTGTTTCCATATATTGGATCTTCGCTTCCGGGGTACGTCGGATGCTGTCAATGAGCGACACTTAGAGATATTCGCGCGGAGAAGAGCTATAATAGTTTTGACCCAAACACCCGGATCGGCTTTCCCGAAACCTAGTTCGCCAGTATTCGCCTAGACAACACGATCATTCTAGATCTTTCTCTTCAGCAGCGAAAGGATTGATGGATATAGTAAATTCCAGTGCGCCAACCAACTGAACATAGCCTGCTGCTACTGATGATATATACATTCTACCTAGTGTCTTACCGGTTCTCGATGCAACCAAATCCTCGTCAACAACCCTGTTCACCTTGGTATCAGGAGAACAAGCCGGTCAACTCACCTTCTACCCTGGCCGCTCTGACCCGGCAAAAATAAACTTTCTGGCGTCTGATCCTCGTTTTAAGGGTACAACGTAGCCCACGTAATAACGTGCACGGTGATCAGAGCCGGGCGTTGAGAAAGACGATTCACGGTCATCCTCCGCCGCTCTTCTCTCAAAGCCGCCATTGTCGGTTTATTGCTGTCTGACAGTTAATTGCCGAACCACTCTCTAAGTCGGTGGTACCCATCGAGCTATGACTCGATTTAGACCTCAGACATTTGGAACATTCTTACCGACTCCGCAAACGGAAGTTGGAATCAGAGACGTGCTGGATCCTAACAAAAAACGTGCAGCTTCTACTTTTTGAGAATCGATTAGGTATGTACATTATTTGCTAGATTTCTACTAAAGTTCTCGCTGAGAAATCGCTTGCAGGACTCCGAACCGGGAAGACCGTCACTCTTGTTCTTTCTTCTCAGAGTTTCATGGATTTCTTTTGAAGCCACGAAGTCCAGTACGTTCTCGTTTCTCTATTCGCGTTAACCATTTCTGATAGAAGCTAAGATCTCGTGCTAACTTTCAAATCTTAATTTCACTCAAGATCGCCGATTCTTGCATGCTCTTGCCTTCAAAGTTATAATTACGCTCACCGTCGTCGACTTTCACCTACATGGATGAACCACATGTTCGCTCTATACACTCCAATTTTGGAGTCACCAAGTCTTGCAAATTCTCATCGTCTCCAGTTTTCTTGTTCGGGAGCTTGTGCGTACGTGAGGGTACCTCCCTGAAGCACGTCACGTCCATCAAATTAGCGGTCACATCATGTGAGGACGCATCTATATGCCCTTTAGTGGGCGAGACCTAAAAACCATCATTATAGGTGCCAGCATGGGTTGGTGGCTGCCGGAAGCTTGAGCATGCAGATAAGTTTGAACTGAGCTTGCCGTTATTGATACGATACGTATCCCATTCAACGGATTTCTGATTCTAGGCAATGAGCCTCCATCCCCTCAGTAATTTTCATATCACTGCTTCAACATTTGAAGTTTCTCATATCATATCATCATTGGCAGTCAAATTGCGGGGATTGCGGGAGCCGAAGTTTTCTCAGGAGGCACGTATATGAATCACGCAATTTATCCCATTTTTGTCCGCCACGCCATATGGCCCGGATCACTTCTGTGTGATGTCCAGTGAAGCACTGCTGTAGAAGATTTGAACAAAATCTCTTTGTAGTCCTCACAGAGTTCGCTTGGAGTCCCTTTCTCTTCGCCAGTCATCTCTTCCGGTGCTTATGCTCAGATGGCTTGGAGAGATGTCGTTGGGCCCCAGTTTTCACAGTACTCATCGAAGGTATTCGGCTCAGAATACCTAGACGTCAATATCATCTTGAACGTAATACAGGACAGCACTAGTGCCCCGCCTTCTTGAATGGAAGCCCAAGCTCTCGCGTCTGAATTCCACACGTGTTCATCCTCATTTCCTCGGGTTACTGTTAGCCGTGCTTAACTAACGATCCAGCATTTACGCCGCGAAGTCCTCAAAGAAACCTATAAAAGCCATGGGTAGGAAACTCCAAAGACACAGGACTCATTCAAAGTCTCTTCTCGCCTCCCCAGACATGTTCCACTCTGCTTTTGTTGCTCTCGTTCTCGCCAGCACCGTTTTCGCCGGCCCCATGAAGAGGTCCAGTGGTCTCACAGTTGACGTTGCTGGACCTGCCGGTGCTGTCAGCGACGTTAACCAACTAAAATTCAAGGCAACAGTCAAGAACACTGGCTCGGAGGACGTCAAAATCCTGAAGTACGGCACTATTCTCGACGGTAGCCTGCCCACTCGTTCGTTCGCAGTCACAAAGGACGGTGAAGACGTATCCTTCACCGGTATCAAGGTCAGTTGGACACATTCAACGGTTCATGATTTTGTGCTGAACCGTAGATCCTTAGCTCCAAGTTTCCCTTGACAAGCCGGACGACTCGTCCTTTGTCTCTATTCCCGCAGGACGGAGCGTCACTGTTGACCATGATGGTAAGGTTTCCAATCTAATGATACCTAGTCGGTGGCACTGACGAATTTCAATAGTTACTGGCCTCTTCGACTTTGCATCTGCCGGAACTGGAACCTTCCGCTTTGAACCTGTGACATCGTTCTATATCACCAGCGGTTCTAATGACAAGCTGTCCAGCCTCGCTCAATTTGAACGGGTCCAAGTCTCTTCCGACGCCGTCGAAGTCAATGTTACCGATCAACTCGAGAAACGCGAGATAGTCAAGCGTGCTACAAACACTTGCAATGACGCAGCAAAGAGGGCTTTTATCGATGCCGCGTAAGTACATCTGCATCAAACAAAGTGTTGTGTGTTAAATTTCACCTTCAGCTACGTCGAGGGACAGGAATTGGCTGCGGCAGCTGCAAGATATATTAATAATAACCAGCAAAACTCTCTCTTCAGGTCATACTTCAAGAATAATGACCCTGCGGCAGTGGAGGACAAATTCATCTTAGCTGCAACGGAGAATGATCCTAACAGAACGTCAGTTGGAACTTGACAGATACTTTCCGCTGTGCTGACTAGTCAGCTTTAGTTTGGACTGCAATGACCCCTATGACTATTGCGCTACGCACCCCAATGTGATTGCTTTCACTGTTATAGCCGACACAAACGTGAGTTGATTATCTAGTATTTATCCGTGCCGTACTGATTTAATTCCCATTCCTTAGATTTTCTTCTGCCCCATCTTCTTCAACGAGGTACCCCAGAACGATCTTTGCACTGGGGCGACTAGCGTTAGCGAGAGGAACGTCCGTAGTGGCACTGCTCTCCATGAGGTTAATCCACTCATATATCGACACCTGTGATTCTGAAATGACTCTCAACAGCTCACCCACGCTGTTTCTTCGACTATTGATGTCATCTATGGGTGCGAGGATGACCAGGACCTTGATGCTGGCGACCAACTTATCAACGCCGACAACTACAATGTAAGCTTTCAGAAAGACAAGCAACGTATAATGGGCGCTGATTACATTGACATCTAGTGCTTTGCCACCCAGGTCTGGCAGGACACCCAATGCTTCCGTGCATAAGCCTATGAATGCTAACTCGATATATATAATCACGAATGCATTTAACGTAGGCTGGGATCAAAGATGTAAATTTGTAGTAAAATATACGTGAAAGTGTGCTCAAGAAAATGCGAGTGGGTCGTAACTTTTTTTCCGAAATGCATATGGTGGACCGTGACTGCAGAAATAGGCTAGCTGCCGAAAGAGCAGGTTTGGATTTGAGGGAGGTCGCGACTCACACACCTTCATCGATCTCCCCATCTCTGATCGATTGAAGTCTATCGGCAAGCTCTACCCTCGCGGCGGTCCTTGGTCCTGCAGCGCCAGCAATCGCTACTGGTCTAAATTTATTCCATCTCCTTGGAGACCAACGCCAACAAGGGGATTAATTGAACTCTATACTCTCTCAAAAGGCCCCTTGTCTTCTCCTAAATATCAGAGAGTTGACATTCGCAAGTTCAAGCGTAGCCTACCCAACGGACCTATGTTTCAGGCCGCATCGTGGGTTGTTTAGTTGGAGGGTTTGAGCACTGACTGGCTCCAATAGTGTATACTTGATACTGGATAGAAGTGAGAGGAGAAAAACTTCATGGTGATCAGAAAGGTGCCAGATAAGATAATCAATTATAATCAATCGCGATGTCCTAGGTTTTACCGTTCGGGCCGATCGGTTCGAGACAGCTTTCGTGGCATCGACAGGGAAGGGCATGTCTTCCTTTTGCCACCATGTTCTCCATTTCGTTGAACCGATATTGCACAAGGATGATCGCAAGATACTCGAAATGGCGATTTGTTTAACTGGTGGATGCTAAGTGGGTGATTTGTTTTACAACTGCTCAAACCAAAGCCGCTTCTGACGAGTGTTTTTTTCTCTGGTATCGAGTTGACCTAAAATAGCTCATATCATCTCCAAAGTGGGAATAGAAGACAGCAAGACGGAAGAAAACTTGGTCGGTGGCTTTGTGTGATTGGGCCCCGAAAGCTTCCGAAGGCTCCAGGTGTGCGGCCTATCCTGTCGACTATTTTTCTTTGGATTAATCTCAGGATTCTCATCAGTTTATTTTACGCAGAGCTCCTCAATATTTTCAAGTGACGACTTTAAGGCGCTTCGATGTCTTGCCAAGGCAGAACATATTGGTTGTCCAGTCACATTTCTCCTGCTCGCCTGCCAACACCCGATTTTATATCTATTCGTGTCATCGTGGAGCTTGGACTGACGTCGCACCAGGCTCGGTCCTGGAAAGGTGCTGACTTACATGGCAGATGGTGTGTTCCGTATATTATCTTTATTTCAAACTAAAAGGCTAATAGCTCATCAGACTTTTATGGCACTCGAAGATCCGGGCATGAAGCTCTCTTTCTTGCACTGCCCGTTACCTATAAACACCTCCATCTGACTCTGCGCATCGTTATTGAGACCCCAATCCATTCGTCTCCCTGAAAACCGGAATGTCACCTGCCAAGAACAACTCTTGCTCTTTCGACACTCGAATCGATTCCAAGAAGGCAGATGTGTTTTCAGAGTTTCATGTATCTTTGACAAGCAGATGTCGCTCAGTAGTAGCGCGATGGACCTTAGGAGGTACTGTTGATGTTTTAACAGGAATAACGCGAGGTATAGGCCTCAGATGTCATACGAGTGACCGGAATTCGAGCTCCACGGGCTGTGGGCTAACAGCTCATGTTTGGTAGCGGGTGCTAGGTTACGGGTATAGGGTTGCCAGGGGGTCAGCTTTATCTCGAACCTTGGCCCAGTCTGAGGATGCCTGTTCAGTTCAGGTTGTGTATCAATCTTGTTTCAGAATGTCGATACCCTACCTTCTGATCCATATTGCGTGCAGACTTTAATCACATCCCCTCGACGTTCCTCGCATGTATAGGGTGCGCACGTCTTGCTATAGCGAACATCTCTTGAAGATATGCCGAGGATATGTACCGTTGAGCTACACTTGTCGTACTTACTACTCGCGCTTCCCGGTGTCTCATCTGAACTGTTCCACAGCTTCCCATCCAATCAGGGTACGACACCTGAGATGCGAATGCTGATCTAACCTAAAGCTTGGTGCATAGACAATACCATCGTGACAAGGTGGAGTCTGTGATTTATATTTTCACTGGTACTAACTGAGCAAGGCCAGGTACCTCGTTCTTGAGCGGTATAAGATTACCACGATGTCTCCTGTCGGCACAAGTCGAATGCCGAGAATAAAATGCCTCTGATACCGCATCTCACATCAGATTTGTCTTTTAGCAACATAGCAACCCCACTACGTTGTACTCAGCCCGAACGCGAACAGCAGGCCTTCCTGCGGAAAGCTATGACCGTCAATCCGGAAAATAACGTTGGGTGTATGGAGTATGTTGATACGGTAGGGCGGCGGTCCGAGGGCCGTTTTGGATGGAGCGCAGGGGAGAAGCTATTCTTGGTTCAACTCTAGTTCGAGAATCGTTTCTCAGTCTCTTACCGGGCGTCTTCCAGATAGAGAGCTTTGAGTATATCACAGGGAAGTTATTGTATAGCCGTTCATACCATTTTGGTGAAGCAGACAACGAAGCAAATCTAAGAGATACAAGAAATAAAATTCCCATATCAGACAAGGGATACATTCGGGTTCGAGCCCTATCACTGTCCCTAGTGTCATGACCTGCTTGATCTACCAGCGTACATACTTGAAGAATTTCTTCCGAATTGTAGTAAATGCGTGCTATCCTGGTGTGACAGAACATAATTAGGGCACGAACTCAAACTCGGGTCAAAAAAGCACGGATATGACCTGCTATGGGTCTATCCGGGTTCGAACTGGAACCACTCGCTCGAGTGAGGGCGTTGCCGTTACGCCATATACCCTATCTGGCTTGAGCACGACGTAAAGTCATCTTCGATAAAATACACAGAAATCGGACTGACCATTACGCCTCAAACCAAGAACAGAAACGTTCCGAATCTAGCCAAAAAATTACTGGAGACTGTTGCTTTACTATCGTCATTGCACAGGAATCGAGATTTACTTATCGATGATACTCCCCCAATACAGACCATAGTGTAAAAAAAGCTGCCTTTGTCTTCGTAAGAGTCCATTCGAATTCGAACCGAAATCCCTCGCTCGAGGCCAAGGAGGTTGCAACATATATTGAGAGCGAGTGCGTTTCCATTACGCCATGCACCGGTTACTGGTGTTACATCCCAACGACTATTTGTTAGCCCATAGTTGTCACACCAGATACAAAAACACGATCTCAATCACGCAAGGAGATGAAGGTGTTTACCATTTGGTGTTGCTTATTTGTTATTACTACATATCGCCATGGGATACATGACCTCGAGTTGCCTACTTTCCTCCTCCTAGAAATCTCCCAGGGCATATCTCAGTGCAAAGAGTCAGCGTAGCCCACCGCGAGGAATAGGCAGGACTTACATACCCTCCTTCCTCCGTTCCCGTTTCCAACTGAACACTCGTTCATTCTCTCACTCCCCCTCTGTCCTACCCACACCTTCCCTCCGATCTGCACAACCCTCCGCTCATAAAACATCCCTCCGCGCTTGACGAATAAAAGACAATCCGGATAGCATTTCTTCGTGTCTATAACGGAGAAAACAAAGGGAGGGGGGGGGAACGTGTGGGTATTTCTTGTTGTGAAAACCACTGTGGGGGAAGACAGGATCAAGTTCTGGCGCAGCTCGGAACCGGAAATGGGAGGCGCACCTTCAATGACTGGGACCCATCATGAGTCAATAATATTTCCTTGGAACATGACGCTTGACAGACGGCTCGAAACTTGTGGATATTGTATTCTAGGTAGTTGATGTAAAAGGAACTACAGGGAGAGTTTATTTCGTCAGATAGCGTGCCTGACGTTGCACGAAATGGGGAGACGGTCCTCCTCCTCCAGGAACATATCGGAATTTGATGCTTCATGACGAGATGTGGGTGGGTGGGTGAGTGATCTTCATTGGTGTCGAAATCCCTGCGAGAAAGGTAACAGTATCAATGTTATGGGTAGCTGGGGTGGAAACGGCGGCAAAAGGGGTACCAGGAACATGACGCAAAAGCAAACCCTGGATTCTGGTGTCCCGTGATTTGGTATTCAACGATTGCGGAAACGGTGTTTGATTAGATATACAAGGTACCAGACGCAATATCAAGTAGGCGACTCACCTTATCCCTAATTCCAAACCAAATGAATACTACTATCCCAGCTAAGAACCATAAACGGCAGAAAGCAGATGATTATGATCTGTCTGTGTGCGGTGAACCGATAAATTGAATCCCCCTCTTCTTCGGTTTGCTCTTCAAGTACTAAAAACGTTACATCAGCCTTAGCGAACGTTCTTGCATGGTAAAATCTGTACACATACCATGGAAACAAGACTTCCAATAACCCCGACCGAAATGTGTACCTGGTAGACGAGTAGGAACAAGTAAGTCCAGCGAAGGGATGGGATTCATGAATAGTGATAGTCAACGAAGGAACGTCACACTATTGTGACTCGCGTCTTTCGGCAGTACCCGCGCTGCCGAACGAGGCGAAATATGCTCGATACCCAATACATCATTACACCGTTCGAATCAAACCCGAGCCGCTTGCTCAGACCATGTTGACACATTTATGGAAGGCAAGCATGATAACCGCTTCACCAACGGTGTATTGCCTGCATGTGCGCTCACTCGATATGTCACCATATCTAATAGTAATAATATCTAATGACCTAACAACTCCATTTCGTTTACCTTCTCCTGCGTACCACTCCTCTTGTAGGAGTGTGAATGAGAGGGTTTGTATGATCATCATAGGGAAAGCTACAGAGACGATGAGTCAAAGTCGGAAGGGAAATAAGCCATTTATCACGTACCGACCTACCCGAGTCTCTAGTCCATAATCTCCCGTTAAATGCTTCTCAACGCCTGTATTGATCAGGGAAGAGTTTATAGTGCGGCTTCACGAATGGAGTCTCCGAAAGGGAGCGACAGGTAGGAGGAACGTCGGTGTTCGTCTACCACTGGAGATATTCGGTTAAAAGACTGGAGCACACGCAACGTAGAGCAATGCATATGCGCCCCGAATTACAAGATACACCCTTCTAGTCTAACCAAGATCGCACCTACTTGTGAGTTTTCAACCCTTTTCTAGAATCTACACACCCAGATTAAAGTTCGAACCACAAGGCTAGGTAAGGACAGCTTCGTACCTGTCTCTTGAAAATGGAACCGATATCGAGGCCCGGGATGGTCAAGAACAAAGAACATTATTGCTATCAGAGTCAAATTCTCCTACCAACTATACGCTTACCGGGCACGTACAATTCAGCTAATATTGCCATGTACATCGACGATTAAATAAAAATGGAAAGGCCTCATCAAATATTGAATGGCTGCGATGCGAATTTATTCTACAAGTATGATATGTGATGGGCATAAATCTTCCCTTGTACACTACCCATCCTAATTTGATCGCCCTGTCTCGCTTGACAGATATTATATTGATATATCCGATTCCTTTGTCTGCGACCCCCATTTCGTAACATGAACTACCATTGGTCGAAGGTTGAGAGCGTCAGGAGGCGGGGACAGGTTGACGTCTTGCTGGGAGATAGAAGTCCGACGTAAAGAAATAGTTGGTTTCCCGGACAATGCCGTGCCTGAGTGTTCATTCGTACTGCGGTAGCCCAACGTGGTTGGGAGCATCAACATATAAAAAACAATTCCCTAAAAATCAACAGTGAGCATTACAGTCCGATTGTCCTTTTTGGTGGACATACAACAACTGCCCCGATCTAATAGATTAATTAGGCAAATCTGCAGTGTAATAAGTATATGATACTCACCAGTTCAAACGGAATAAAGGACACGCCACTACCCAACGCCAACGAGACCAGGAAAGTCAGTAGAAAAGCACTGTATATTGCTCCAGACTCGATCACCAGAAGCATAAACATCGAAATCACGTTATGACCTCCAGTGCTTCGCATGAACCTGACTCTATGGCCCGTGTAGTATAAGCCAGAAGCAATAAGACCTGATTGATTGACCATAAGTACCCATTGACCAAATAGAGGGATTAACTTACTTGTACATCCAAAGTTCGTAACAAAGCCCAAAATCAATGTTGCACCCCCAATGCTACGAACTTCAGGAGAATAAGAAGGAAGAGAATTTGATCTGAATAGAACAATTGTGTAAATCCCGAGGGCAACATTGGCAAGAAATGTCGTTGCAAAAGGAAGGGTTACTCGTTTATTGCCACTCCAGACAACGTGAAGCCGATACAGCTGATTTTAGTCAGATATGTTTTGGTTCTTGGAACTGACTGCAACGACCCCTTACCCAAAATCCATCACTCAATACAATCTGGAGTATAAGGATAGCTTCTTTGAGGAGGAAGACAGTGCCACTTGAAGGAACTAGTGATACTCCATTGTCACTATTGGCAAAAGTGTTCGTGATGTGATGAATATTGACAGAAATGTGCTATGAACATCGTCCCTTAAGCTATGACAAGCAAGAAACAAGTGCATTGCACATACTACTGTTGCTAGGATAAACATTACAACTCCCACAGCATGAACACGGATGAGCTGCATTGTGATGCGTTTTTGAGACACTGCAAAAAGAGTGATTGCAAAGAGCATGGAAAGTATCCCTATTGACAGGGAACTGGTAAGTATTTTGGTGGCTGAAAGGGATGCTTGATGACTAACCATAGAAGATACATTCCACCAGCACAGCTATCACAGATATGGTGTTAACTTGAGTAGTGTCAGCCATGAGTATGGGTAATAGATGGTTGTAATCCAAGTCTTTATGAATGTGGCCCTTTATATCATGTTGCTGTGTAGTAGTCATCAATTGTCGTACCTTGATGATCTGCTGCAGATATCTTTCTGGGATCCGATCACCTAGGAATCACCGCAACCGAATTCCGCAGTTTCAGCGCTGGGTGTGGCACCATCATTGTTATCCGTAAAGACATCAAAAGATGATCGAACCATGAACTTTGCCCTGAACAGGAGGGGTTGAGGTGAGATTGCTGAAGGGTGCCTGAAATTCATCTGAAGCACAAATTTAGTTATCTTCCAGTAGAACCTGATCTCCTCATTTCACTTGAATGACACATATGGTCTTCCTTCCTCCCCAGTTCTGCTTAGGCTCAATCATAATCAGCTGCCTCTGCAACAGACTATTGTCCATCATGGAGGATGTAACCAATGGGCTGCTTCTGGTGTAGGCACAAAGGGATGTGCAGACAGAACCTGATAAACATCTTCAATAGATAAAGCATAACCAAGATCACTCGCTCGATTTGATGCATATGTAGAGTAGGGGCAGTACAGTTAGACTATGGAACACGAGGTTTATGAAACAGGAACCGGAGTGCATGATGGCCGAGAGGAAGGAGCATCTGTGACATTCGTGCTTGTTAGGGCTGTGAACCATCGCCGTACAGACGGGTGATACGGTAACGGCTTTACGGTTACGGGTACCGTACCGTTCGCAATGATTTTGAGCACCTTATACGGTACGGTGTCGAGGTGGAGGAAACCGTAAAGTGCCGTACCGCGGACGGCCGGCACGGCCGTATATACGGGATAGTGCATTCCCACGATTTCTGACGCGTCATTCCTCGTTCTGGTCAACCTTTTCGTTGCATGTCTTCTGGTCCTGGACCCTCTGCAAAGTTTCGTTCATGAAAAGGGTGCAAATGATCTATGCTTGGAGATAATCTGACAGACTCTCAACTCCGAAAGGTGCGTATCTCATCCTTAATCTATCTCAACATGCTGCATACACTATATACTAACTGCGAAGCCTTCTTCAGGCCAAAATTCATGCATTCTCACGTGAACCCCCGACCATGGCATCCGTGCTACTTAGTATCACGTGAATTATATGCCCCGAAGGACACTCGAAATCGACCTTATTCGCGAGCAAACCACGCACATTTGCCGTCACTCCCCCTCCGACTACATCACTACCATGTGCGAACATTAGGCAGGCCGAACTTATGCCAGATAATATCATTTCTTCTACCATACACCGTATCACCGTATACGGCTGTCTGTACTACTGTACCATACCGTCAAAGGTTCAGACTAACTATGATACGGTACGGGGACGGTCTGCTGAACACCGTCAAATTGCCGTCAAGTTGACAGCCGTTACCGTATACGGTAACAGCTCACAGCCCTAGTGCTTGTTAGGAGTAGCCGAATACTGTCCCGCCTACACTCAAATCACGCAGACCCAACGTATTAGCCACATATGTTCTCATTATCTATTTCATCATATTCTGATGTATTTATATCGTCTGCGTCCCCATCCCTTCTAATCCATCCAACGTCGCATCTTCTCTGCCTTTTCTAGAATCTGCACACGCAAATTGAAAAATTGAGGTTCAAATAGTCATAGGCTAAGTACGGTGGAAGCTCTCACCTATCTCTTGAAATGGAACCAGCTTGAGGGCCGAGGTTATCGTTGTCCGGCGAAGAGAGAAGAGAGAAGAGAGCCAAGACATAGTAGTGGTCAGGAAGCAAGAGCGTCACACTATGTGACAACCATTATTCGGGGTTGGATCCTCCGATCAATCCAGCTTTCGATACTTAGTACTCGATTCCCGTATCCGAGAGTTGTTGCCGTGCTGACAAAACCCATCATGCTGTAGTACATCTGCAAAAAAAAACAATCCATGACCTTCCATGAGGCCACCCGGAATCACTTGCTCACCGGAGCCGGTGCCCATGGCACTTATGAAAATCTTTCACTCTTCCTCAACTCTCGGTCCGACTGTCCGAAGCGCCGTCATCTACCACGTACACGCATTGTTAAATCCGAAGTACATGAGTGTAATGTGTACCATAAAGACGTCACGAATGTCGGATAAACGAGGACAGGAAAATCGGGTGGGAAGATCTCATTTACGCAAAACAACAGGATCCCTACGTGCCATTCCGGTACCAAAAGATCCAGAATCTAACATTCAGACTCGAATCCAGGGACACCGAAATGTAAATGGAATTCCATTACACCATGTACCTGTACTACTTGATCCACATCCACACACTATACTTACCTACCTACCTAACATGAAATCAGCCTCTGTCTGGAACAAGGAAAGAACACCGTACACCGTTCGACAAGTAACCACAAAGGAAATGAACGGCAGGTGCAGCCGGATTCGAACCGATAACACTCAGACAATAAAGACTCCATCTATTGAATTGTCCCCGAGCACATCTCTGTCACACCATGTACCTTTACCACTCAGCTTCTACCTCACCACGCTTTTGTACAATGACTTGCTGATAATTCTTGTCTGTAGTCAGCGAAGGAAAGGGAAATTTAGCCTGGCCAGCGGAGCCCGATGCTAAGATACCAGTAAATATTGAGCTAACGGAAATCGTAGACGATAACAGTGAAAACGTGAACGCACTGTATTCACATACCCACTACGGGGGAACTTGGTGAGCTTACACGGGACTTGACGGTAGCAGGACTTTTTCCTCGATTTTCAACATGGTTAACTGAACGAGGGTGATACGAACATTGCTGATGGAAGAATATATTCTTATTCGTAAACTTGATATCGTTATCTAAAGGTGCTAAATATAGTCAAGACGAAAGCGAGGAAGAGAATTGTGGGACGGGCCTGACGCTATGAATCTCTCGGGTCTGGGTACTTTGTTATCTTCGAATCATGAAGTTGACCGGGTCTGCACAGTTACAAAGGAATGAGTTGATGTGCAGCTCAGGAACAACTGACGATATACCTCGAGTGACTGCACTTCGGTGTCTGGCCATAAGTCTCATCTCGTCGGTTGATTAGAGCACTGCAAATGAACCAAGTCCCATCAGGCAAAGCCCACAAGAAGCTGAGGAGACTCGCAAGATGATCGCCGCCCTTTTCGTTCCAACAACGTGCAAGAAATGCCCACTTGGACTCTATCGGAAGCAGGACATGACCATGGCGAATTAATCCGACTTTCGAACCGCTCCTCCATGTTTCGCACAATAACACCATGAGCCCACATAGGATAGAAAGAGACTGTCGGATTCGATCCAAAATCAAAATCGAGAGGAGATTAGCACATGAGTTCAATCACCCTGATTCAACCACCATGGCCGCTGCTTGCGCTACTTGCGTCATCCAACTCCTACTCAACGAATCCAGCAAAATGGATTGCCTAAAATACACAAAGTCATCAGTGAGTCATCTATCAACATGCAGAATGCTCCTTTATCTTTAACCAGTTAGGAAGACGCAAAACGACGAGATGTTGATAGCTCTGCGTTTTCGAGTCCAAGGTCGGAAGTGGTTATTTGGCATTGTTATGGGTGAGCGCTCTACCGGCGCTTGGGCGTCGTTGGCTTGTCCCCTAGCCCAGCTGCTCGAATAATATTCGGATTATCAACAAAATACACACTCAGGTGATGTAATCATGTTTTCCTGGTATCCAAATCTGAAATTAATCTACTTACAAACATGACCGGTCTGCTTCGTGGTCTGCCACACTTCATTGTTCTCTTTTCCGATGAACAATGGGAGACGTTCAGGTATACATATATATATATATATATACGTCTCGTCGCGCTGGATTTACGTTCACTCCGCACCATAATGCCCCTCCACAGCAGGCCTTTTCAGCTTCCCAATGAGGTATGGGATATCGTCTTCTCTCACGTTGCCGACAACGATCTCCGCAGCGTCATCTTGACCCATTCCCGATTCTAACAGCTTGCCATTCATTATCTCTATGAGAATATTTGCTACAAGAAACCGGCTCATCTCGAGCACAACCTACCTCTTTGGGATCGCGTTTCTCAATCCATCGCATCAGCATCTCCACGCCTCCGACTGCCATTGTCAATCCGCTCTCGGCCTCGTCGCATTATCTTCATTGCAGGGACTCTGGATGGGTGCAGATACGATTTCTCAAAAATTATTCCTTTTCTTCGCACCTTGGCAAAATTGCGCACTATCGAATTTGCTGGCCTCGAAATTCCATTGACGTTCTTCACCGAACTTGACACAATTCCAGAGATCTTACATCTCAGAATGCACAAGGCAAGGCTTCCTGTCCTACCAACGCATTCAGTTCTCCACAATACTCGACTCACATCTCTTGAGATCGAGCGGACTCTTCACATCCCGTTCAGCCTTTTATCACTCCCGACACTTCGTGTTCTCAAACTCTCGTGGGATGCAGACATAGCTCGTGCGTTTGGCACTTGGATTCGCGGATCCCCGATTACACGGGGGGGTCAGCTAAGAGAGGTCGCCTCGGAGACAGGTCATAGGAGCTTACCTCCTTTAGAGGAAGTTCACATTGAAGCGCGGGCAGCACGCGAAGAACGTCAGGCCATGAATTGCAACTTGTGGTTGTTTCTCCGTGCATGCTCTGCATCATTGCAAAGCATTCGCACAAACGATTATGGGAGCATATTTCTGTATGGCCCACCAGTTTCCTTTCCCAACCTACACACATACATCGGAACGTCATGCCTTGGAGACATGTTTGGTACCCAGATTTTCAAAGGCAATTCGTCACTCCGAGTCGTCAAGTTCAATGACGAACCGTATGGAGATATTCTATTGAGGGTCTTTGGGTATAATTCTGATCCACCAACCCCGCCATATGGCATACGAAAGCTAGAGATTAGGAACCTAGACGAATTTGATCAATACCTCAACGGGTTTCCCGATTTTCTGCGGGATATGTTTCCTAATTTGGAGGAATTTTATTGTGGACCGAGCACTTCAATCCATTGGGACGAGGTACGTATTTCTATGCACTGTTTATTGGGTCGGAGATTGACCAACTTCAATTTGAACAGGAATTCTTTACGAACCTTGGTAGCACCCATCTGTCAAAGATGACCAAGCTTCGGCGCTTCGTTATACACCCTTGCAATGAGCCTGATATCGATGAGTGGAAACCGGACATTGGGACTCTGATAAGACAGTGGGGCAAATGTGCACCGGCTTTGCGGGTTGTATCGTTAGCGAGGCATTATGAATGGGAGAGAGCCTCCTCAGATGCTGAATGGGTAGAATGGGAGTTGGAATGGAAATACACAACGTTCTACTAATAGTAAAGCCTGAGCTTATATGTATAATTAGCGATATATCCTGCTTGTGAATCCCATGGGAACTGGGCGCTTCTAGGGATGTAGGAATGTATACGTACCATAACAATAATATTTGTCACCCTGTTCAATACAAAGTAGATTATATTCCTTGAAGCGCAATCTTACCATCTGATCCTCGTACTACAAGGCACCATCGTGGTCAGGTGGAATATTAATACCACTACTCGTCGTTCTTTCATCAGAATCTCCTTGTGGTGGGCGCCAACCACTGTCACTGTAGTATACCACTTGTATCCCGAGCATTGGCGAGGGATAATCTGGCTCTCGTGAAACAGGTGTATGGCTTGTTCTTGAAATCGTGTTGTGGAGTTTCTTGTCGTCATCGCTATAGTAGAGTTGCGAACACGAGATGCGGAGCTTCATGTTGCACGAGGGAGGATCAGATACCGAAGGAAGTATATCTAGAAAACGAATCCATGCCTTTAAGTCTCCGACGGCAAGATATCTAGCGGAGGAATACAAATCTCAAACAGATCGCTCTATTCAGACAAGACCCGGCAAAGTTCATCATATTCCTGCCTAGGGTTCATATTGCGGACAACATAGCAAAAATTA
The DNA here is from genome assembly GCA_001466705.2 of Moniliophthora roreri. Taxonomy (NCBI): domain Eukaryota; kingdom Fungi; phylum Basidiomycota; class Agaricomycetes; order Agaricales; family Marasmiaceae; genus Moniliophthora; species Moniliophthora roreri. The sequence continues at coordinate 174,682 of LATX02000202.1, forward strand.
CGCTGAACAGAGTATACGAGACGACAAGGGAGCGTTCAGAAACCGTAAGAATGCAATGGGCTGAATATCATTATAGATCAGCTTCACTTAAAGAATCGTAGATCGGGCAAAGGTCATCCCAGGCATCTAATTGGGGGAACGTTCGTAAGGATCTACAACCCCGCTCAGCATTCAAGCGAGACATACCTGTTGGATCTATTGTGGTGTTCCACTCGTTGGTTCGCTCCGCAAGTACAATTGCAAAGCCGCTGAAACAGATAATAAACGATGAGTACACACCCTGCTTCTTGATTGAATAGCATACTTGTTGAAATGCCAGTCAATATGACAATGCAAGATCCATGGGCCCGGATTGTCTGTCCTGAACCGAATTGTAACATTATCACTTGCACTCCCGGCATTGACGACGTCTCTGCGAATCTACGTAGCATGTCGAGTATTCTAGTCAGACTTGTGATAATAGTCGAGGTGCTAATGAGCCTTACCGGGTTGGCAAAATTATAGCCAGTCATTCCAGCTGCCCGTACAACATTAAAGGTATGCTAAACTCATTCTTAGTTAGTCGCCTTTAGGGCATTCGAAGAACGTACACCGTGAAGATGGATTGGATGCTACAGTATTGAAATGAGATTGGTCGTTCCGAATTAATAGCAGTGAGACTTCACCTGGAGTCCAAGAAGCCCACCAGTCATAGAAATTTCGACAGTTGCATTAACTGGCAACGTTATGATAGATCCAGTGGGTAGCAGACTGTCAGCTGTCTGTGCACCGCTGAGAATCTGTAAGAGGACGGGGACTGTAGGCGAGACAAAAGTAACCCCGTTCACAGTAAACTGCGCCGCACTTGTCTGGGAAAAGAGAATACCACAATGTTAGCTCCGTGGCTGAAGCATGGAGTTATATCACTTACAAATGCAAAGTCTAGATGCATGGCAACATCTACGCCACCGACCACCGGATCTCCTGGAGCCCCAGGATTTTCAAGTGGCTGAAAGCAATATTGAACGTACATTTCGGGGTCTGCATATCAATATACTTACCACAAGGTTAGCTTCGTTCAGCTCATTTGTATTGGTAATGTTGCGCACGGGCGGCTCAGCCTCTTCCGCGCCGACATATCGTAGAATAGCAGAGTTGATACCATTCGCGAAGCCCATGGTTCCTGCATTGGGATTCGCTCGAATCCCTAGATTTTAATATGAGACTTGACATATACGAGAGTCGAGGGAAACTTTACAGTAGTTGCCGACAGCTTGGTTAGCATGCAGCTACGAGGCATCAGTGCAGGCTAATACATTAGATGTCGGGCCGACGTACAACGAACGAATACCGTTGGGCTTACAGCGGTTGAAAGTAAGTAATGGCGACACATTCAGATGAAGAGTGATCTCACCAACAAAGATCCTTAGCGAGTCCACTTCGAGCGGCACGTTGTTCACCGAGTCAGTCTCAATAACGGTCCTGACGATACATATGTGAATTTTTGACAATCAGTGCTTCAAAACATGCCACCTACATAGTATGATTGTCAATTGAGAAGGTAAAAGCAGGGTCGCAAGAAGTGTTGATGAGACGCATGCGATATCTGAGGGGGACCAAGGCAATTAATCGCCACAATATACATAAAGTGGAATATAGTGAACTCTACCTTTTCCCTTGGGTAACAGTGATAACAGCGAGTTCCGACGTCGCGTTGCCGTGAGACCAACGGCCTAAACCATTGATTAGTGTAGAATCCGGGGTGCTGTTATTTCATCAATGAACTGGAGGTTACTATCCATTGTTCACATACCCAAACACAATCTGCTTAGCTTTGGTATGGTACCAGTCCGCAAGAGTAATAACAGTAGACTCTAGTTGTGACGCATATGAGGATCCGAACGAGACACACCGAAAGTAGAAAGCGTACCGTCATCGACGTCGTAAAGAGATGCATGAGGGTCATTCGGATCGTATATCACGAGCGGTCCGCGAAGTCCATCGCAGTATTGAGTCGCTAAATGCCAAGCAAAAATAAATTAGAATAGATACAATCTCGTGATAGGATGAAGACTTGCATAGGTGCGAATGGTACCAGAAAGTACCTGCCTGATCAGGGACGTCAAAGTCGTACAAGAAGCTGTCTCCTTTGGCAATCGGACATTGATTGACGAACGGAACGCCATCATCCCAGTTTGTGGTCTTCTGAAAGAAGCCGTGCCAATGCTATTATGGGTTCCGTGAGCCTAAAGTCAAGTGTGATCCAGAAATAGATCACTCACAATGCTAGTTGATTGCAGCATGGTGTTGTCATTCAACCTGTTTATAAGGTTGATCCGCAGGTTATCGCCCTGTTTAGATATGAGAAGCCAAATCAAGAAGTTGATGTTAGCAGCTTTGACCTTTTTACCAACGATGAGTGGGCCTATAGTGTGCCCGCCAGCGACTACAGCACCGCGAGTGAAGCCATCGGGAGAGACATTTTGATTACTGATGACAAGGTCTGCTACAGGTCCAATTGCAGCGAGGGACTCCGGTATATAAGGGAGTGCGAAGGTTGCGAGAACGAGCAGGTATTTGAGATGCAACATTGCTGTGAAAGCTGAGGAAGATGAATAGGTATTAGGGAGATAAATACCCACTCCTTTGTCCGACTCCCGGACATCCAAGGCACTGAAAGAGTACACCAAGAGATACATTTCAACGGCTGAATTACGAATGAGGCAAATAACGCTGAGCGTGAGTACTGAATATACCCACTGCAGGGTTGACTCAACCAACTTCCAAATGTTTCCCATGTCCCGAAGACAATTTTCCCTGGTAGAGTTTGGTTCGGAAATAGAACGAGATCTATCGGTACCGGGATGGGGATGGACGTTACCCCAAGTCTCTTGAATATAGTCCCGCCAGAACCAGCAAAGACGTACCTGGATAAAGCCATTATCTGAGCAGCCCTCGAGCTTGACTACAGGAACTTGGAAGGGCTTGCTACAGCTCACACTTCGTATTTTTCCGCGAGAATGCAAACTGAAAACCAGTCCATGGTCCTCTGGATTACCAGAACCAAGGGTTCGGTGGTGAGTCCTGATACGGGGTAATTAGAGCAGTCGTGCCTACCAAGATGTGAATGGTATCGTAACTCACTTTTGAACGGAGAGAACGTTCGCAGTACAAAGCAGCGGTAATCAGCATGTGAAGCTATTTCAGGCGTTCGCCGTGATACTATCGGTCTGCTATAGTGCTGCACTACCGGTTACTGGGGGGACGGTACCGGTGTGAGAAATTAGGGTTCCTCGTCACGGGCGCGTGAAAACGTAGTTCCTCTCCATCGAGCTATAGAAAAGAGTTAGGAAGGCAAATCATAACAGCTAGCCTTTGATGCAGGGTAGTGTGGCCTTTGGTCATGGTGTTAAGCCTTGATAGAACAGGACTACTGAGGCATTGTCGCGGATCTTGGTGGCTTCTTTCGGAGATAAGCGCCGTAGACTACGTGGAAACGCCACGGAGACGATGAAATTTCAGGGACAGGAGTTCCAGGATGTCGGGTTACGAGAGCTGTCTTGGAAAAGTCAGGCACTCCTGGTTGGCAAAGGATATCATATTAGACCGCGCAAGAGTTCGCGGCCGTATCAGACAAGCAGACTTGACGAGAATTTTATGTTAGTAGTCGTACCTGGCGTGAACTTGGCCTTGTACGCTTAAAGCCCCGTGTTGAATGCTGTCGATCCTTTCGGACTCTTCCGGTACCCTTTGAGTATAGCCCTTTTTTCTTCTGAGAGATATCCAGCCTTCCGGACCTAATAAAGTGATAAAAGCTAACTTCATATTAAGAGTGACTTCTTTATTCGCTTCCGAAGCACCAACCAACGCAGGTCTAAACCCACGTGCATCTTTGTCCCCATGGCCATTTCGAATAGTCTAGATCCAAGTCGTGTTAGTCGGCGGAGGTGCTAGACCAATGGTTTTCTCAACTCCAAGATATACATCTGTTCCTCCTTTGGAATGGTTATTTCCCCACGTTTTCGCATCTGAAACACCGCTATATCGTCTATGAATGCGACCTCAGTTTCGAATAATGTTGTGAGCCCTGGTAGCTAGAAACACATACGAGTCAGATTTTGAGACATGATTCGGAACCGACATCAATGCCTGCACCCACCTCCGTTCACAGCGTCATTAATCACCGGTGTACTTGCAGATTTTCTTTTTAGTTCCAGAGCCGTCTAGAGCACAGATCATGGGAGAACGCGAGCAAAAACGTTCCGACACTACACGTAACATCGGCAAACACCTTTCTCTTTTACCACCATCACGACCCAGGCACGTCGCTTCCTTGAGCCCTGGAATCCTACTATCTGCTCGGGGTCTGTTCCTCTTTCCTGTAGCTGCGAAGAACAGGCTGAATCGACTTGGCAGGGTGCTGACTTCCTCACACCAGACGCCGCTATTGGTCTTTCTATCCGTGGTAGCCGGTCTAGTTAAACCTTGTTTCACTTTCTCATGTGTCATGTTCTTATCGATTCCCACTATGATACGCCCCTCTACTCAGTGCTATTTCGCATCCCACTCCCATGGCACGAGAAGCCAAGAGCCCGAGAAACCTGATTAGCGGTGGATAGTGAACTTTCATACCTAGGGAAACCAACTTCGCTGCACACCGTCTCTTTGCAAGTGAAAATGCGCGAGAAAAAGTAGACTGAACCATGTTACTTCATTCTCAAAGCGAGAAGAGAGACGGTCAGTATTTGGGTCTTCGGCCGGGCGCTCGGACTTTGCGGTACCGAGGTACCTGAACTGCAGGCGTATCCGAAAGTAGCATCAAGAACGTTAGAAAAGCGTGGCGGGCGTAGCACGTAAAGATGCCATAGCTACTTCTCGATTGTGCGCTTTTTATTCTTTTCACCTTTCCTCCTGGTGTTGGACTCTATTCTGATTAGTCAAAACGAGTTGCTTTTGACCTTGATGCAGGTAGTTAGTTTATTGGCATCCGAGGTCCGAGGAAGGCGGTTGGGAGAAACTTCGGAGCTTGTAGGTCGAAGAGGGTGTAGAAATGTTACGTGCGTGGCTCCTTTTGGGAACTCATAATGAATTCGGGTTCTGGACACCAGTCGGCTCCCTGCGTGTTATATGACAGATATTGGGATGGATAGAGATCCATTGGTTGAAATTCAGCTTTAGCTATCCCATGAACTATTCTGGTACACCACCAACCCAATAAGGGATGCCACCAGTACGTGACCAAAGTTACTGTGCCATGCCGTTGGTAGGACATGACAGGTACCTAGCGACGTACATTCCAAGTACGCAAGATCAAAATAAAATATAATTTACCAACCCGGTGAGATCCCCCCACCCTGAAAGCCATCAAAGCCATCCTGAGAGTAATTTCTGCACTTTGGTGCCAAATCTGACATGGGAGAGGGTCGGGGACGGGCCACGACAAATTGGATGCACTTCCTTAGAGGACATGTCCGCGGGTCCCTTCGAGGCAATATCGAGGCAACTTCGAGGCATCATCGAGGCAATGTCAAGTACATACTGGTACTTCAATGACATTTCAATACGATTTGATTCAACCTGCGTACCCTGTAAGGAACGCTCCGCATTCAGTATTCCTCGTCGTCGTTGATGGTGATGAAGGATGATGTCGGCATTATCGTTTTCTCACGTTCGAGTACTGAGTACTGATGACGTGTCACGTTCAAGCGTCAGTTTTCAATCACCATCTACACCCATCTCTGCTCAATCGCCGGTACATCAAATGGAATCGTTTTTCTTGAATTTATATGGCCTGAATCCCAATTCAAACCACTCAACGACTAATCCGTGATGCCAATGCCACTGGTTGCTTTACTGTCCTTCATCTATGCTATCTTGTCTTACGCTACTGGGTGTATTTCTCGGACTTCAGAAGTCCTTGATTTAGGCTATCAAACATTTAGAGTCACCACTGACTATATTTTTACGCAAGCGACGAGCTACAGGATTTTTATCAGTCCGCTCTCGCGTCGTCCTGGTTACGGCAAATGACATCAATTTTTTTTAGCTGGATAAGGGCCTCTGAAATGCGCTGCATTGCTTTGCTTTCTTCTCTGTTTGAATGTGAGGAAGAACTCGATGTTTTCGCAACTAGTATGTGTTTTTCTTCTATCCTATGGTCATTTATTGATTATTTATGCAGAAACGAGCATTCAGTGCGTTTTTTTCCTCAGAGAAACCGCTTGAAAGCCATGCCGCATCTTCGAAGCGCAAAATTGCCAGGTTTTCGGTACCGCGTAGAAGGAAGAATAATACAGATAGGAAGAAGTCGAGGGAAGAAGAGAATTCAGCAAGCGAAGATGAAATATCTTCCGGTGCGTACCTATTTGTAGAATCTAATTCCTTTGAATGTAGCCTGACATTGACTTAGCTGAGAAACCTCGGAAGAAGCGTTGGATTCACTCTCCCGAACCCTCAGATCCCTGTCAGCGCCACAAGCAACCCTTATCCCCAACGTTAGCAACATCACACTCCTCTAATCCTGATCATCCTTTAAAGCATCCAAAGCATGAACCTAATCAAGGTAAGGATCTCCGATCACGCAGCGAACGTCCCCAAAGGGCTTGCTACAAACATAGATCCTCTTCCCCTTCATCAGAGTCCATGATCTCAGAGTACACAAGCGAGGACGATAACCAGCATTTGGGAGAAAGCTCGAATGACGATGAGGTGAAGGAAATTGGTCTGAGTGACTTGAAAGGTGGTTGGGATGGATGGCCACAAGGAAACTTCCTGATGAAACTTACATGGGACGAGTACAAGAATGAGACAGATAAACTTGCAGTGGAGTGGGCATTCCGTTGTCGAGGAGTCACTTGGACTCCTGGTAGAATCGGACTTATGGGTGTTAGTGCCGGCTAGGCGCTTAATTTCATTTTCTTCAGATTCGTTTTCCCTTTCCATCTGAATTTCTCTGATCCCCATTTCCCCACTCACAGACTCATACATATGTCACAAAATCATTCTTCCCCTTTCCAGACCTTTCCCTGCACATTTCTTCACTACCATACAATGAATCGCCAACTGAACCCAAGAAAGATCGGTCCCACCCCACAGTTAATGCACGCCTTGCCTAGGTTAGGGTTGCCGAAGCAGGAGGGTCTGGTCAGCCCTTTAGCAGTGCCTGTGTGCATCTGTCTGGTGGACACCCATCGATCGAGGACTAAGTAGGCGCATAGTCAACACTTTGCACTTGCACGGGCATTAGTACTTAGTAACCAAGATTATCATGTTGTTTGCCGCAATTTGTATTCAGCGCACGGACCGCCGTGATGCTTTCGTTCTCAGCTGCCAGAAATGTGACGGGATCCTTCCTTCCCTTTTACCCACATTTACGAGCCCGAGCTGAGCAAGAACGAGCCCCAAGAGCGTCGATAGCTTTGACTTCCGCTAAGTATTTCAATTTCTTTATTTTATCTCATTATCTCCGAGTTATCGGAAGATCAGATTGCTGAGGAGGTCCGATCTAACCGAACCTCGTGTTGCACAGCCAGTATGCGCTACACGTACTGCCGTTTACTCTCTACCCTAACAACGATAGTTGTTTATTTTATTCTACGGCTATACACTCAGTTGTACTGACCTGCTCCCCAGCTTAGTTCCTTAGTGAACTAACCTTCTCTTCCTCACCGTAGCGGCGGTGGAAATCAAGTAAAGGGTGCTTCGGAAGATGCTGTTGATCCCAAACTAGGCAAATGTACTCGTTGCTGTCTTGGATATCTCTGCTGCAACAATCCGGACTGTGAGCGTGTTGTGCGCCCGAAGAAAGCGAAGACACCACGGGAGAACCAGATTGGGCAGCTATGCAATTGTAACCATGATGACAGGAAGTCCTCAGGAACAAACTACAGACTTCAACACTACTCATGCACCAATATATCAACTATACTCAAGTATTGTGGTGGCGTCTGGTATTGGAATGGTACCAAACATTCTCACGACACTTTTGGCAGCCGGAAACGCCTTTACCCACCACAACAGACGCATCTGGAGGCATTGTTGAAGGCTAATCCAACTGCAATGGCTTCTGCTCTGCGATCTGGAAACACGGTCTCTGGAGAGTCTCTTCTGGACATCAGTGACCGCTTTGTGACCGAGAATGTAGCAAGGAACACCGTATGGAATGCTCGAGGACCCCTTCCTTCTGGAGATGACTTTATATCCCGGTTCTGTGCATTCCAGCAGGACCATCCTAACTTCGTCATTGCCTCACACATGCTGAATGGAATTGCTGTGATCACCTGTCAAACACGCTGGATGGCAGAGCAGTTGATATTGACAGCCAAGAATCCAGATGGATTCAATGGTTCAGTCTCGGACGCTGCCCATGGTTGGTTTAGGGTGCCGTTGTCGCTTCTCATCACTACGTCCATCTTCAGTAGGTCCATGCAGCGCTGGGTACCTGGGGCATACTTGTACTCAAACGGTGCTACTGCCATTCATTATGAATATTATTTTCTTGCAATGATGCGTTCGGTGCATGTAACAAAGGCAGAAATGGGGGAGAAAGTTGTTGATAAGGATTTTGCAAATGTGAATATTTTGCTTTTGTATCTTACACTCTTTTATTGACATATCTTTCACTACAGACTGTTGACTTCAGCGAAGCCCAAAGAGTGGGGTTCATTGAAGTGTTTGTGCGGTTCTGGAAGGAAGAGAAAACAGATAACCATGCTGATGAGGAGCTTCACGAGGCGGGTGCATCCCTTTTGCGAGGATGCACTCAACACTTCAGAAATCAGGTCTCCAGGTCAAAAAAATTGTCGCTATTGTTCCAGCTGACCAACAGGCATGATTCTCATCACTGTCTCATAGTCTACTTGAGGCACAGACTGTTGACGAGTTTCAGGGAAAAGCTCATGAGATTTCATCGCAGTTTCCACATGCTAGAAATTGGCTTCAGCGGTGGGCACATCCCAATGTTGCTCAAATGTTAATTGTCAACTCGGAAAATAAGTCAGATCCTCGGACACATCTCCCTGACTCAACAAATGCCCAGGAGGCTGCTCACTTTAGCATGTACTCTAAGCAGGGGAAGCGGCATGAGCTGCTCACAGGACTGGAGAAGTGTTATAAGATTGCAGTAGAACATGAGAAAACGGGCCATGACAACTTCAAGGCATTTCGCCTGAGGACATGTCCTTGGCAGTCCTTGACTGATTTCAAGGCAGGTTCAAGGCAGGTTCAAGGCAGGGTCAAGGACATGTCAAGACAATATCCAGTACATTCCTATAGTTCAGTGGTTATTCAATGACATGTTAATACAAGTTGATTCAACCTACGTACCTATTGAGGACTCTCCATACTCCTTTTCATCGATGGTGGTGGTGAAGAGCATTTGATGGTGCCATGCCTGATGGTGATGTCAGCATCATCACTTTCTCACATTCAAGCGTCAATTTTGACCACCATCAATTGCCATCAACGTCCATCTGCTCGCTTGCCGCTGCATCTAATGGAATCGTTCTTCTTGAAATTACATGGTGTAAATCTCGACTCAAATCACTCATATGATGCCAACACTGCTAGTGCCTGTCTACATCCAATCCAATTAAGTTCTCTTCACTGTCCTTCATTGCCACTGATTCCAATTGTGCTGAAAGGCAAGGCTAAATCATCAAAGTAGTATAGCATAAGGATGCATGTACAATTATTTACACAGGCTGCTGTGTGGTTCAAGTCAACTCAGAGACACATTAAGGAAAGCCATTCAACCAGTCATTGTTAATCAGGGAACATTCAAGTACATGTGTAATAACTTCAAGAATGAATCAAGGAAGTTCAAGGAATGAACAATGAAGCTCAAGAAATGGTCAAGAAGGTTCAAGTACAGGTTGAGGACATGGTTAACAGGTTTGAGGAAGGGTCAAGGACATGTGCAACAGGTTTGAGGAAGGGTTGAGGACATGTGCAACAGGTTCAAGGAGGGCATATACATTTTCAAGGAAGGGTTTGAGGATGGTCCTTGACCTGCCTCAAACGTCCTGAAACATCCTCAAGTGACCTAAAACCCTGCGGCTGGTACCTGATGGGAATGAGATTACTGTCATTTCTGCATTGCACTTAATTGTATGTGTTCGATTCAAGTTGTATTCATGAATTGAACACCTTCGTTGAGGTTCAAGGAGCATGGGAATATGAAGTCTTTCACTTCATTGAAGCTCACAATGTGCACAGTAAATTTCTTTGCCTTTATTCAAGTTATCTAGAACCTGTAAAATGAGTGGGTATAATAAGAACATCCCTGTATGCAAGTTAATCGCCATTCAACATCTCACTGCTTGGAATTGTCTGCTCATGGGAAATTTGGCCGTACTACCACCATTATCACAACAGCTGCATTTAACACCTCATATACTTGAATTCCTATCATCAATCAATGAGATTAATATTTTTATCTATTATTTACATGCCATTCTGTGACCTTGCACCATTTCAAGGGCCAATTTTGTTGGGAAGGCCTTGCCCATATTCATTTACCTCTAAACATCCTCACTACTACTAAAACTTGACAGTTGTTGATTCCATGACACTTCCTTTGTCCCAATCTACTCTCTGAAACATTTATACATATCTTTCAGTCTGATGGTCATGTTCTTGACCCTTCCCTAAACTTGTTACCAACATCCTCAACCCTTCCTCAAACTTGTTACCAACATCCTTGACCCTTCCTCAAACTGATTAGCCATGTTCTCAGCCCTTCCTTGAACTTATTATACATGACATCAGCCCATCCTTGAACCTCCTCAACCATATCTTGAGCTCCCTTAATTGTTCCTTGAAATTCTTTGACCCCTCCTTGAAGTCATTACACATGTACTTGAATGTTCCTTGACTTCCAATAACTGGCTGAATGGCTTTCCTTAATGTGTCTCTGAGTTGACTTGAACCACACAACAGCCTGTGTAAATAATTGTACATACATTCTTGTGCTATACTACTTTGATGACTTAGCCTTGCTTTTTGCAATCGGAATTGGTTTGGAGTGTTGTGGCTTCGGAGCTAAAGCCTTCAGGCACTCATTCTCAGCTTTCCAGTTGTCACACTTCTTTGTATATTCATCAAGAATGTAATTTGGACCCATCTGCAAGAGCAATTAGCTTCAGTTGATCCATGTATTGAAATATACCCACCAAGAGCTCGTCGTTGTCACCAACATATTGATCTGACCATTTTACAATAAAAAATGTGTTTGGATGCCAGTCATCCTGATGACATTCAACATCAAGACCCCACTGCCAATTTCCTGCTGGTCCTGCTTCCTTTGACATGTCGAACATTTTATCTTCTAGTCTTGCCAGCAAATCTTGGTCAATGTCAAACTTCAAGGGCAGTGGACCACCATCTTCAGCACACCCAGTATACTCCACAAGCCTTGCCCAAGCCTGCTGTTGAATAAAATGAGCATGTTCCTTTGTACCAGCAGGAAAACTACTGTGAGACTCAAACTCCTTTTTGTCTCGATGCTCTATCCACAGCATAAAAGCATGCTGTAGTACACTGTTGACTACCCAAGATGGTGCCACTTCTTTTATTCCGGGTACAACCTAATAGAGCCAATTCATGATGTGGGACTGGGTAGCACCTGGGGGCTCATCATTGAAAGGTACAACATGGACATGTTGTTTAAGCCTCCATGCAGCAAAAGGATGCTCATTCTCATCAAGGCCATCAAGTTGGGTATTTTCTGCTGTGATTATCATCATGCCAAACTGCTTTTTGTATAGCAATAACACACCATCAATCTCTTTTGTGTAAGGAAGAGAAAGCCATGGGTCTTCCTGTTTCTCTGATCCATCATATTCACTTTGATCAATCTCGGCTATTGTTGTCCATCGGCCCAGCTGTTGAAAGAAGCTCGCTCACATAAAAGAGTAGTTGAGAAACGAGGTGCTTACTTGGATAATCCGCCTACCCTTTGCATCATGATACAGGCTGTCCACAATGCAACTAACCTCTACTGCTGCATAACTGCCAGGTATATGCGTCACATCTTTGGCAGGTTGATTTAGACACCACCATTTGATTGTCCAAGACTTGAGATTCTTCCCAGGCTCAATAAGGCAAGCAGGGTAGAAAAATAGTGTACCATCCTTGATCAGAACAGTCATTCCTCGTCTAAGCCACCACATTTTAGCTCTATATGAGGAAAAATATGGAGGGATGACTTACTGTAATCGTTTTGGTACGTCTCGCAACAATCCAGGGGTGAGTTGGCTACAAGATTGAACTGGGATTATTGAATATTCATACTAAGAAAGGAAACAACTTACATTCTTGTAGATCTACGTGTTGACTTTCTGGAAAGGTCAGGCCCTTCACATTCATGACATCTAAAGTCCTGCAGAGCACAGACATTATCACCAGATGGTTGACATGCCACATGTGAAAACTGTTTACAGGAATCACACTGTATGGTTTTCTGTAATACCTTTTGTCTGTTTCCATCTTCAGTTTCACCACATCAACAAAGAAATGGCATTGGCATTGCAGGTGGAGAGGATGATGGTTGGGTGTTGATGCCTCTTTCACTTTCTTTTGCCGACAAATCTGACAACATTGACATGGAGTGCAAATGGTGTTTGCAGTTGTTACGTTTTTCTTTACTTACCATTATGTTTGCTTCTTTTTCTCTTTCTTCTCTGATGTCTCTCCTGTCATCAGACTCACATACCTTCTCATCTTCCTTTTCCCATCCCATTCCTTGATCATGTAGTATCATGCCGATACAGATAGACATTACTCAGGACGAATTACTATTTAGCCAACCGTTACCGCTTACGTAGAACATAGTTAGTAGCTGAGTTGTGTAACGTATTTAAGCGCTCAAGCTGAGACTCGAAGTCTCCAGCTTGACCTAGTTAATCTAAGCTTGTGTCAACGCAACGAGACAGACCTCTGAACTTCAGCATCGGCTGAACAAACTCAAACTTGAACCTAGAAACTACTTGTGAAGGGCTCTTCCTTTCATAGGTAGTTGGAGTTAACGTTGCTGCGCAAGTAACATAACATAAGGTCAAGCTGATCGATTGCTGACCTACCCAGGTTTAGGCATCACCAAAGGACGACAAGATGCCGCCACAGATGGAACGACAGCTCGAACAAGACATCGCTGAAGCGGAAGCGCACCGGTGAGGGCTACAAACCCAATCCATATCGAATCCTGGTGGATGAGTGATCCCACCGCTAGCCCGAGTGTCACGCCGAGAACTATTGACCCCCTTGCACTCGCCATCGCCAACGAGTTGGCCTCTAACTGAGACACTCGAAGAAGACCCAGAAACAAGGAGAATCTCGACCCCATTATCCATTCCGACTGGATTGAGAGTGACTGAATTCAAAGAGAGATTATCGCTGAACACACCGAAATTGCCAGAATCGGATACATTGAATACATCCTTGACATCTCCAGAGTTAGACCCGTTCCAGCGATTACTACAAGAACTAAAGAACAGCCCCAGATTACCGAGAATACAATTGGAGGAAATGTCGGAAGATAAGAAGCCATCAGGAAGCTGACCGAGGAAGGAGGAATCGGAAGAAGCGATTATCGGATCAGCAATGCTGGTACAAGTAGTATCAGCAGTGAAGGAGGTTAAGGCCGCTCTGCCGAGAGCATTTATGGGAGCTAGGAGGGAAGCAAAACGGTTTCTACGGGAAGTGCTGATCTATGTTGCACTTAACCCAAAGGCGTTCCCCGACGATAGGTTGAAGAAGTTGTTTCTCCTTTCCTATATGACCAATGGACCCGGAGAATTCTGGAAGAACGACAAAACCGATCTCCTGCTCGCATTCGATCCAGAAGCAGAGAAGGTTACATGGGTGGACTTTTTAGAGGATTTCAAGACCTCTTTTGAACCCCTTGATCCCGCGTTAAAAGCACAGTTGGAGCTTAAGGATCTGAAGATGATGGATAGGGCCAATGAATACACGTATCAGTTCACTTATCTCGCGAAGCAAACTGGTTACAACGATGCAGCCCAGATCGTGGCCTTCAAACAAGGGTTGCCCAGAAGTTTAGCACTCAAGATAATGACAAGACCAGAGGAGGCCCCAACTACAATCAAGGATTGGATGAACGCCGCCATCTTATTTGATGAGAGTTACAAGCAGGCGCAGGAGTATGGAAAGGTATGGGACAAAGAACATGGAGGGAAGAAACCCTAAAGGAATTTCCGAAAGAAGGAAGAAGTCGCTATCAAACAGATCAGTGACATTGATCGGAAGGAATATATGGCAAAGGGGTTATGTTTCCAATGTGGACGAAACGGACACCGAATCAAGGACTGCCCAGATTCGCCAAAGAAAGATGAGAAGAAGGACGAGAAGAAACGAGAAGAGCCGAAGAAGCTTTCGAAAGAGGAGAGGTTTGCAAAGATACGAGCATTAGTGAATGAGATGGGAGAGGAAAAGGACTTACTCCTCGATTTAATGGAACAAGAGGGTTTTTGAAATGGCGAAAGAGGACGATGTCTCAGCCGCTGATAACCATTTCGCACTTTGTACTAGCTAAACTGGACCGAAATTCTATGCACATCCCCCTCCAGTACAAAGTGGGAACGAAAATCATCGAAACAAAGGTGTTGTTAGATTCAGGAGCCGGAGGACGATTCATAAGCACCACATTGACACAAAGTTTAGAAAGGAAATGGGTTCAATTGCCGGAAAAGATCAAGGTCTTCAACGTGGATGGAACAGCCAATAAGACAGCCTGGATAACGCACGTAGTGGAATTAGAATTCAACATAGCCGGAAAAGGATTCAGGGAGAACTTTATGATATCAGGTATTGGGGACGAAGAAATGATCTTAGGACTCCCCTGGTTACGATACTACAACCCTGCAATCAACTGGGAAACAGAAGAGATTCAGTTTCCACCTCAAAGGAAGATCCAGATCAAGAGGTTCAGAGGGGTCCTGGACAATAACGAACCAGAAGTCCTCATCGGAGCAAAAATCACTGCCTCCCAAGAGATGGCCCATCAACAGCAGACAGTGAAGAAGGACATTGACGAGCTCATTCCAGAGTACTTACGGGAATATTGAGATCGTTTTGAGAAAGGAAAGGCTGAACGGTTCCCACCTGCCCGGACCTATGACCACGCAATCGACCTCAAACTGGACTTCGTACCAAGAAACTGCAAACTGTACCCACTCAGCCCCACAGAACAGATAGAGCAGGACAAGTTCCTTGAAGAGAACTTACAGAAGGGATATGTTCGTAAATTGAAGTCGCCAATGGCATCCCCCTTCTTCTTTGTAGCAAAAAAGGAGAAAGGAGCATTACGGCCGACACAGGACTATAGGGAACTCAACAAAGGAACCATCAAGAACGCCTACCCCCTACCTCTGATTTCAGAGCTTTTGGACAAATTAAAAGGAGCCACGGTGTTTACGAAACTGGATCTTCGAAACGGCTACAATAACGTCAGAATAAAGGACGGAGATCAATGGAAAGCCGCCTTCAAGACCAACAGAAGACTTTTCAAGCCGACGGTTATGTTTTTCGGACTGAGCAACTCCCCTGCCACTTTTCAAGCATTCATGAACAACATCCTCTCTGACTTTATCGACGAAGGATGGTGTGTGGTCTATATGGACGACATCCTCCTTTTCTCGAAGGATCAGACCGAACACAGGGAACGGACAAAACAACTAATGTGTCGCCTCCAGACACACGATCTGTTCCTCAAACCGGAGAAATGCAAGTTTGATGTAACAGAAGTGGTATTTTTAGGGATGGTCATATGGCCTGGTTACATTGCGATGGATCCTGTAAAGCTGGCAGGTATAGCAGAATGGGAACCTCTGCAGACTGTGAAGGGAGTTCGCATGTTCTTAGGATTCGGGAATTTCTACAGGAAGTTCATAGGGAAATACATGCAGCTGACAAGACCCTTGAACGACCTACTACAGAAGAACCGGAAGTTCGAATGGACTAGGGAATGTCAGATAGCCTTCGACCTTTCTCAAAGCGAAATTCTTATCCGAACCAATACTCGTCATGCCAGATGTTGACAAGCCCTTTATTATTGAAGCCAATGCTTCCAAATGGGCTATGGGAGCGGTCCTCAGACAGAAGGGAACGGATGGCGAATGGCACCCATGTAGGTATCTTTCAAAGTCTCTATCGCCCCCGGAACGGAACTACGAAATATATGATCGTGAGCTTTTGGCCATCTACAGAGCATTGATGGAATGGCGACACTACCTCATGGGAGGGAAGTTTAAAGTCGTAATCCTGTCAGATCACAAGAATCTGACATACTTCCGAACGGCTCAGAAGCTGAATCGACAACAGGCCAGGTGGAGTCTTTTCCTATCAGAATTCGATTTAGGACTAGTACACGTTCCAGGGAAATCAATCACCCAAGCCGACGCTTTATCGCGACGAAGTAATGAGCAGGACAAAGTCGACACCGACAATGAGGATATCGTCATGTTGCCAGATCAACTATTCATCAAAGGGATTGATCTAGGAATGAAGGACGACATTATAGAGCGATTGGGCCTGGACAACTTTCATAAGTCGGCCTTGGAGCAACTGCTGGAACAAGGCATGCCGCCAATCAAATCCGCTCTATCGGACTGGAAAATTGAAGGGGGACTCCTTTTCTTCCGAGATCGGGTCTATGTACCCAATGATACTGATCTCCACCATCGCATGGTGCAAAGCATACATAAGACGCCAGGTGTAGGACACCCGGGTCAATGGAATACGGTCGAACAAGTACAGTGGGACTTCTGGTGGCTAGGAATGGCGAAATTCGTCAGATCTTTTGTTGATGGCTGTGTCATATGCCAACAATCGAAGGTCAATACTCATCCAACAAGGACACCCATACAACCGATCCATGCTACACCAAACGCCTTCCCATTTCAAGTATGCACAATGGATCTGATTACGGATCTACCAGAATGCGACGGTATGGATAGTATTCTTGTCGTAGTGGACCACTCCTCTACGAAGGGGGTAATTTTTATCCCATGCACCAAAACGACGGATGCCACCAAGATAGCGGAACTATTAATTCAATATCTGTACAAAAGATTCGGATTACCGGACCGTATCATATCCGATCGCGACCCCAGATTTGCTGCCGAAGTGTTCCAAGAAATGGGGAAACAATTTTCCATCAAACATTCAATGAGCACAGCATTTCACCCACAGACTGATGGAGAAACGGAACGGGTTAATCAAGAAATCAAAGTGTATCTTAGAGCATTTTGCTCGAAGGAACAGACTCGATGGAAGGAATATCTCCCACTGGCAGAGTTCACACATAACAACCAGACCCACTCTGTTCTCAAAAAATCCCCATTCTTTATGATGATGGGATACCACCCTCACCCACTCCCAACTGTTTTCGANTGTTCCTCAAACCGGAGAAATGCAAGTTTGATGTAACAGAAGTGGTATTTTTAGGGATGGTCATATGGCCTGGTTACATTGCGATGGATCCTGTAAAGCTGGCAGGTATAGCAGAATGGGAACCTCTGCAGACTGTGAAGGGAGTTCGCATGTTCTTAGGATTCGGGAATTTCTACAGGAAGTTCATAGGGAAATACATGCAGCTGACAAGACCCTTGAACGACCTACTACAGAAGAACCGGAAGTTCGAATGGACTAGGGAATGTCAGATAGCCTTCGACCTTTCTCAAAGCGAAATTCTTATCCGAACCAATACTCGTCATGCCAGATGTTGACAAGCCCTTTATTATTGAAGCCAATGCTTCCAAATGGGCTATGGGAGCGGTCCTCAGACAGAAGGGAACGGATGGCGAATGGCACCCATGTAGGTATCTTTCAAAGTCTCTATCGCCCCCGGAACGGAACTACGAAATATATGATCGTGAGCTTTTGGCCATCTACAGAGCATTGATGGAATGGCGACACTACCTCATGGGAGGGAAGTTTAAAGTCGTAATCCTGTCAGATCACAAGAATCTGACATACTTCCGAACGGCTCAGAAGCTGAATCGACAACAGGCCAGGTGGAGTCTTTTCCTATCAGAATTCGATTTAGGACTAGTACACGTTCCAGGGAAATCAATCACCCAAGCCGACGCTTTATCGCGACGAAGTAATGAGCAGGACAAAGTCGACACCGACAATGAGG
The DNA here is from genome assembly GCA_001466705.2 of Moniliophthora roreri. Taxonomy (NCBI): domain Eukaryota; kingdom Fungi; phylum Basidiomycota; class Agaricomycetes; order Agaricales; family Marasmiaceae; genus Moniliophthora; species Moniliophthora roreri. The sequence continues at coordinate 192,818 of LATX02000202.1, forward strand.
ATATCGTCATGTTGCCAGATCAACTATTCATCAAAGGGATTGATCTAGGAATGAAGGACGACATTATAGAGCGATTGGGCCTGGACAACTTTCATAAGTCGGCCTTGGAGCAACTGCTGGAACAAGGCATGCCGCCAATCAAATCCGCTCTATCGGACTGGAAAATTGAAGGGGGACTCCTTTTCTTCCGAGATCGGGTCTATGTACCCAATGATACTGATCTCCACCATCGCATGGTGCAAAGCATACATAAGACGCCAGGTGTAGGACACCCGGGTCAATGGAATACGGTCGAACAAGTACAGTGGGACTTCTGGTGGCTAGGAATGGCGAAATTCGTCAGATCTTTTGTTGATGGCTGTGTCATATGCCAACAATCGAAGGTCAATACTCATCCAACAAGGACACCCATACAACCGATCCATGCTACACCAAACGCCTTCCCATTTCAAGTATGCACAATGGATCTGATTACGGATCTACCAGAATGCGACGGTATGGATAGTATTCTTGTCGTAGTGGACCACTCCTCTACGAAGGGGGTAATTTTTATCCCATGCACCAAAACGACGGATGCCACCAAGATAGCGGAACTATTAATTCAATATCTGTACAAAAGATTCGGATTACCGGACCGTATCATATCCGATCGCGACCCCAGATTTGCTGCCGAAGTGTTCCAAGAAATGGGGAAACAATTTTCCATCAAACATTCAATGAGCACAGCATTTCACCCACAGACTGATGGAGAAACGGAACGGGTTAATCAAGAAATCAAAGTGTATCTTAGAGCATTTTGCTCGAAGGAACAGACTCGATGGAAGGAATATCTCCCACTGGCAGAGTTCACACATAACAACCAGACCCACTCTGTTCTCAAAAAATCCCCATTCTTTATGATGATGGGATACCACCCTCACCCACTCCCAACTGTTTTCGAAAAGACAACAATCCCGTCGGTGGAAGAACGGCTCCAGGAGCTGAAGCGAATTAGGGAAGAAACCGCGAGTCTATTGGAACTCGCAAGACAACAAATGATTCGAAGAGAAAAGCAGAAGCTGGACACATTCGAAGGAGGGCAAAAGGTATGGCTAGAAGCGAAGAATCTAGCCACAGGGTACCCATCGAAGAAGCTAGCCCCAAAACGAGAAGGGCCGTTCAAAATACTCGAAGTCCTAGGACCAGTGACGTACAGGTTGGAATTACTGCATCAATGGAAGATCCACCCTGTTTTCCACGCAGCCCTTCTATCGCCGTTCAAACAGACCGAAGCCCACGGACCGAGCTTCACGGAACCACCCCCAGACCTTATTGAAGGATTCGAAGAATACGAAGTGGAAGCGGTAGTAGGGCATAGACTGAAGAAAAGACCACGAGAATTCTTAGTCTCGTACACCAGGTACGACTCGTCCCACAACCGATGGATCTGAATGGAGGGAATGGCTAATTGCCTAGACCTCCTTAAGGACTACATAAAAAGGCATCAGATAAGACCCAAAGACCCCATTCCCTCTCCTGATTAACCATGTCGAACACCACCTCCCCCACTCAGAACCTTGATACTGAATCAACCAACAATCAGATAGCCCTCACCCTTGATTCCATCAGCGACTCCCCTCCTCCCTACCACTCACTAGAACCCACACACATTCCCTTACCTCATCGCCTCAATGAAGACCGACTATGCCTCATGAACCCTATCCCTGTCCATGCCATTCCCATCTCTTCCCTCTACAACTTTCCCTATCCGACCGTGCCAACAACCATTGATAATCGGTTCGAGATATGGAACCCTCCAACGGTTGAGGAAATTGTAGACGACACCCTTGAAAGCCCAGAATCGTGTGAAGCACCGTGCTGTTACACACCGAAGACCCCAGATAGGAGACCGGTAGGTGTGATACAATGTTACCACCCAGATGTCGTTGGGGAGTACATCAAGTATTACATCTGCGCCAGATGTTTTGGACTCAAACATCGATTCTGTGGGATAGACATTATGGAGCGGAGAAAGATAGAGCAGCCGTGGCCAAAGATCGAAAAGGAGACTGAATGGAAGGTAGAGGATCAAGCCACCAAACCTTGGGGCCCTTGTTGGGATGAGAACCCTTGGGAGAAGAACTGGTGGGCAGATGCAGCAGAATGGGCAAAGTGGAACGACGAAAACGGCCTAACCCAGGGGTCTGACACACTGACAGAGTAATTGCTCATGATTAAGGATTGTAGTCTGTCAGAAGTGGAGTTCTGACCATAAAATGGGGGTAGTGTTACCTTTTTCTTTACTTACTGTTATGTTTGCTTCTTTTTCTCTTTCTTCTCAGATGTCTCTCCTGTCATCAGACTCACATACCTTCTCATCTTCCTTTTCCCATCCCATTCCTTGATCGTGTAGTATCATGCCGATACAGATAGACATTACTCAGGACGAATTACTATTTAGCCAACCGTTACCGCTTACGTAGAACATAGTTAGTAGCTGAGTCTTGTAACGTATTTAAGCGCTCAAGCTGAGACTCAAAGTCTCCAGCTTGACCTAGTTAATCTAAGCTTGTGTCAACGCAACAAGACGGACCTCTGAACTTCAGCATCAGCTGAATGAACTCAAACTTGAACCTAGAAACTACTTGTGAAGGGCTCTTCCTTTCATAGGTAGTTGGAGTTAACGTTGCTGCACAAGTAACGTAACAGCAGTTCACATCATCCACAGATTCAATCAAGAACTCTGCGACTGAATCTGCATTTTACTTATATTCAGGTAGGATTTTAGTATCATATCCAAGTCTGTTACTCACCGCTCTCAATGTTGTTTGTTGCCTCTGCACCCACTATACCGAGACTGCTGCTGATATGAAAAGTAGAATCCAGCTTGTCTACCACTATTGTCTTCCTTCAAGCAAGAAAGTTTGGAGTCACATATTCAAGATGCTGTAGTGCCTGTCTTGCACCATTTGGAAGCCAGTCCATGTCTGAAGGTTGGAGCCTTGAGAACCCATCCCTTCAGAGCACTAGCTGGGATGAAAGTAGATTATGATGGTCATCACTCAACTGAAGACCAAGCATTGTTGATAATTGGTTCCTCTGATAGTCAGAAAACCATTCACAAGCCTTAGATCCACCACGTAGGCTGTAGAAGACAGTAATGGTCCTGAAGTCCTTGTATTTCTCTGGCATCAGAATGTTCCTGCCACCAAGAAGGGATGCAACTCCACTTGATTCACAATGACTATAGCCTTTCTCTGTCCCTTCTGCATTTCTTGACTGACCGTCATAGAAGAATACCTTCTTCTACCAAGCCGGAGTGTCTGAGTCTGCCACAAAACAACCAAGGTAATGATTGTGACTAAAGAATGAGTGGCCAACAATGTTATACACTAGCCCAACATCTTTGGCTTCATGCGTCTTGATTGGAGTCAGAATACATGGAAAGTCCCACTCATCCTTTAGGCCATCCAGATCAATCTGGATGACAAGGATCTCCAGTAGGTATACAATGATCCTGGTATAATGCCCTATTCCTTCACAAAATGACTCTCCTTCCCAGCAATGCCAACAGTGTTGTAGCGGCACAAGAGCATCTTCATCATCATAGCCAGAAACTCCATAGTAAATGTATTTTTGGAAGTCCCCATTACACATCTTGTACTGAGTGGCTGAAATCATATGAAATAGATGTTTCCAGGAGACTTGCCCAACTGCCCAATGAGCGAAACGGTAATATGTCGAACCTAGAAAAGGCCCACTTTTATTCATTTTACACTATTTCTGAATTGGAACACTTTAATATGACATGAGATAACAGGTAATAAGGACTAGAGTGAGCCCAGTCTGCTAGTCATTGCCTTAGAGAAGTGGTGGTACCTTAGAAAGTATGAAGAGCTATATGATACACTATACAGAGGTGTCTAAGCTGTACTTTCTAACCTATCTAAGTATCAGATCCAAAGCAGATCACTCCCGAAACCTGTAGGGAATCTAACTATGGCCCAATGAACACATTGGCTAGTTACTCAAGCTCTCAAAGTGCTATCAATGGGATTTTAACTTCTACTTTACTTTTCTATGACATCTGCAAAGTGCAAGCTGCAGTCAAACAGTACAGAGGTACTTAGAGGAGACATCAAAACAGAAAGACGACTTAGAACAGGAACGATCATAGAACAATCCTCCTCCGAAGTCAATATATGGATCAGAGTCAAAGCAGGCAATCTCTTAATAAAGAATTCACTGGTGGCTAAACAATATGCGATAAGCAAACTAGGTACAAAGCCTGCTCGGAAAGACAGAAATCACTTCCAAAGGACATCCACTACCTACAGACAGATACAATGAGACATATGAAGAATATCTAATGTGCAAGAAATCCTAAATAAGACTGAGTGTGCATTGTCAAAGGAGATCAGAACAATAACAGCGTGTTCTGAACTTGGAAAATTTGGCATCTAGGCCACTCCTGATGTGCAGATACTAGAAAAGAGAAATGCTGTCAAAAGATGGGATGGATACAGCCATCTGCTCATAGATACCCAACTTAGAAAAGAGAAAATACAAATTATAGAGTCTAGAACGCCTGGAGGCGTAGATACCCATGCAGATATGGTCGGATACCCTAGTGGTCAGACTCTGTGACATCCGAATAATCCCTCTTTTAGTATCTCAGTCACTCATTTGTCATTTCCTGAATTATCAGACATTATTTATAATTTTCTGTAGATATATTCCTTGGACTGTATATAAGGACAGCTAGATATTTGTACATACTCAAGTAACTCTGCCCCCTCTGATTGTGAATACATGACGAGTTTGTTTGGTGTATAAATTTGTGTGCCATTCCAGTTTTACTTCCTCACTACAGGCCCTGGAGATTGGTTCTGAGTGACTCCAGAGAGATAGAAATCTGATAACGAACTTGCATCATAAGAGATAAGAGTAACATCTTGAGTGCGTTATAGTACTTTTCTAAGAGAAACTTTACACCAAGAAGGAGCCTTGGGCTACAGGCCCTGGAGATTGGTCCTGAGTGACTCCAGAGAGATAGAAATCTGATAACGAACTTGTGTCATAAGAGATAAGAGTAACATCTTGAGTGCATTATAGCACTTTTCTAAGAGAAACTTTACACTAAGAAGGAGCCTTGGGCACTTGGAGTATGGCCTGTGTGTGTAGCAGGTTGTGACACACTTAGAGTCTTAGCAAGGGGTGTGCCTGCGCTGAACTCTTTGTAGAAATTGGTCTAGGACCTTTTCCAGTACACTGTGTGCTGTAGTTATCTTGAAGAAGTCTTGAACTCCATAGGGTCAGACTATATCAGCTATTGAGTCTTTGTATGGGACTGTAGCTCTTGTGTTTGTGCTTTGTGCACCGTGTTCTTTGTGTTTTGTGTGTGTGTTTGTGATATAAACCATTTTAAAACCATATATACTCCTCTGGAGGTGAACACTTTGAAGTAGAACACTTCAATAAGAGAGCATCAACCTAGCTAAGAGTTTTGTTGGCATTCTAAGTGTGGTAACTCTGATCACGTCGATCCACACTTGCACAACAAACTGAGTTAGACTTTTGGAGGTTATCTTTTTGGGTAGTTTTCCACTAGTCTTATCTTAGACAAATTAACGGTTATTGACATTGTTGTCAAGAATGGAAAGGTCTGGTCCAGTGCATCATTTGATAGTGAGCAATTGGGCTGCGAAGTGTTGGTGGAGTGAAATCCCCATTTCAAGGCCTAGTGATGATGAAATGCATTGTGAGAGCCAGCTTGTGTCATTCTCAAATGCATTTATCCAATGGTGAACTGTCCAACCCTTTGAGATAATGTACTTGGTAAGGGAGCATTTCTGTTCAAAGAGAGACTCGGAAAGTGGTTTCCCAGAGGTGCCTGATAGTAACAGGTGTCAGTGTTCATCCAGAATGCTAAAAATGGGAGAGAATGGCAAGTTAGCAGCCATGTATTCCTCGTTCAACATAAATGCTGACAAAGAACTCCAGTTCTGTATAATTGCCCAAAACAAAAGTTCCAGGCTTGTATCAATCCAGCACGAGTTATTCTTCCATGGATAGCCAACCATTTTGCTTAGTTTTGAGCTAATAAGCAGCCACTAAGAGTTGTTTGTTGAATTCAGCTCCATGGTGTAGTCAGGAGTGATAACAGTAGCATTGGCATGATGCACTGAAGTTAGGTGAGATGCAGGAATATCATGAGCACCATGTTTCACAAAGGAAGCCACTTGACGTGTTACTGGGATGGAGTTTGCCGACTCCGTCATTTCAGTGCTGTCAATCCCATGCCACTCAGAGACATCAGATTCAGATTTGCTGTGTCTTGGTGTGGGTTGGGGCTTTGCTGGTGCCAATGGTCTTTGAGAGCAGGTCTTTGCTTTCCTTTGGGAACTACCGAGTAGTGCCTCAATAGTATTGGGAGGGCGATAGGAGCATATATGCTCTCGATTCTGCCTCATCTGCCCATGTACCTTCTCTGGCATTCTCCTCTTTTTGGTGTGATGAAATTTGTCTTTCAATTTCTGACGTTGAACTAGAGGTGACCTCCCATAGTATGGCTTGACACCACCTGCATTTTCATTTCAATTGGGGTATTTGAATGATGACAGGCTGAATACGCATGCTTGACCTTGTCCCAAGTTCTCTTATGCTCTACTGCAATTGCATAGCACTTCTCAAAGCCAGTCAGTAGCTCGTGCTGCTTTCCTTGCTTTGAGTACATGCTAAAGTGAGCAGCCTCTTGAGGATTGGTTGTGTCTGGAAGGTTAACCCAAGTATCTGAGCTGCTAGACTCACTCCCCCCCAAGTTAACAACCAACATATAAGCAATCTCGGGACATGCCCACCACTCTACCCAACACTTGGCATGAGGAAATTGAGTAGATATTTTACAGGCCTTTGTCTGAAAATCCTGGACCGTTTTTGCGGTAAGTAAACTGTGTGACAGTGACTTGAATTTGGTTTGCTGATTGAGTGGAACGATAGCAACAATTTGTTTGACTCATGTAACTTGATTCCTGAAGTGCTGAGCACATCCTTGCAGAAGGACGACTGCTGCTGTACGAAGCTCCTCATTGCTGTGCCGATCATCTTTGTCTTCCTTCCAGAAGCGTATGAATGCTTCAATAAAGCCCAATCTCTGTGCCTCACTGAAATCAACAGTCTAAATCAAGAGACAACATAAATAAAGAGTGAGATGATGAAAAACATAAACTTACATTGGCAAAATCCCTGTCAACAACCACCTGCCCCATTTGTGCCTTTGTGACTTGCATAGAACGCATCATTGCAAGAAAATGATACTCATAATGAATGGCAGTGGCTCCATTCGAGTATGAGTATATACCAGGTACCCAGTGTTGCATTGACTTGCTGAAGATCGATGTTGTGATGAGGAGTGATGCAGGAACCCTGAACCAGCCATGAGCGGCATCCAAAACAGAACCATTGAGCTCTTTTGGATTCTTGCTCACCATAATCAACCACTCAGCCATCCATTGTGTTCGACATGTAATGACAGCAATTCCATTGAGCATGTGCTCAGCAATAATGAAGTTGGGATGGTTCTGCTGAAAAACACAGAACTGGGAGACAAAATCATTGCTGGAGGGAAGAGATGGTCCTTGGGCATTCTGTACAACATTTCTTGCAACGTTTTCGTTTACAAAACAATTGCTAATGTCTAAGAGAGATTCTCCAGATACTGTGTTTCTGGATTGGAGGGCAGCAGCCTTCGCAGTAGGATTAGCCTTCAACAGTGCTTCCAAGCACATCTGTTGTTGTGGAGCAAGGCGTTTCCTGCTAACAAAAATGTCATGGGTGTGTTTTGTGCTGTTCCAATACCAGACACCACCCTGGTACTTGACAATTGTTGAAACATTACTGCAAGGGTATTGCTGAAGTATCCACTTCATATTTGACTTATTTGTATCGTCGTTGGTGTCATTGTTACACTTGCATGGCTCCCCAATCTGCTTTCCACGCTGGGTTTTATCTGTTTTTGGGTGCACAATCTGCTCACAGTTTGGGTTGTTGCAGCAGAGATACCCAAGACAATACCGGCAAATTCATTTGCTCTGGTTAGGGTTATCAGCATCCTCTGAGGCACCCTTGACCTGATATCTGCCACCACTAGTGTATCCCCATTCCACCACCAGTTCGTTGGTTTTGTTCTTGTACTTATCCCATGAAAGTTTAAGCAGAAAATTTCCCTGTGGCCATCCATCCCAGCCCCCTTTCAATTCACTGAGACAAATTTCCTCAACCTCTGTATCGTCCAAACTCTCACCCAAGCTCTGATCATCACTGTTACTTGTGTACTCAAGCTTTTCAGACTTGGAGGCATGGGAAGTTGAGCTATGTTTTCGAGAAGTCATTTGAGAATGTCCACTATGTGAACATAGATCCAAGCCTTGATTATATTCATGCTTCAAATGTTTGGAAGGGCGATGGAGTGAGGAGTGTGATTTTATTGAATTCAGAGATGATGGTTGCTTATGCTTCGATGAATTTCATTTGTGGTGATTGGGGGAATCCGACAGCTTGGGAGAGTGAAACCAACACCTCTTTCTTCAAGGTTTCTCAACTAAGTCAATGTGATTAAACATAAAAAGGGTTTGAAACTAATATATAGGTATGCACTAGAAGATGTCTCATCCTTGCTTGCCGAAATCTCTTCTTTCCTTGATTTATTACTATTCAAACTGGACTTTCTTCTACGTGACACTGAAAACTTGGCAATTTTGTGTTTCAAAGGTAATCCATTGCTTTCAGGTGGTCTCTCCAAGACAAACAGTGCTTTGAGCACTCGTTTCTGCATAATTAACAAATTTGATCCATGAAAAAGTCGAGGATAGAAGCAGAACACATACCAGTTGTGAAAATATTGAATTCTCTCTTGCAAGAAAGTGGGCGGGAAGAAGCACAGCGCATTCCGATCGCTCCTCCCTAGCCAAAAATATTTGTAATTTGCTGTAGCCAGGGCAACACAAGGATGAGCTAGGAAAAATTCTGATGTCTGTCACTTATATAGACTGAATCACATTGATGCCTAGTATCCTCTTGCACTAAATTTGAGACCTTCTGACATTGTAGTCTGAGGAAGATGCTGGATAGCTCACAGAACAGTGGCAATGAAGGGCAGCGAAGAGAACTTGATTGGATGTAGACAGCCACTCATGGTATTAGTGTCACATGGGTGATTTGAGTCAAGATTCATGCCATGTAATTTCAAGAAAAACAATTCCATTAGACATGGCAGCAAGCAAGCATATGGGTGTCGATGGTGGTCAAATCTGGTGCTTGAATGTGAGAAAGTGATGATGCTGACATCACCATCAGGCACAGCACCATCAAACGTTCTTCACCACCACCGATGAAAAGGAGTACAGAGAGTCCTCAATAGATACATAGGTTGAATCAACTTGTATTAACATGTCATTGAATAACCACTGAACTATAGGAATGTACTGGATATTGTCTTGGCATGTCCTCGACCCTGCCTTGAACCTGCCTTGAACCTGCCTTGAAATCTGTCAAGGACTGTCAAGGATATGTCCTCAGGTGAAATGCCTTGAAATTGTCATGGCCCCGTGACTGTCCTCTCGATCCCTCCGTGGGCCCATGAGCTCTCGTCGTCATCGGAGCCTCGTTCCCCTTTGGGCCATTCATCCGAGACTCGACCTGGCTCCTCCTGAGTCGTCCGTGGACCCGACAGCGGCTAGCACGCCAGACGCAGCTGTGATGATCGGGTCTTTATCCACCGTCGCAGCTCTACTTCTCATAATCTCCCCAAATCACCAATTCATGACACATTTCTTTCCAATAAACTGGGTATAATCTCTGAGAAATCCTTAAGAATCACTTCAAAACATACCATATTGGTACGTGACGTCAATCTTAGCTTCCACAATCGCTCTCAGGCCCGCTGCCCACATATCAAGCTGAATTTCATGAAAAAGTGCAAAGAAAGCTAAGGAAGGCAAAGAAAGGTGTCATTTGTTTGCCTGTCGTAAGGTAGAGGTCAAATGCGAGTCTTCGGTTCAAAGGAAGTAGGGGAAGAGGGTGAGGAGGAGCAAGCCGTCGGGTAGCAATCGGGTAGACACAGAAGGAACTGGAATTAATCGGAAGCGAACAGAGGGATGTCATCAAAATCGGATCAGAACCATAAAAAACAGATGTGTTTTTCACTGGGCCTTATATCTCAGATACACCTCTTGTTTTTTATGGTGATATTCTAAGCTCCAGAATATAGCCCGTATAGATGGTATTCTTTATGCGTAAGTCTTTTGACTTTCGATTTCATACCTCTTGCAAGAGCCCTCAGACCTATGCATTCTCGCCTTACTTTGTTCGGACCCTTCATTCCAGCTGACTCTTGGCCACGTTCGATGGCTGTCCTCAGTGGCGCTAGCTCACACGTCAACTATTAGAATCAATTATTGACTAATGTAACTAACCTATCTTGATATAAAGTCATGAGACACATGCATGCTTTGTTAGGCACACCATTTCAACCAGCCTGCAGGCTCTGTACCCATCCCCGATGGAGAGGGCCGAGTGGTCTGGCTATCGCGATGCCGAAGACGATGCTGCTGGTTCTGGATGATGGCTAACTACGTACACGGAAATGTAGACTACGCGCCGGAAGCTCATGCCAAGCACTGCCAAACAGGCCTGGAACCTCCGCTCCGTGCCCCGGTCCCCCTACTACACCGAAAAGCCCTTATCGACTTGACTCTCCACTATGTCATACACCGTCATTTCTACTTTTGTATACGTTATAGTATGGGTTTGTGCTTGGAGCATATACCTCAAGTTCAAACGTCCAGGAAACTTGCCACCAGGACCTAAAGGTTACCCCATCGTAGGGAACCTCTTCCAGCTTGATGCGGACCGACCGTGGCATTCTCTAATTGAATGGAAGAAGACTTATGGTACGTCGCAACTGTATTCAGGGTACACATTTCCCTAAATGAATTGCAACCAGGCGACATCATGTATATTCGCCTATTCAACCAGGACGTTATCGTATTGAACTCGGCCAAAGCAGCTGGGGATCTCCTTGACCGCCGCGCCGCCAACTACTCCCAGAGACCTCGAATCCCTGTCGCTGAATGCTTGACTGGCGGGTTGATTATAGCATTGATAGATCATGGAACAAGGTGAGTCTCCAAAAAGCACTGGGTAATTTGACTTCATACTTCACAATTCAATAGATGGCGCTCCATGCGTCGTGCTACACACGAAACATTAAACATAAGAGCCAGTGTCAGCTACTTCCCAATACACATGCGTGAAGGTATTCAGCTTGCACTAAATATATTGGATAGCCCGCAGGAATGTCATGACCACATATATCGGTATTCTTGTCTGTCTATTAACAATAGGTTTGGGAAGCTGAAAGAGAATGATGTATAGGTTCACCTCGTTCACAATCGCATCTCTCATATATAATGATACGTCTCGTCGCCATGCAATCACAGAAGAGCTGTCAAATCTCATCAGTGATATATCCCTAGCCACCGCACCTGGAAGATATCTCGCCAACCACATTCCCATCCTGGAGCACATCCCAGAATTTTTTGCAAGGTGGAAACAAGAAATGAAGGCAAAGTACAATATGTACAATGAGAGCATTGTGAAATTCTTTCTTCCCATTAAGGAATTGGTGGTATGGATATATGCCCAAATTAAAATTCAACTGACAGCTTCGACAATCNGTACAGCCAATATTCCCATGGACAGATAAGCCTGAGTGGTGAGTCTGAATGTCAAACTGGCAAGGTATAAATAAATTTCTGTATTCACATGATGCCAAAACATGATAATTAACCAGTAGGCAAAAGGAAAAAGGGACCCATAAGGTAGTAGAGTAGCAATGAAGTAGAGAAGTCTAACTTCCCACAGCTTGGTTGAGGCTCAACATTACTGGAAAGAAGCAATTGATATTCTGTGACTAGTTACCCTCAGTAAGCACAGGGATCTAATATGAGTCATAGGTAAGTTAAAATTACATTTAAGGACATTTTGAGACATTTAAGAACATTGAGGACATGTCCTTGACCATGTTCTTGAAAATATATATGCCCCTTCAGGATGAGTGGGATTTCCCACTTGTTCTGCAGCCAATACAAAGCCAGAAAGCTAAGAAGGTTGGCCTAGTGTATGACATTGTTGGTCGCTCATTTTGGGGGCGAAGTCACTATGTCAGCTGCTTTGTGGTAAATACCAATACCCCAAGTAGGAGAAAAGCTGTCTTTTTCTATAATGGTCAATCTTGGAGTGTGGAGGGTACAGAGAAAGGCTACAGTCATTGGGAGTCAGGTGGTATCTCAGCCCTTCTTGGAGGAAGGAACGTTTCTCTGCCAGCAGCCTATAAAGGTTTCAAGACCATTACTATTTTCTATGCACTCCATGGTGGCACCTCTGCATGGGAATGGTTCTCAAACTATCAGAGGACACAGTTATCATCAACACTTGGAATTCAGCTGAGCAATGACTTCCAGCATTTAGTGTCATCACAGCCAGTACTTAACAGGGATGGATTCTTGAGGATACCTGTCCAACAGATGCAGTGGTTATCAGTCAATGCAAAGAAAGGTATTTGTCACTTTGAATATGCTATGGAGGCTGTTCTTCATCGTGAAGAAACAGTAATAGAACAAGTGAATCCTACAATTCTGGTTCTTGATGCAGATGGGAAGGATGACCAGCAAGACAAAGGTGAGTAGAATAATTATGCCTGACATGACATCTGAATTTACATGCTACAGACTCTGTTTCAGACTTTTTATTTGATTCTGCTGATGCCATCAGCAACTCAAATCATTCACGTTCTGTTTCACTGTCAACTGATTCATCATCTTGCAGTGGAGTTGTTAAAGCAAATACACTGCCATCCTCATCTCCACCTGTGACAATTTCTCTGCCACTGTGGCGAAACAGAAGACAGTAACAGGCAGGAGATAGGTCAGAAAACAGTGCAATGTGATGAATGTGAATGGTTCTCACATGTAGCATGTCAGCCATCAGGTGATAATGTCTGTATGTTAACAGAGTTCAAATGTCATGACTGTGAAGGACTGGTCCTTGTGAAGAGGTGAACATGCAAGTCTATAAGAATGTAAGTTATGCATGCTCTAAGCTATATAATCTTTCACTAATTACATTCCTTGTCTAGTCAACATGCACCTGAACTATTACAGGATGTTCCCAAGCGACTACAGTATGCTCTCTAAAATTATACTAAAGATGCTCACTCAACTTTACTTAGACAAGGAATAACTGTTCTGGTTAAGGATGGCACACTTTTTGCATATCCTGCCTGCTTAATTGAGCCAGAGAACAATCTCAAATCTTGGACTATCAAATGGTGGCATCTGAATCAACCAGCTGAAGACACCACACATATACCTAATAGTTATGTGACTGTAGAGGTTACTCAGATTGTGGACAGTCTGTATCACGATGTTAAAGGTAGATGGAGTGTCCAAGTAAGTAAAGATAATCATTTGAGTATTGGCTTATCAATTAAATCTGTTTGTTGATAGCTTGGTTAATGGACAATGTGTTACAATCACGTGAACAGACAATCTTTTTCTCCATTTCTTTTCACTTTTTCTTTTTCATATCCATTGCTTGGACATCTTAGCGCTCTTAGGTGCTAGTTTTCTCTTTCAATCCATGCTTCTCATTAACATCTGGACACATCCACCTTCCCAGCCCTCTTTTCCAATCCCATGCCTTTCTCATTATTTAAGACGTCATTACTATGTCATTCACGACATCAGTATGATGTCATTATTCTATTCAATTCTATTTCCTTCTATTTATGATGTGATGTCATCTCTAACATCACTTATTGTATCATTATAACTTATTTTCATTCCTCGACATCGTTTCTGATGTCATGTTCATATTTATAATGTCATCATAGGTACATTCTATTTACTAAACAAATGATGTCGCTCTAGCAGATTGTATGCAAACTAGTAGCTACAAATGTTGTATAAGTAGGTAGTTTGCAGGTCTAAGCTACCTCAGCTTGACCTGGTTAATCCTTTGGACATCTTGCTCACATCGACCAAACTCTCAGAACAATCTAGTGAAGGATAATACCTTTGTTAGTTGTTCAAACTCGAACTTGATCTTCGCGCTTAACGCCACTATGTCATTGTGGTTGTTGAGTTGTTGTTGTTGCTGCACAAGTAACGTAACACAATGACAGTTGAACTTTCTTGCAACAAGTACAATGAATCTGAAAAGCAGGAAAATCCAAGACTTTCCTTGCTCTACACAAAGGAGATCAAGTGATAAAGATGCTCAAAAACCTATGCCTCTACTATGAAAACACGAGGCCTGTGGTGCCAAAATACCCCCGAAAAAAGTATATATAAGTTCTTGGTTCTCAGTTTTTTCTTTTGTTTGCAAGTTGGTTCAGCGTGGTTTACTGTTACCACAACATCAAGAATAATTCTCAATGTATTACTCAGTAGTTCAGAGATGAATGCCTTCAAAACAACTTCTCAGATCAAGATTGGTGTTTGTTTGGTATAATATTTATTGGTTTGTAGTTTTATTAATCACTTCGAAAGCAAACACTAGTATATATTTTCAACTAGAAACTGCCCAAAGAATAAACTTCTTCTATTCAAAACAAAGGTACCTCTTGTACCTGAATATAGCCCTCTTAGCTATGTTCTGCAACAATTCTCAAGAGGACAAATCTTCTAGACACTGCTAGCCTGAAACCCTCTCTGATTCATGTCGAAACACCAGACTATACTGATGCATGTCAGCTACCCTCTTAGTAGACTGATACAATGTTTCTCTTATCAGAAAACATGCCTCTTGCATTAAAAACTAAGCTCTTCCTAGCTTTTATNCATCAGTATGATGTCATTATTCTATTCAATTCTATTTCCTTCTATTTATGATGTGATGTCATCTCTAACATCACTTATTGTATCATTATAACTTATTTTCATTCCTCGACATCGTTTCTGATGTCATGTTCATATTTATAATGTCATCATAGGTACATTCTATTTACTAAACAAATGATGTCGCTCTAGCAGATTGTATGCAAACTAGTAGCTACAAATGTTGTATAAGTAGGTAGTTTGCAGGTCTAAGCTACCTCAGCTTGACCTGGTTAATCCTTTGGACATCTTGCTCACATCGACCAAACTCTCAGAACAATCTAGTGAAGGATAATACCTTTGTTAGTTGTTCAAACTCGAACTTGATCTTCGCGCTTAACGCCACTATGTCATTGTGGTTGTTGAGTTGTTGTTGTTGCTGCACAAGTAACGTAACACAATGACAGTTGAACTTTCTTGCAACAAGTACAATGAATCTGAAAAGCAGGAAAATCCAAGACTTTCCTTGCTCTACACAAAGGAGATCAAGTGATAAAGATGCTCAAAAACCTATGCCTCTACTATGAAAACACGAGGCCTGTGGTGCCAAAATACCCCCGAAAAAAGTATATATAAGTTCTTGGTTCTCAGTTTTTTCTTTTGTTTGCAAGTTGGTTCAGCGTGGTTTACTGTTACCACAACATCAAGAATAATTCTCAATGTATTACTCAGTAGTTCAGAGATGAATGCCTTCAAAACAACTTCTCAGATCAAGATTGGTGTTTGTTTGGTATAATATTTATTGGTTTGTAGTTTTATTAATCACTTCGAAAGCAAACACTAGTATATATTTTCAACTAGAAACTGCCCAAAGAATAAACTTCTTCTATTCAAAACAAAGGTACCTCTTGTACCTGAATATAGCCCTCTTAGCTATGTTCTGCAACAATTCTCAAGAGGACAAATCTTCTAGACACTGCTAGCCTGAAACCCTCTCTGATTCATGTCGAAACACCAGACTATACTGATGCATGTCAGCTACCCTCTTAGTAGACTGATACAATGTTTCTCTTATCAGAAAACATGCCTCTTGCATTAAAAACTAAGCTCTTCCTAGCTTTTATTTATATCTCTGGTTTGGGTTACAATCTCAGGTCTCAACTAGCCTGCACCTCTTGCACAACTAAATAAGCTAGAGCCTGAAGTGGTTGAAAAATACTGATTGTCAGTAGCTCTGGTAATCAGTGGGCAGTATCTCTCCTGCCTTCCACCTACAAAACACGTCCCCTTATATACCCTACAACATAAATAATCTAATATATCTGTTACAAATACAAATAAAACTGAGTCGGGTGCTAAATATTATATAAACTGAGCTGTGTTTGGTAATTTCTCTGTCACAGTGTCCAATTGTAGTCAGGCTTCATAGCCATAATCTCTTTTATTCTTTTTCTTTGATGATNGATACAATGTTTCTCTTATCAGAAAACATGCCTCTTGCATTAAAAACTAAGCTCTTCCTAGCTTTTATTTATATCTCTGGTTTGGGTTACAATCTCAGGTCTCAACTAGCCTGCACCTCTTGCACAACTAAATAAGCTAGAGCCTGAAGTGGTTGAAAAATACTGATTGTCAGTAGCTCTGGTAATCAGTGGGCAGTATCTCTCCTGCCTTCCACCTACAAAACACGTCCCCTTATATACCCTACAACATAAATAATCTAATATATCTGTTACAAATACAAATAAAACTGAGTCGGGTGCTAAATATTATATAAACTGAGCTGTGTTTGGTGATTTCTCTGTCACAGTGTCCAATTGTAGTCAGGCTTCATAGCCATAATCTCTTTTATTCTTTTTCTTTGATGATTGTGCAGTTTTCTGACACTAATCGTTTGCAATTTTCTTTATCAAACAGCTCTCCTTCCAACTCTGTTTGAAAATATTTTACTCCCATGCTGTTCCACATGATTCCTTCCTTCTCTGTCTACTATCATCTGCTCTCTGGATGCATAATATGCTTCCTTTTTCATGTCTAAAGTGTACACATAGGCTCAGCCATGCTGGCTTCTCATCATACAGCTTTGTCTTCCATTTTTCTGTGATACAGGCACCCTTTCGGTAGCCAATTCTCTATTTCATTCTTAAATTTGTTATTTGGTATCTTGAGTATCCCTCACTGATAATTTGTCATTCTCTGTTTCATATCTGTTTCTCAATATTATTCTCATAGGTGTATCATCAAAGGCTTTTATTCTTCCTTCCAATTAGGTATGGTTTGAAAATATTATTAAAAGTGAAAATATTTCCTTTGGTATGCTTTTGATAGAGAGGTGGGATGTGGTGTGTTTCCCTACAGGTTTTGGGATGCTCCTCTGTGTTCAGATTTGCTGTTTATTTTCATACTAGCAGTGGTCTGGTACCCTTGTATGGCCTACTGTCAACCATTACTCTGCTAATATTTTGTATCCTTCTCTACTACTTGCTTTGACTAGCTGCTCAGGGCTCACACTAGTCCTCAATTCCCTTATATCTTTTCTTTTCAACCATAAAAGTGCAAAGTATTCTCTATTTGCATGTGAAATAAAAGGTAAAAGTTATGCATATCAGTGAGTCTTATCACCTTACTGAATACAGTTCAGTAAGGTGTTTATGGTTTCAGAAACCTCTGGGCTCAAAGGTCTTGATGACAACAAATATCCATTTGCACTATGGAGATGTAGACAGCGTGTTCAGGTTGTACCCTTTGACAGCAGGCTCTCTCAATCTATCAAGTCTCACATTATGAACTGGCTATACAGCATAATACCTGGCATCAAGGATGCAATGCCTCTTTGGATAGTTAACAGGACACTACAACATGCTTTGATGGTATGGATTGAGCATCATGACTGAATGGA
Source organism: Moniliophthora roreri (assembly GCA_001466705.2). Lineage (NCBI taxonomy): Eukaryota > Fungi > Basidiomycota > Agaricomycetes > Agaricales > Marasmiaceae > Moniliophthora > Moniliophthora roreri. The sequence continues at coordinate 210,572 of LATX02000202.1, forward strand.
GTTTGAGTCACACAGTGCTTGTCCAGCCACTAGAGAGGAACATGCACAGTATGTTCGACAGCAGGCTTGGAGAAGACTTGTGGAGTATACTGACTGCTCTGAAGATGGTGGACCTCTTCCAAAGAAGTTTGATGTTGATCATGATTCTCTGAGGAAACTGGAAGAGAAGATGTTTGACATGTCAAAAGAAGTGGGTCCAGCTGGGAATGAGCAGTGGAGTCTTGATGTTGGATGTCATCAAGATGACTGGCATCCAAATGCCCTTTTCATAGGTCAAGGGCCACAGGACTATGATGGTGAAGAAGAAGAGCTACTGGTGAGTGTAAATTTACCAAATGCAGCTAATAATTAAAACTGAATGCATTCACAGAAAGGTCTGAATTATGCTCTCAACAGGTATACAAAAAAGTGTGAAGAGCATAAGGCTGAAGCAGAGCACCTGAAGGCTTCCATCCCAAGGCTACCACATCCCAAACCTGTTCCCATTCAGCACAAGGGTAAAGGGAAGTCTAATGGACAAAGGTAGAATAGAGTAAATATTCATGTACATGTTAAGGTGTGTAGTAATGCATTGGAGTACTACCTGTGGCAATATGTCATGGACACCTGAGAACAGATAGCAGACATGTGGAGGCAAGGATCGAGCCAAGTTGAGAATGGTCCAAAGCAAATTGGAGGCAAGTCAAGTTTGTTGGAGGCAAGCTGGAGGCAAGTTGGAGGCAAGTCAAGTTTGTTGGAGGCAAGTTGGATGCATGTTGGAGGCATGTTGGAGGCAAGTCAAGATTGTTGGATGCATGTTGGATGCACATTGGAGGCAAGCCAAGGATTATCCAAGGCAAGTTGGAGTGAAGCCAGTCATGGTCCAAGGCAACTCTGATTGATGTCAAGAATGTCTCAAGTACATGAATGGTACAGTTAAGTTGCAATATCTTACCCAATATTCAGTGCTGAACAGAGATAGATTCATTTTCATCTTGTTCCAAGTCTGGGCTTTGTACCTCAGTCACATATACCTATTAGGACCATATTTAGTTCTTAAATATCATATAACCTCTTCTCTTTTGCTCAGAGTCATCATCAGAGCTTGACTTGACCTAGCCATGGGAAAGAAGACCTACTTGCTTCACTGAGCTACATCTGACTCTAGGTATTTTTCCTTGCCTGTCTGTGTATCAAAATTCATTATATAGGACCTTATGAGCCCTTGCACACACCTTTAGTATCAATCCCTGTTTGCCTTCACACAACGGCACAAGCATCATAGCCATCAGTGTTGTGGGAATATTCATCAGCAAAATGGACACCTAAATATAATAAATTATAATGTATTTTGCTGATTTTAGTCCATTGTAATAGATTAAAATCAAGCAATGCTATTACAATACATTAAAATGCATTAAAATGAGACTGGTGTTATTATAATCCATTAAAATACAATAAAATGGGATGGTATTATTATAGTGTATTAAAATGCAATAAAATGAGACAGAGTTATTATAATGTAGTAAAATAGATTGTAACAGAGGCAATCAAAACAGTGCATTTTTATGCCTTCCAGAGGACAGGGAGAGGACTCTATAAAGTGAAGGGAAGCTTTTGGTTGGGGATTTGATCAATAGAAACAGCAAGGAGGTGGGGATAGGTCTTTTGAGTAAGGGGATATATTGCACTATGTGTGGTGGAAAGTATATGGCACTGTGGTACAGTGGTCTTGAGCACTCCGTGGCTGCCAAGGTTGCTGACTAATCCACCTTGAGGTCGAGGGTTTGACTCACGGGCGTTGTAACAAATAAATATTATTTCTTTTTGTCCCCGACCCCCAGGTGGGGCCGATGCATTATAATGGCTGAAATACATTATAATAGCCAGAATACATTATAACCATTTTGCTTCATTTTAATCCATTAAAATAAAGGAACAACAATTATATTACATTAAAATACACCATAATGATTATAATGTATTTTGGCCATTATAACGTATTTCACTCATTTTATTCCAATATATTTAGGTGTCCATTTCGCTGATGTTGGCTGTACTGCAACCCTCGGTCTTCGACAATTCTTATACTCACCCCACCATCATCCCGCAACTTGCTAAGTATTTCTCTGTACTCTACACATAATAGCATACTTCCTTTCACCATCTTTATTTGGCATCCCACCAGCAACCCTTGACCCAGCTGCAATCCTAGAACTCATTCCATCAGTAGTCAAAATATCTTGCTGATAATACTTAAAGCCAAAACCCAAGCATTTCAACACTCTGAGGCAGCAATATCAAGATTTGAGTACATTGGTGATTGATTGGAGCACATTGGCGATTGATTGGAGGACATTGGAGGACATGGAGGACATGTCCTCCAGTCTTGCATCCAAATTGTATATGCCCGTCGGGGACGCAGATTTTAAGTTTTAGCGTTTTTCTCCAGGGTCCAGTCACGTGCAAGCTGTACGCCGGATGTATGGTCAACTCACACGCAGATCATAATTGGTCACGTACTGATGGTATCCAATGTTGGGTTGGTGGTGTAATCGCAGAAATGTGAAAGGTGTGCTGGATGCCGTCATGGCATCCTCACTACTCCGATTCTTTTGAATGCGACATGTGTACTACTACTTGTACTCATTAGGTGAGAAGGGAAGAAAGCAGGATACTAGCACCTCTCTCCACCTCATTTTAGTCTCTGATTTTTATCTTCACGGGCATCTGCACTCCTTCCTTGGGCTTCCCCTTTACAGCCGGAGCCATAAGCCCCGCTCGAACCCTCATGATCTCTACACCTGGCGGCAAAGAGAACTCAAATGCTTCCACGAGCCCGCTCACGACCGTTTGAATTTCGTGAACACTAAGTGTAATAGTGTGGACCGTAAGATGAAAAACCTTTCGAAACGAATATCACTCACGCAAATCGCCAGCTGCTCGTTCAAAAACGACGTTAAATAGATAGGGTGGTGATGACAAAATGCTGACGTACCCGATACACCCTCTAACACCAGCGCCTGAAAAGGTATTTCAGTTTCTATACCTTAACTCGGAGTATATTGAACTAACCAAATGTCATCCTGTGTGAGAATTCAGATATTGTTCAGGTAATTAATAGCAGAATAAACATACATATTTCCGAATACTCCGAGCGTTGTTTGCCTCTTTGATGTCAAAAAGCGTGATGGATTCCATTCATCGGCGTCTTCGCCCCAGACTTCTTTCAACCTGGATTTACCCATGAATTGCAGTGTAGAGAAGAGGTTTCGCCTTGACGTACCGGTTGTATGCACTTATGGATACCATGATTCTCTGTTCTTTCACCACGGGGATCTCTGAGAGCATCTCTCCGTATACGGAAACGACTGGGTATTGCAACGGGATAATGTCGTCTACATCCGCCTGCCGGATTAGGGTGTGTGCAATCGGATGAAGACGCATTGCTTCCTACGAGATGATATTAATATAGTCAAACATAAAGGACGAGAAGCGTGCCTTGATGACGGCGTTAAGAAAAGGCATCTGCTCATAATCATTCGCGGTGAGATATTCAATATTTCCTGTCTTCCGGCGTGTGTCTTTTATTTCTTGCAATAAACGTTTTTGGTCCTCGGGATGTCGACTAAGCTCGTAAAGCAGCCAGGTAAGCCTGTCTGCATGTCAGTTCGGCCGAAATGACAAAGACAGAGGCTCCCCCTACATTGTGGAAGACGTATCATTCCCAGCCAGAATGATTGTCCTTTCGGAATAAAGTCACATCATGTTAATTTATCATAGTTTCCATCGGTTAGAGACGTACGACATCTGTGCAAGAGCTTCTTCGGAGTCCAGGGCTTTCTCTGGGGTGCTACTGTGAAGCGAACGAGCTGCAATTGCATCATGAGCATCGGCTTGAACCTTGGATGTCAGTATACTCACATATCACACCCAAGACGTCATTTTCCGACGAACCCTCCTGAACCTTCCCGTCGTACAGCCTTTTGGCGACTGAATACGAAGTTTGAAGCCACTTCCGCCAGCGAACATCCTCCTTCGTCGGGAAGTATTCTGTCAGACTGGCAAGGTTGTCCGGAAGCGAACGACGGGCAGCTCCGTATAGTAGTCTTATTGGCCCTGGATGAACCGAGTCGACACTAGTATACAAATGAGAACGAGGTATTTCAACATGCCGATTGTAAACCTACAAGAGATTTCGTACCATGTTCGACAGCTGGTTATTCTTGTTTTGCAACTCCCCAAAATCATAGTCAAACATCGCTGGGAGAGATGAAATAAGGGTTTGGGGGCTGTAAGACTTCAACTTAGTGCATACTTTCTCCTAGCGCATCGAGGGTCATTTTCTTGAACCACTCGACCGTGTCAATTGATGTTTGTCCGGCTTGAACCTGTTCACGCCATTTAATGACGAGCTTAACACCATTTCAACACTCAAACGTTCGAATAGAGCCGGAAAGAACTCACGGATTTGGTATGTTCCTGAAATCTAGTAACAAAGGGTTTGATCTGAGCAGCAGAGAAAGCAGGGTTCATAATCTTGCGTTGTCTTCGGTGTTGTGACCCTATACCATTCATGGCAGCTGCCATGCACGTCAGGGAGTTAAGTGGCCCTTACCTTGAACAGCGGTTAAGCCTGGGCCGAAGCGACGGAAAGCTCCCTGCACAAAGTCCTTTGGCTTTTTGTAACGATACCCAGATTTGTGAAAGATGTGCTGAAGTGCTTTGGGATCCGCCACTACTAGCATGTCTTCCTGAAATGCCACGCAATGAGTAACGAGAGATTTAAATGCTGAAAGGACGGAGATACATAGTAGCATGTGGTGGCCCGGAATACCGTTCCATATTCGATGAACCACTTGAATTCGAGGTCTCCTACCTCTTTCTCGTTGAGCAGGTCATAATCGTGACCTGGATGGAGACCCCTATCAGCACCCCATGTATTTCGAAGGAACCACTAGCCGTACCAAGGAAAAGAGAAGGATTCGGAGGACCTTGTAAGAATTTGAGCGAGCGTTGTTTGGCTCGAATTGCCAATATAAATATTGGGAAAGCGATAGTGATGACTGGAAGGCAAAGGATTAGAAACATTATCCTTAGAACCAAGGCCTTGGAGCCGTCGTACTTTATATGACTCCAGAGCATAAGCGGACGTTCAAAGGAATGATCATCAGCTATAATAACGCCACATGTCATCTTAATCTTTGTGCCGGTTGTGGGAAGCAAAAACTCCAGCGAGCGGAGATAGGAAAATGCTACAATAATGATCGCGAGAACTGTATAATGAGCCATGAAGAACCAAAGATGTAATCCAAGGGTCTCTGTGGAAAACCGTGTCCGCGAACGAGAGGTGTTGAGGCGTTGTCGAAGTATGAAAAGGAGCGGAAATGGATACTGTGGGAAACATCGCCAAGCTAGAACGCTAATAGCATCATTTCGGGTCGGATGCGAGCACCATTATGTAGAATCAGGTGGATGCGAGCACGATCCTTGGCGGAGTTTTCTAATTCAAATATTGCTTTGAGTTCTCAGTAAGCCAAGCCGGATTGTCCTAAATCGCTACCGACCACTACTTCATCGACAGCCGCCTTAACTTCGGTAGCTAAAGTAGTCAAGCATCAGCCAAAATGGTATAAACCGCCTCAATCTACGCCAATGGAAAACTTAACTGACATGAGTAGTCGACGTTGCCCGTCAGCGACGGCGATTAGTATGAAAACGAAGACGCGTGTGGGTTATGACTTCCAGATTCATCTTTACACCTGCAACTACAAGGACGCAGCATTGTGGCCCCAATGCCCAAGAATATGACGATCTCCGATCCAACAGCGATCAAATCGATCCCGCCTCGCACCTCGTGTAGAACACCATCATCGCCATGTGCCCTTGAAATCTTAATGGGAGCCAAACGGATATAGGATGTTTTCCGAAAATTCCAACCGTTCCCGGCGCCCGGAAAGCTCGAGACACTGGGAATGAAAGAAATCAGCATTTTTTAATTGGATAAGGCACGGACGTACTCATTTCTAGTTTTGCGGTAACTTGAGCAACACTAGCAGAATCGTGTGATAATTCCCGCTACTGCTAAGTAGAGGGTCTTACCAGAGTCAACCTTTTGCACAGCGGCGAATTACACGTGACACGTCATGTGATGATAAGGACACGTTTAACCCGCGCTTTTGACATTTTACTTTCTTCTTTCACCGTTCCGTAGGTCTCACGTTTAGGAAATGGCTCCTTTACCTTCAGGCGTCGTCTTAGCGATTTCAGGGGTTACCTTCGTTAAAAACCCTTTCCTGCGAGATTCCCAACCATCATGTCTCTTTTCGTCGACGGCGTACCCTTACGAGGCATCCTTGACCCTTCACGAACACGAACGACTATTTCCGCTTCCTTCGTCTATGGATTGGCCCGCGATTCGGTTAAGTCTTTTGGCTTTCGTTCTTCATATCATGTCTCCGTCCTCGCTAATTCTTCAACTCCCATCAATATTCAACTGCCTATTCAATTTGGAACACTGGTCGGTTACTCTGCCGCCGTTGGGTTTCAGCCTGATCTCGTTCTTGGGAGAGATTGGATTGATACTGCTCTATCCTCCATACCCCCTTCGTCACCACCCGAAAGTTGTGAAGCCCTTCTCGCGTCGTTGTCTATACCCGTTCTGAAAAGTACGCCTGACGTTTAACTCTCTGTTCATTGAGATACATACCATTTCATTAGGTTATATGGGTGGAGCATTGACGTTGATGAGCACCAGTATGCCTTTGTTTCCCGCTTTACCCTCCCTGTTAAGCCGTGTACCTAGGTCCCCCAACACCGTCGGCAGAAATCAGACGTGCGAGCACCGATGGGTCCCATCCCGCTGTTTCTGTCGGCATCACCCCGTCCAATGCAGCCACTTCTCTCGCATCTCCTCTTGGCTCAAATTTGACAGCCCACAGCAGAGATTTGTCTATGGTCGCACATATTCCTACGCGTAAGTGTTTTAATCTTCTCCGTCTCGGTAACCTAACAGCTCCACAGGTGACTACGAGCATAGAGCGATGCACATTTGAGCGTTTACCAATAATTCAGCTCCGTGTCAGTCTTCAGCACCATCATTGATACCCATGTTCACGCCATCTTCTCCAGCCACACTATGCGTCCATTTATTTGATGAATGTTCCCATTATTATGTGTGACGCCCGTTCCCCCTTCCCCTTCCCGTTGAAATCAATACAGCACCCAACCTCTCTATTTTCCACATTGAGCGCCTTGATGGGATGTCTTTGGAGGATGCGACGGCATTGCTCAGTGCTCTCAAGCAATGTGGTGCTCTGAAGACCATTGAGTGGAAATCAGATATCTGCACTGAGCGGAGGTGGGACGTCTGCCGTGGGGGGAATTGGGCGAAACTATCAAACACTCTTATGGGATCAGCCGAAGTTTGGCATTCATTGACAGTGCTTAGGACCGTCTTGTTGATGTCAAACGAGTCTCTCCACGTACTTAGTCATTGTTCGAACCTGCACACCATCATACTCAAAGATTGCCGACTGTCAAGCTCCTTTACAGAGCCTGCTCAGCAGGCCGTCCTTCCTGCCGCTGCCTCGGTCAAAATAACAGGAGAATGGACCACTGTTGGGGCCGTGGTCAAGCACTTTTGCATGCCTTCTCTAACGGAATTGGACATCGGAAACACAGGCGTGAATTTGGACGAATTTGCTATTTTTCTTCGACATTCGAAATGTCACCTCACCTTCCTATCCCTAATGGTGGAAGAAGCAAGTCTCACATCCTTGGATCACTTCTTGTCGACTTTCCATGGCGCACTTTCTGGTTTGACGGAGCTTGCACGTCTCTTTTGGCGAACTTTTGTTCCCAGCTGTTAATAGAGAAACTGTGCTGGCTTCCATCTCACCCGTGATGTACTGAATCCCTTTTCTTCACACCCTCCATATAGCCGGCGATTCCTGTCATGCCATGCATATAGTATTGCTGGCACGGCTCCAATGCCCTATCCTCACTTGCATTGACATCAGATCTCCACAAGATTGTACCGTCGATTTGTTGGACTGCTTTCAAAGGTCTGAATGCAAAATCAAGCGCATGACCCTGAAAGTCATAGATGCCTTCGTGACGGACGCTGCCCTCCGCAGTTACTTGTACTCTCCCTCACTCGTGACCGTCCATCATTTATGCCTTGTGGTGCCCAATGCCGACACTCTCCTTTCTAAACTCATCTCATTTCATCATCGTGGCTTTGATGCTCACTCTCCCTGGCCCCATTTATGATGCCTCCAGTTAACCTATGTCCATGCAAATCAAATGCTGTTAACTGCGCTGGCAGAGTCTCGTCCTGCTACCATTATGATCTTTACTCCTCGTAAATTTAACGCATATGCCTAGATCACGATATAATGTATTAATTTTTTATTCGTACTAAAATGAAAAATGCCTGTGCATAAGTCCGACTGATAATGTTGTCTCTGGCTCGTTGATATACCAGGTCGAATTACCGTAATGGTAAAGCAGTAGCGGGCAGTGCCGCTCGCCGGCCTCGAACATTATGCGAGTGAGATGGACAAGAGAAGAACATGGTGGTTCACTTCCGAGTCAGATCCACGTGCACTTCGGTTAGAGGCAAGTGACAGCGTGACACACGCGGCTTGCCCCTTGACCACAATGACGACCGAGAAAACTCTGTCTTTCTGATCAGATCATGATTCGAGCTACAACAAAAGGGGATATCGAGTCCATACTGCTTTGGCTGAAGTATATTGGGTACTCTGTGCGATATTTTGTTTTCGTCGGTTGATCTGTCTTTTCAGCACTTGGAGTTGTTTAGAACCATTGAGTAAGGGAGAATAGAATAATAAGCATTGAACGTGTTCTTGTGACGGAGGCCAGGTGCATTTCACTCTTTATTGAATGTGGGCATGAGTTGCGACTGATCGTTCATTGGATCCATCTGTCTAAAGCTGGTCCAGCACACTTGTGGGTCGGAGGAGGTCCATACCGCTTGAGTTTAGGTATGTTCTTCCTTCTCGCGATTCGCGCTTTGTCGAGGTCTGACCAGGTACCTTCCTCACATTAATTTCGGCGAGTCCGACTACTTTCATTGAAGATGTCCGTCGTATTCTTTTTTAGTCCTGGACTGAACCAACACCCCGGAAAAGTTCGTTCACGCTTCCTCTACATTTCATAGAGAAATAGTAACGCTTCAGCTTCATGCATTCTATCAAGTTCAGTCCAGTATCGGATCTAGGTTGTTAAAAAGATTTCAATACAATTCTGTTATTCATTCTTCTGAAACCAAGTAGTCGAATAACGGCCGCATCCCGGATGTGCTATACAGCCCTTTCCCCAACATTCCCTGCCGATTCTGCAACACAATTCTGCGCCTAACTTTCGCTCGTGTCTACTGCCTTTCCACATCCCTCTCTACTTTGATGTGTACCGATACGTCTTTGGGACGTTTTGAGCCGTCACGCCTAAAGTGAGAGATATCAAAGACTCTTTCGCATTGCGGTTTAAGCTTTGAGTCCAATAATGACTTAGCAGAACGCATCGTCGACACGGCCTGCTCAACGTTCTCTACACAAATGCCGAGCCCCGTACGAACAATGATCAGCGTTGGTGCGATTCCCTGTTCGTTTCCGTCAATCCAACTTATGATACTATTGCAAGATGTGTCTGACTTACAACAAATTGGTTCAGGGTTGTCTGCATAAGCATCGTGAGCAACTGCATCCGATTTTGTCCTTCCGAGATGTCTTCCGATTCATCCATCATAGAGATTGTTTTGACCACTGCCAGAACTGACGATGTGTAGATAATCAGTGATATGGGGTAAATGAGGCCGGACTCCAAGCTGTAGCATAGGCCATGTTGAGCATTGGGTTAGATAGAAAAAAAGATGAGACCCACACGACAGCAATTACTGTCCGATACATTTTATTGACATTTTTGTCGACGTATTTGGATGCCTTGTGACTGATAAAGTATATTCTTCCAGCTTTTCCGCCAATAAGAGTAGGAAGGTGAAAATGATCAACAGGAAACTCACCAATCATTACAGTGATAAGTAAATTTGTGAGTGCAGTCATCAGCAGAAACGCTGCAATAACTCGAATGTCCTCTGTGTTCTCTTCCACGTCAATTATGAAGGCAAGGAGACCGATCCCAATGTCTGTGCTGTAGCGGACGATTACAACAGTTCCTAGTACTGGAAAGGGAGGAATATAAGGCGGGAGAATGCTACACAAGCTTGGAGAGGAGACAAACTGTTGTTGGTGAGACAAAGTGCGGCGGGAAACATGATGATCTTGATGTTGCCGCTCCATACAATATAGCATCGCCATATCTACTAACATCAGAGAATGCTACCGCATAGAATTGTGGCATTGCATACCAAGATTGCATCAGCGATGATACTGCCGAGTGGTTCAGATTTTTGTTTAGGATGGAAGAGGGGAGACACACTTGGCAAGTAGCATCATGATATATCTTGGAGTCATACTGTCCCTAAAAAATTTCAATGAGCCAATGTTAGATGCAAGGCTCGCGTACATACTGGTATACAGATTCCGGCGAAACCCTGGACGAATTGATCAATGGGAAGATGGCTTGGGAGACGATGTTTCTAGCGTTGAAAACCAGACTGGCAGTGCCGAGGATGAACAGCGCCGACATTGCGAAGCAGTGAAGAAGGTATCGGTTACGTTTCTGCTTCAATAGTACTACAATGCATATCGAGAAAAGCACCATGTAGATACCTTCCGAGATCAACTTCAGTCTGTATATTTTTTTCGTGCCAAAGAGGTACAATACCATAAAGAAGAGATAAGATCTGTCTCGGAATTGAATTAGTTCATTATAAAAGAAAATGAAGTGCTGACGCACAGAAAGGATGACTGAAGCGCTCTGAAACAATGAGCATATGTAAACGTTGGCATCCGTGTCGTGGCATAACGATTCGTCGAACATGGCGGTTGTTATTGGAAGTTGGAGTCTTGAATAGCGGCATGTCCACACTTATATTCTAGACAGGTCTCCATGACAAAAATCCGGGGATGGCAGGTTCTGTTTCGGATGACTTCAACTCGTTCAGCAAAAGATATTCCCAGCAGTGGCGATATAAACTTCCCGGATTCAATGATTGATTCTTGACCGCAGGCTCACTGCGCAGTTTGCATCAACGAGAGATGCTGTACATACTGTAGTGAAGTGTTGTTCAAATGGGCGAGAAATTCAAACAAGCACTGTATCAGGATGGAACTGTACGTGCTTAGATCAGTAAATTTAACGTGGTCCTTCCATGCATTTGCCCATTCGCACAAGTTCTACTTAAGCCATTATTGATTGCGAGATGGAGGTTGGGACTGGCCGTGCCTGGCTGCGTTAGTGGCGCCCGATTGCCGTCGCTAGGAGCGACCATCTTTTGATCTATTTGTCTGAAATCGCGAGTGCTTTGGCGACTGCAATTGAGATTTTGATAAATGCGCCGCTTCCGTATCTCCAGTAACGTGGCTGGTCTGACAAGATGCTACCGGAACTCGAGCTCAGGGCAACAGTTTCTGACAAGATGTGCAGTTGAAATACGCTTCGGCGCTTCTTATGGCAGGTCTCGGCCGGTCCGGTACTATACCAAGTTCCGAGCTGCATTTCAGCTGCAGCTTAACTGTGTAATTGAGTCCAATGTTTTCGGCAAGCACCGAGCACACCGAATTGATATTTGGGATACCCGCGCCTCTTTGATTCAGGTCCGTGTCAAATATTACTCACAATGACCTCTCGATCGCTAGCTTTACTTCAATCTCCTACAGACTCGCGTGAACGCGAATATCTTCATCGACACTACAGTTTGTGACACCATCTTTCTCCTTCAATTCTTAGTTGGACGGGATGCAAATCCTCGAATAAAGACGGTTTGACGGGAAGTTGATACCTGTTGAAGCGAGATTGAGGAGGGGAGGAATAGGGAGATTGAGGATAACGACGATGACGGGGTGAAGTAAGGCACAGAGAAGCGAAAAAGAGAAGACAGGTGCGTCACCCAAGCGTCACCTCCCTGATTGCCCTCTTACGGGCCTTATGCGCGCTTGTAAGAAACCCTGAAACTATGATTTAGCCTTATGCCACTTATGTGCCTCCAAATTAAATTTCTCACAATGAATCGATCGTGCTCCACACGTTCAAGAGCGTTTCTTCACAACCTATAGGAATGGGTTCAAATCACAATGATGGAAAGGAGCCTCAAAGCTAAATCCATACTATCCACGGTTACGCGACAACCTGGACGTTCAAGAGCAAAAACTGAGATCAGATAACACCGTAGCTCTCTTGCTTTGCACCAAGATGTGCAGCGTTGCAGTGTCTGCTATCTTTTCGATGTTTTCGTCTTGTAATGTAACAGTACGGATGAACGAGATTATTAATTTACAGGGTACACTGTAATTTGTTAATTCTGGATTGAAGCGAAGCGCATGAAATATTTGTTGCGATACCGCAGCACCTGAGAATGTTATCTCCCTTGTCGATAGTGACAAAGAGGGGCGGAGGGAAACTCTTTTCGAGGCTTTCCTACTATAACTCAGCGTCTTTCAAAGCATCTGCGTGGTCTCCACGGCGGAACAGCAAACTCTGTACTTTTGCTAACCGCTCTGCCTTCCTCATGAGACGGTCTTCATCCGATGGCGGGACTTTCGCACCCCCGCCAGCCATAGATCCCTCAATACCTCCTGTCGCAGACAATTAATTATAGGAAAAGAGTTTTAGAACCAGGAAACGGTTTGAACTCACCGATAGAAGCCCCCGCTATCGTTCCAGCAATTGAGCCACCACTTCCAATCATTCCTATAAGACCTAGTACAGTAGTCCCCCCGACTCCCCCCAGCACGTAACCTATCATTCCCCTTCATAAGTTTCATTTCGCGTACACAATTAGGGCAGAACGAACCCAACGGACCACCATCATTACCCCTGCCAGGACTATCAATGATACCCCATCCGCTCTGTTGTTCGTTTTTCTTCTCAGCAGCTGAAGCAGCTTTTTCGAGCTGTTCGATTCGACTACGTGCATCAAGCTGTCGGCGACGTCAGGCTCAGATACGTGGAGCGCCAGAGATGTGTTACTCACCTCGCCTAGTACACTTCCTGTATTCGCTAGCCAGCTATGCTGCGTAAGATCTCCTGCTTTGGCACGTTCTGTGGGATTGATCCTTTACTCTAGGTCAAGCACTGACTTTGCTATGCAAGAAAAGTACGCCCACTTTAACATTCTACCCAGAAACGAGCTCAACTCATCCGTCCTACGTTGGCTGAAACGGTACTTGTCGCGTAGAATCTCATCAAGAGGCCAGTGCCGTAGCTTCTGAATATTTTTAAGCTCGCCTGCATATCCATTGTTAGTGAAGGTTCTCAGAAACAGTATGTGAATCTACCGCTGGAGTTGAAGAAATCTCCCGAGCGTGTGCAGCTAAGTGCAATCGTTGAAGGTATCTTTCCACAAAGCTCCATGACTTGGGCGAGATGATCGTCATCCTAACGAGCACAAGTCAAAAAGATCGAATGAAAATCCAAACAATGTGCAGGTTTACTTCAGAATACCCATTCCCACTCCTAGGATCAAAGAGATAGTCCCCGCCTGTTACTAATTCGAATATCTGTCCTCGTCATCATAGGATTCCAACAAAATAAGAGCAAAATGCCTACCACGCACGCAAAGCTCCAAACATCGACGCTTGGTCCCCATCTTCCGCCCAGTATGACTTCTGGACATCGATATCTTCGCGTTTGAATACTGTGTGTTCGGTTGCTCTCGATCCAAGTAGCTGAATACAGTGTAAACGATGAATTCCTGACCAGACGGAGAAGTAGAGCAGGGACTTACCGCTCTCGATATTAGCAATTTTGACAGTAATCTTTTGGTCTTCGCTTGTATCCTCAAAGATGAGAATATTCTCAGGCCTGATATCTAAATCCCATTGTGGTCAAAAAGGAGATGCCAGGAAAAGCTATCGCTCACCGGTATGTATAATCCCGCAGCATTGATGCATATAATCCAAACCCATTAGCACCTGTTTCGCAATCTGCTTAACAAGGTACATCGGGACGCCTCGGGATTGATGACGTTTAATAAAGCTGCAAGATTAGTTTAGAGTGAATGCGAAACTGGAATGAAAAATCACCTTGATAAGTTCTCTCTTAAAACCTCAAAGACCATGCATACTTGTCCCCCATGCCTTTTATTGGTCAGTCAACGTTTCAGGATATGGCACATAAAGGTATACCTGAAATGATTTAGGAAATCAATGACATGGCTTCGACCCGGGTGCGTGAGGGCAGGACTAAGGGGCGGGTTCGGATTCCTTGACGTCGATGCTCGAGGGGGAGTTTTCGAAGTTATGAGCCTTTGAAGGAGTTTGATCTCATGAAGTGCCTTCTTCGTATATCGAGGTTCTGATCTAACGACTTTGATTGTGACATGACGACCTTTTCTGGACATAGTCTGACGACATCAGTGATGGAATGACCAGCATGAGAACTATGACGCTCGCCTTTCGTCCGAAGCCAACCAAACAGTGCACGAATCATCATTGCGCACCCTCCTGACGACAACATATCTCCCATTGTTGAGCCCATCACCCGTCCCAATATCGAGGAGATTCACGTATTCTTCGGAGTTCTCGCTTGTGTACTGTGAGCTTGAGGGAGAGGTGGGGTCTGGTGATGACATGACCTGGAACGGATACAATTGGGACGATGGGAGTAGAATGAATTCGAGGTTATTGAGAGTATTTGCAGAAATGTCGAGAGCAAGGTGCAAGTACGGGAGCAAGGTGAAATACAGGAGCAAGATGAGAATGAAAGAATGGAGCAGGCGGTTGCTATCTGACGCAATAGTTACCCATCTGTATATTATCACATGCGAAAATTAGTTCTTGGTTCGTGATCTACATGGTCGAGACATTGGGCCTCATTTATTCTTTCCCCGTCCACCCAACTCAGAGTAAAGAACGTCATCAGCACCTTGTTTCTTGCCTTTCCGAGCCTGCTTGAAGTGATTGGATATGAGGAACGCCACATCTTGAATCACGAATCTCAGAGTTTGTTCTGTGAGTATAAGACAAAGGAGGGCGCACCGAGACTCTGCTCAAAGTTCAGACGAGGATCGCAGAACGACTTCATGGATCAGATTGTCAGCAAAATGGCTTAAGCGAAGAATCGAGGAATTTACCTGATATCTCAAGCCCAACTCGTTCTCACTGAGCTCCATACTTCCACCGAGACACTCAGTAACGCTGAAGCCTTCATCATTCAGTTCACCCGTAAATTCCAGGCTGACGCCCCCCAGACGAGAGTTATTTTCAGTGTGGATGCGAATGCACGATGTGAGCTCGCTGATTATAGTACTGAAGTGCCGAGTTTTAAGACCTGTCGAAGAGGTGAGGGTACTGGATTAAAGAGGAGTGAGCATGGTTGAGGCAGAGAATTCAGAAGTCACGTACTTTCCATGCATCGGGTCACATACCCAGATCACAGGATGACCTGATTCTTGTACAGCTTTGATATGTTTCGCGAGGTGGTCCTCAATCTAGCAATATTTGTCGGCTTTGATGCAATAACGCTGATTAATATGAGAGTATACCTTTCCTGCACCGTAGCGGGTGATGAGAGTGACTCTCCCGGAGTCTTTTTCTGGATTGACGACTACATCGAGCGTTAATGGCCTGACTGAGACAAGAGCAGGTTACTAGTCTTACTGTTCAACAGTTTTACGAGTTCCTCTGTGGCCATCGATGGCCCGACCTTGATTCCTATCGGATTGCGGATGCCTCTGAAGTACTCGACATGTGCACCATCCAATTGGCGTGTACGATCTCCGACCCAGATGTAATGCGCCGAAGTATTATAGAATGCCTTCCTTTTTCCATTACCATTACCCAAAGGAATTGGGAATTCACGGGTAAGCGCTTCTTCGTAATCGAGCATGAGTCCTTCATGACTGGGGATTGAAGCAAATAATTAGTATGCCTCTGAAGAATTGGGTCACCAAAAGCTCAACCTAGTGTAAAAGTCAACTTCCCCAACTGTCCCTCGCACGCCGCCTTGTTCAAAGGAAGCGCCATTCTCTGCACCAATCGTTCGGCTAAAGTCGAGGGCATCAGAAAGATTCTCCACGATTGCTTCAAATTCCTTTCTGGATTATCGTTAACATAGTAGACACTGTGCAAAGGGCCAAAAACCGCTCACCGAAGAGAGGGAGAGCGAACATGATTGAGAGACCAATCTCTCGGATGGTGAAGTGACGCGAACCCCGAAGTGAGAAGTGCTCGCACGTAATTCAATGTAGCCGTAGAGTGGAAGTACGCCCTGTGAAGTACTCGGTACCTTATACGTGAACAGACGCATTCATAGTAGCATACCTGAGGAGTCTCTCTGGATCGGGCGTGCGGTCATTGACGTCCAGACTAGACAGTTCATCAACATCACAGGGAAGATAATTGCAAATTTCGGGCGCACCCGTTTACATTATCACCCCTGTTTAAGTGTCAGTCGCACCTTGAAGGGTTTCGAAGGAATTGAATCGCTACCTGAAGCTCAAGACCTCTCGGTCTCCAACCTTTTCTTTCTGGCTACTCCTCGGTTTTGCGTATTGGCCAGCGATTCGGCCGATACGAACCTTTGGATTGACATCAGCACGCAGAACCGAAAAATGATTTGAGGTGACTTACCACAGGTAAACGTCCACCCCAAACCAGAATCAATGAAAATGACAGAATGAGACCTATTTTGGCGGAGATATTCTCCTGGGGAATTGACCATTAATAACGCAAGCACAGAATCGATATAGTAACGTACATGAGTGCAAGCATCAAAGCTTTCGGCACAGTCGCCTGCATGGAGAAGAAATGCCTCATTGCGTTGGACGAGACCAAGCTGATACCGAAGTCGTTCAATCTGTGGAAGTTGGTGAGAGCTTAGATGAGAGGTATGCAGTCCGCCGCAAACAAACCTCAGATGGCGTAACCAATGGCGGTAAGGTGCCCAACTTAGACAGCACGCTTTATTGAACATTGGTTATAAGAGACAAGCAGTATGTATCGTGTACAGCGGACTCACTTTGACAGCTTCTCTTTGTCATCGTATTGGACATCCTGCATCCCTTATGGTGAGTTGTGATTGAGATGAATCATGGAGATCATTCACCTGTGCGATAGACTTCGATTTCCAGGAAGATGGGGACCACGTTTCAGTCGACATGTTATCTGTTCGGGGTTTAGGCTTGAGCAGTTGAACCTGAGTGAGGGGGATGTAGATGGATCGTATGTGTTGTGCAGACCTCAACAAGCGCGAGGGAGGATACGATTGTCTTCGTGATGAGTGCAAGGAAAGAAGGTGTAAATATACGTGTACGAAATCAATCGAGTCATCGCCATCGGGAATTGCCGCGGCCGCGGCCACGTGCGTCATTAGTACTCACCGGCTTCCCGCTACTTGCCTGTTGGACAGGTATGATATATGAGTTGTTAACTAATGCTCTTCACTGTCGGCTTCAGCAGGCTGTGCTGCTTGTTTCCCATAAAATCCCTGCAAACCACGGCCACGGGGGTATCAGGCCGCCAGTCCCGTACCGGAGGTAGGTAGGTCGGTTCCGCCCGGAGGGCTGAAAATTTTTTTGCCACCCACCGGGAATATGATTTTCAGCACTCCACAACGATATGGCCCTGTGAGTCCAGGTGTGATGAGTTTTTTCTATCCGACTTGCGCGCGGAGAGCTTCACTATAGTCGTCAGAAGCACTACCCACCCACACTGGTAAGAATAAAGATTTAGAGAACATTTCATCGAACTATATACATAAAACAGGAAACCTGAAGATATTACGGTCGGCAGTAGCGATGATGATAATGAGTCAGGTGGCGAGAAGTTGCTATATAACTCTAAGGATGATCATCAATTCGAGCAGGCTAGTAGTACAACGTCAGAAGAGGATGAGCTGGAGGAAGCAGATCCAGAAGGTGTGTTATGGGTTTCCTGGTTATTGGACTTTTCTTTTCCATTGGACTTGTGACCTTTCTTCTTTTCACGGCGGCGTTCTTGTGAGGATCGGGCCGGTCCGCGAGACGGTAAGGGTCCAGGCCCTGATAAACCTCCCCTAGCCCTTTAGATGCATGAAGGAGTACCATATCACTGTACCTTGTCTTTACAGCTATTTGCGAAAATAATGGAAATGATTGCATTCTGTTTTGGGCTGATGTCATATAAGAGTAACTGAGCGAGAGTTGAGTACGTTGAGTGAATCAAAGGAGCCAACATGCCGCGGGTAACGGCGATAAGCAGTCGCAACTCACTCTTACGACTTAGATGACATCAGCCCAAAACAGTATGCAATCATCTCTCAAATAGCTATAAGTACCAGCGACTTATTCGGGTCCCTGTTGTGCGGCAACCGATCTAAGTGCGGCTGCTTTCACAAGCGAGATATCACCAGAGCTTCATCTAGCAAATTGGTAGTCTGGTGGCAACTCTCTCGGCATTACCAGGTCTATATCTCCGTCCACTGTGCATGAATCCTCTCGAACGAGGACTTGCAAACTCGGTCTCTCATAGTAACTCTGAGAATGAGTCGGGCTGTCGTATTGCTGGTGCATACTAATTTTTTCTCTGCCACTGGCGTTGGCACTAGACATTCCCTGTCTAGGTCGACGTTTGGGTAGCAATCAGCCCGGATTGGGAGAAAGCGGCGAATTTGCAGGAGACCATGGTATTCTCTACCATGAGATTTGTTGTCGAGGACTGATGCTGATACGGAGTGACGAGGGAGTCAGGTAGCCGCGTTCCGCTGTTTCCGGCGACGACAGAAGGCGAAGAAAAATAGGAAGGTTATGGCGAATTATTCAAGTTATGGATCCTATACTGGAACCAGGTACTGAAGGCGATAGGTGATACCACTATGCAATGTGCCCTTTCTAATTCGGGCAGAAGGTAAGTATCTCACCTCACCGAACGTACCCTCATCCCTTGATCCTATCGAGTCTCTCCACAAGTGGCAAGACTCAGGTGGGCTTCTTTGAATGCTTTGACGATCTTCTTTCGAAGTCCTACTATGGAGCGGGAGCAATGACATGTACACAGTCAAAAGACGTCGACGACTTCCTGACCCCGGAGTCGGATCGGGATCAGCTGTATACCGAACGAGCACGATGGGGTTGCGCCATGTGCCTCGGGTTCGAAGCGGGGTCATCTCGGTCAGCTCACTTTCAAGAGCAACTCACGAGGCAAACCGATATCAGGGCATGTAAAAAAAGATGTTTCTGGCCAAGTTAAGGAACACACCACGCACCATGCTCGCATATGCTACATCCGGCCACCATGTCTGTATCCCTCGCCTTCGCTTCCCACCTGCGTTCCATACTGGAAAGAAGAATTGAAGGAACCGGTGTGTTTAGTGTCAAAAAGGACTTTGGCAAGAGTATAATCCAACCTCTAAATAGATGACTGTTGAAGAGGTTCCGTAACTGGCAGTTTCAATGTTTCATAGCATGAATATTCCTTCGCTCAGCCAGCAGAGTTAGTAGAATATGGATCCTCAGGTAGAGGTCCGAGCATCAGATATGGAGTGCGAGTAAGTAAGCAAAGGCGACACACGGATGATTCTAGAGCATGCCTTTTCGGCCAAAAACCAAGTGATATGGAATTGAGGGCAGTGAAAACGAAAGGGAGAGTCATTAGCGAGGTCATGGTTCACCATCAAGTCAGTCACATACACGTGGCACTCGGCTGGAAAAAGTAACAGTAACGAACGCAACTGTGACGGACGCAACTTGCTTCTTAACCACGATAACCCTTGGTGAGCTCGCCTCATACCTGCCCGCTTTCGCACTAGATTCCTGGTGCTAGGACGTGACGGCTCTCAAGATGACCTTGTTTAATCTCCTAGTACGTTTGGTAGCGAGATCCACACATTTCTAATTCGCGTTCATCTCTAGATTTCTTAAATCAGACCTTGGGGAAGGCAAAAAAAAACTGGACGTCGTCGAGTTTATTGAGAAAAGTACGAGCTTTTAGTCCAAACCGTGCGTTTTCATCATCTCGAAGCTACAACTTATCACGATAGCTGTCAACAACAAAGAGTAGAGTCTTCTCCTCCAGATTCACTTCCACGTACCTGTACCCACACCCGCATCCACACCAACACTCGCGCACCGTAGCCCCGTCTTCCCCAGAGAAACTTTCCTTCCTCGCTTTCATCCACTGCGCTTAAGATGAGGAAGGGGAACGGTCGCGGTATGGGAGCATTAGGGAGATGAGAGGGAAAGCAAGAAGTGAGGCATGTGTGTCCCAGGGTTCTAGAGGCGGGAACGGAGGATGCGACCGGTGTAAGGGTACACAACGTAGGACTTCATGTTGTAGTTCATATTGTAGCTACGTGTTCATCGCTAAGTATGAAGAGGTCAGCCGTACAAGTTGGCTAGAGGGAAATAATCGAGGTTTGCTTTTTCTTTGGTGTACACCCCAGCAGGCGCTGGTCTCGTGTACGTACGGAAGGAAAGGTATGTTAATGATCCATTACTAGGCCTCGAGGGGGCTCGTCGTGATATCAGTACGAGCTCGAGAATATTTTAGCACCCATCCTTAAGTGAATCCCTTTCCAATCCTCCATCCCTTCATGTCCTGTCCCCATTATGGCCACCGAAAACCCTCCTACGACCTCATTCCACGATTTAGGACCGAATCCGGCATGGGAAAGGTGTTGATAATCTGAATTTTCAAATGGTGGTTTTTTCGCCCTGGGGTCCGCTCATGTAATAAATACCCTTTCCTTCCATACGTACACGAGCTCAGCGCCTACTGGGGGTGTAGTTTACCCGTATACAATTTAGGGAGGTTACCGCAGGCCAGGAAATTTATGTTGTAGCTCTATATACTGCGCGCCGTATCAAATCGCTTTATCTTGAATGATGGAGCTGTTGGGCACATCAATATCTGCATGCCTCATTGCGATTTACATATACGCGACATCAAAGCACTTGTAATTGGTAAAGTATTGGATTGGATGAGTGAAATGAAGGTTCCGAATCAATGTTATTAGGAATAAAATTATCAGTGCTCCCTGCAAGGCTCGAACTTGCGACCTCAGGATTACCATTGGTCAGATGCCAATGTCATAGTCTGTGTGCTATGAGACCTGCGCTCTAGCTAACTGAGCCAAGGAAGCGACAGATCGGTCAGTTTAGTTAAAATCAACTCCATTTATGTCGCTACCGGCCGCTGTTACGGGTCTGTAAAGCTCACCCCTGGACAATTGGATCGCAGAAAGGGAGAATAAGTGTATTTGAGAGACGGAGTGACAGCGGGCGAGGGTAACCCAGAACAGTGGAAAAACTTCGTTTCGTCGCCACTGCAGAATGCATTAGAACTCGCACCGTAATTATCAATATCCTACATGCAATGTAGTAGGGGGATCGGGGCTTGCTGGGCGGAGTTTGTTGGAGTTTCCTGGTAGATCTTAGTCGTATTGCACATTGTACTTGTTCCTCAGTCTTATGCATCATGTTCCCATTGCATCGTACTCACTGAGGCAGACTCGCCCCGTCTCAGCGAGTAAAGGTGACTATTATTGCACCAAGTCACCGGCTCTGATCGAGCTCACTTGAGGGAATAATAATGGTACTGAATTCAGTTGAAGTCAACTTGTTTAGAAGCTTGAGATCACCTCCAAGTTATGAGTACATCCAGAGTCAAGCTGAAATCACTCGGACATCCTTCACCAAGCCAAAACATGTGAGTGAGGGCAATACCGTTCCGCCATGTACTCTTTGTGAGCTTCGCAAGAGACTTTACTTACTGTCTGTTGTCTCTTTCAATATATCTTCTCGGTTTCGTTCAATGTCCTACTATTGCATATCCGTCAATCATAATGGTGATGAATCACTAGGATTTGAACACTTTCCAGCTGTGAGACCGCCTGTGGTTCAATGCACCGGTGTAGCCTAGAAGGGGAATAAACAAGCTATTTCAGTAACTTTCATTCTAAGATTGAGGCTCAAAGCCAAAAAGATAAACTAAAAATCTGGATGATCCACCGATGATGATAACACTCGGATTCGAACCGAGATCACTCGCCTGTACCGTATTTGGAATTCGTACTGTGAGCGAGGGCAATAACCGTTGCGCCATGCATCCATCAGCTAACGTATATCCCTTTAAGCCAACAACCCAGAAAAGTGATTGGGCTTAGGGCCAAGATATACCATTACACCAAGTACTTTGTGCAAGATCTGAAATAGGCGCATAGCTATGTTACAGAATGAGTCAAACTGGAAAAAAAGAAGGGTTACAGTAATTACCTCGACAAAAATAGTGAACACTCCGGTTTCACAAGCGCCGGCATTACTCACACAATTTCCATGCTCGATTCCGTTATGGGATGGACCCATTAGGAATTGAAATCTAGTTTCGAGAACCAGACTGACGATACACACTGACGATCACAAGTGATGCGTGTATGTAGTCTGGTACTTTCCTAATGGGCGTCAGCCGCTGGGTTTTAGTTCCCACGGATAGAGAATGCTTCCATGGCCAGTGCCTCTGTTCCGCACCTCGGATATATGTGTCTCTGTATTGTAATGATACGCAGTGCATGGAGCGGACAGTTTTCATGAATAATCTTTTTTTGTGTATGTCTCCTGACGAAACTGTACCATACTGAATTGACAAGACATGTACCAACTCTATCATCGTTACAGCGTCTGGGAATCATATGTTCCTCGCATCTGCAGGTGCACATTTGCGATCCTCATGCCTCGATTGTCTACATCAAATATGGGGAATAAGTTATGGGGAATAAGTATCTCTCTGGCAACGGGGTTGAGCGAGGGAGTCAGTGCCCGCACTCGCAACGCTCAAGACTTTGCAACTTTTGCATGGACAGTGAGTGACTCGAACGCGGCGGGATTTTCCATGTCCAGTTTCATTAGGAAAATGAGCACTGAAAGCAAGTCTGGGGTTAAATTCATTCAGTGAATGATGAATAGAAACACATACTGTCAACCCTGGACTGAAATTGGGGAACGTTTACTCCTACTCCACTAGAACCAGTTGACGTCTCAGACTCTGGGTCGGAGGTATCGGTACTTTGACGGGCTATTCTCTCCTGCTCCTCTCTCCACTTTCTAACTCCATGGCACCAGAGATCTCTGTGCTTTTTCCATAAGGTGTCGTAAAATGGCCCCGATTTGCCTGGTGTACGCTCGAGTGAAATAGTCTTGTTGCAACCGTAGCAGCAAACTTCATAATCATTAATGGATTTGGTGACGATCCAAGGATCGTTGCAGAGATCTTGATATCTCTCTTCTGCGGTGCGACGCTTGCGATTCTTATGAGGGCGTTGTGATAACCATGGTGATTGGAGTTTGGATGTGGCTTGGGTAGTACGGGAGCTGGCTTTAGGCATTGTTTAGGAATATATCGAATGACGGCGTGGACGGGAAAGGTGCAGATAAGATGTAACGCTAGGGATGCAGGGATGCGGGAGAATGAAGTAAGGAGAGGACCTGAGATAACTCACGGGAACGATATTTATATACATTTGAGGCGCATGCCGCTTGAACCATGTTTCCTTCCTCGGTGGAGAATGGGATTTGACATACCGGATATGGTATCTTCCTTTGTTGAGTTTGTCAAGCAGTCACGTCGGATTTAAGTACAATGACAAAGGACCACAGAACTCTGCCACAGACAATAGGTAGCATCTACCGTCCTTTCTAATGCAACGTGAGTTTCTCCGATATAGAGCAACCCGAGGACTGTTGATATTGCTGAGTACTGAGTCGCAGTTCGTTATCAGGGTCCCTTCCGATATTCCATAGTACATGTGCATCCAACGTCGAGTCCGATATGAGATCAGTCCTCAGATTGAACTAGATGTGTTCTTTGATATCCTCGTTATCTCTCACTCCTCCAGAAACCGATCGAACCCAAGATCATCAGCCCTTCGGGACAAGCTGAACAGGCAAAAAGGTAAGTAATCCAGCAGAACATGATTTGAGCACTCAGCGCTTCCATTATGCGGTCACATACCGCATATCCAAGAATTGTATCGTGAATCGATATTGAGATCAGAACGGAGGAAGCAGAGCGCCTAAGAAGCGTTCACGGAAAAATATGACTGAAAATATGACTGAGTCAGTGACACGTCGCTTTTTGTCCTCGCGCCCCTACGATGACCGCTCGGTAAATCGCCTTCATATTGTTCAATCAATGAATGCTTCAAATATTGGCTACTTGAGTGCAAGAAGGATTAGCGTGCTGCTGTGGCTAGCCCTTGACTGATTTCCGTCTTCAATGCAAGTACCCTCACATGTAGCGACACGTCGCCGATCATCTAATGCTCTGTCCCATCAAAAATGTTGATATATTTCATTATCCAGAACATCGCTTACTCGTGCACTTTTCGTGCTTCCTTCGCGTCCACAACACATTGCCGTCTAAGTATCTTCATCCATGTTGTTCCACTCAGTCTCGTCCCTTTCTACGGTTTGTAAGCTTGGTCACTAATTCACGTACGGAATATCAGATCTTTATCACTCACACTGAGGCAACATCCCACGTCCAGATGATGCTCCGGTTGTACAACATAAAAGGAGTCTATACTGATGGGTTCGTGTATCGAAAAAATATTGGTCGATAAGAGAGCATAATTCTGGTAATGGACTAGAAGCCCCATCAGTGAATAGATAGCACCAGCCGCTACATGACTCACTGGAAATTGACACACCCCCTGAAGGTGTGTGAAGCTGAGCTTGCGTGGGTCTCGATCCGGGCGCTACCTTTCCGATCTCTGCACTGGCAGGACTATTCCGCTCAGGTGTGCAAGTTTCCTTGTATGTTCGTCGTGCAGAGGACCAACTAGAGTGAATCACAATGGGAGCGGTATGAGCACTGTAGCCGAGTAAAGTGAATTGGAAGTACTTGTCCGAGACCTCAAACCCGAAGTTATGAGGTAGCGCACAGGCTATATTGATCCGAACATCGTCTATGCTTCAGCATTGCTCCTGCCGAGCTACGTTAACTTGAGGTAGAAAGGAGACATTCAAAATTTCACCCAAGAAGCCCATGAAGTCGCCGATGTGAGATATCTGCCATTGAGGCTGAAATGAGAGGGAATTCAAGAGCGCAATATGCAGAGATGGGCTTACCGTACGATTGAACTCATTTGTTAGAAGTTCCGCATGCGTTATTTCACTGTCCGCCGGGCATCAGGTTTCGTACCTGTTGGTATCAAACGTTAGTACTAGCCAAGTTTAACGTACAGAACGCCAGTACTATGTACGTTTGACTAAGTGAAGAAATGGAGAAGCCTGTTCTGGTTCCTCGCGGTATATCTTCTAGGAGAGAACGGTCCCAGTTGGAAAACGACGAATGCTGTAGCGCCCACGTTTCCGGTGATATGTCGGAGTTCCTGTGAGTCGTCAGTTGTTTGCTTCCATGCTAGATAGAAATTGTATACCCGAATCATCGAAACCCCTACATCGAACTCGGGGGTTTTGCTTGTAAGAAAGGAAGGTCACGATGGCCTTTGGAAAGAAGAATCAATTGCTCATTCATAATGATTTGGTGGAGACGCGTACCTTTTACCTCTCAATGTCGTCAAACTCAGCCGCTGCTTATTCCAGCGTGGGCATGCACTGGTGCATTGAGAGCCAGATCCCTGTGATACAGACCTGAAGTCAAGGTAGCCAGCTCCTTCTGAAGGTGCGAGAAAATCCAGAAAGTCGAGTCAAGAGGAAAAAAAGAAGGTTGCGGTTGCGAGAGAAGAGTCAACAGTCACGCCGTGACCTCCACGTTGTTTTTCGCCGAACAATCGCCGAGTGCTTTTCGCTATGTAGGGCTCGGATGCAACAACTTGTCAAGGGTCAAGATTTAAAGATTCAAAGTGACATCTAATTTTTTAGAAAGATTCTTCCTACCCCTCATAGTGTCAAAGATCAATGATTTCTTGACCGGCCGGGTAAGCCGGGAACGGCGCATGATCGGACGGAGTTTCAAAAAAAGTCCACAATGACGCGTCTTGTCACAATTGCGTGCATCCGTGACCTCACTGCCTTGCTTCGTACCACCATGCCTCCCACTCGCCCAGCAATGAAACGTAGTCTTTCAGCAAACACTTCATTTCCAGGACCATCTTCACCCTCTAAATTGACACATAGCGAGAAAAAACTGCGAATAGCTTCTTCATATTCCTCGGAGTCCCCGTATCCCACATACCCACACCCGACAGCGGTCGAAGCTCATGCGATTTACACCATTCTTGCGAATGAACACCCTCAACACGTCCGTTCCAAAACAAACCCCAAAGCGACTAACAATTCTGCGAAAACATGTGGCAGCTCGGAGAACGTCATCGATTCGCTTATTGGTGTGATTCTTTCACAGAACACCTCGGGAAGGAACTCGTCGGGTGCCAAAACTAGCTTGGACGCAGCTTTTGGGAGGCATAACTTTGCTGCAATTGCAGAATCTCCGACGGAGAGGGTAGTAGAAGCCATTCGGCAAGGTGGTTTAGCGAATAAGAAGGCTGCGACGATTCAGAAGCTGCTTACGTCGATCAAGGAACGACATGGGGAATATTCGTTACAATACCTAGCCGAACAAAACATGACAGATGAAGAGATCATGAAGGAGTTGATTTCATACGACGGGGTGGGACCCAAGACCGCTTCGTGCGTTTTGTTGTTTTGCTTGGGCAGGGATTCGTTCGCGGTGGATACCCATGTGTTTCGGTTGAGCAAGTTGTTGGGTTGGGTACCAGCGAAAGCGGATAGAGTCATGGCGCAGGCGCATTTGGATCGCAGGATACCGGATGAAGTGAAGTATGGATTGCATGTCCTGATGGTTCAGCATGGTCGAGTGTGTAAGGGATGCAAAAAGTCGGGATCGAAGGAGCCCTGTGTATTGAAGGAGTACATGAAAAGCACGGCGGCGAAAGCGGGACATGAAGGAGATGACTTACCCGTGAAGGATGATGAATAATGCTTACACCCAGAAAGCCCTGGTATCTATGTACTGTCGTATCGGCTAGAATCATGTCAACTTTGATGATACGAATCGTAATTCATGGAGTAAGAGAGCTTGCTTCGTGTTTCATTGAAGCACTCACTCTTATTGATATACTCACAACTGTAAAAGAGATATGTTTCCAGGGCAAGAAAACACTTGTGCTTATATGACATTTCAGAGATCAAATTGTCAAACAACAGTGAGCAATGTGAATAGTTAGTCGCCGATGTCGTACAATTACTTGAGTTCGTACATGTACCAACGTCCGAAATATGTAAAGACGGAAAATGAATAAATATGTGCTTGAAGTCCCAAAATTACCGGTAAGTAGTCTAGCATGTATAGTGATCAAAGGAATGAGGTTTGTGCAATGGTAAAAGGAAAGACGTATATGTAGATGAGGTAAAATTCAGAAAATGAAAGTTGTGGCTGAAAGGCAACATTGAATAGCTCAGTTTACCCATTTGATTTTGTCATTGTTTTTAAGGTACTGCCAGTTTTCCGCTGCAGGTCGGTAACGTTTTCCCAACATGTCTTTCGCCTTCATCCTTGCTTCGACACTCCTATGCACTAGCACCTTCCCGCCTCCTTGCGGCTCTGGAATAACTCGTCCATGTCCCCAGTTTATTCCCAACCGCATTCTGATCGAACCAGGGGACTTTCGCAGGAGTGGCATAACCTCGAGAATACCCCAGAGCCACCATTTCATGCTGAGTTGATCGTATATCGGACAAAGTAGATCGGCATGGTCGAGTTCGTGGTCAGGCAGTACCCTACCCAAAGTGGTCTCCGAGGAGCAGGAAAGGTGTCCATTACTATCTTGGATCTTCTGTTCACGACCGAATCCAAGGAACTTTGAGACCCTTGAGAAGAAGCCGGGTTCAAGGTCTTCGCGGGGCTCGATAATGTCGGCGCGGGCATCAATCTTAAGGGGATCCGGTCTGTCCTTTACTATCGGGTATAGCTCGCTTGGCTCCATACCGAGCCTCTCTTTAAGCAGCTTGGCATTGAACATGATGCCGCTGTCTCTATCGAAGCATTCACGGATCATCCATCGAAGTGGAATACGAGCGAGACTTTTCTTTGTGTCGTTTTTGACTGAGCCTCCCCCAACATCTTTTGGACAGTTAGTAGTGATGCAAAGAATATGTGCTTGAGCGACGTACCGCAGTGACAACCAGCAAACCAAACCTACAGGTTGAATTGTATGTGAGCAAGAATTCCAAGGTAAAGAGTTATCGGAAGCTTACCTCCTTAACGTTGGTCTTGGAGGCTCCATTCTCGGCGTCTCCATTCTTGGGGCCTCGGTACTTTTTCTTCAACGCTTTTATTGCCAATTCCCGGTTAATGCCAGTTCCTTTGAGAGACTTCTTGAGGCCTTTAGGCAAGACGTCCACCGGTTCTTCACCTTCGCCATCGACATGTCCGTCGTCCTCGTCTTTATCATCACCCCAGTACATCTTGGCCTTGAACTTTGCTCGCCTCTCATCGAGTGCAACAGCGTGTCTAAAGGTGCGCACGATGTGATTGCTGCCAGTGAATGGTAAAGTTCTGGGGATGAGGCCGACGGAGTCGACGGTGTCCCTAGGGAGGCTTGAGTGGGTATGTGGTGTATGCAGTACGAACAGAGAACTCACCAGACCCCAATAAACTCAATATCAACGTTCGTAGAGAACGCTTTCTTGAATGCTTTAGCTTTATCACTATACTTGTCGTTATCCTCGGCATACATCTTGTAGGCGAACGGAACTTGTTGATGATTGCACGCCGGAAGAATTCCTACTTTATGAATCATACCGGCGAGACTGGTTGTAATCGGTGAGATAAAGACGATTTCACGACAGTGGTTACCGTACCAGCGAGCTGTATAAGCACCACGAGAAAATCCAAAGATACAAATGCGATCGCCTGCGGTGTCTACCCGAAAATGATCAGCGCGAGGTAAGACGGAAAGGAAGGAGACGCGGGCATACAATTCTGCATCAGGAATTCGTATCCATCTGGCGAAATAGTGTCAGAGAAGTGGATGATTCCTTATCAAGGAAAAATGTACCCATGACATGAGCATGCAGATTCCATGCTACAGCGGCGTCCAGACTCTAAGAATCAGCCATTCAGCACAGCGCGACAGAGGAATATTCGCAAAGACCATACCTTTGAGATTTTGGACATTAATGGGGTAACCATCTCCGGTGAAGTGTAGGTACCAATTCCAGCCTATAAGACCCAATCAGCGGTCGTTGATACTTTGTGGCAAGCGTGGAACCCACCTGGTAGTAAACGAGCTGTTTAGTTCGATCGTCCTTCTTGAGCAAGGAAAAGAATTCCACGATGCTAGAGTTCTGAGGCCAATTTTAGCATAATGCTTGACCAAGCTAACTTTGTACTGACATCGTCATCGAACCTGTGAAGCATCAAGTATCAGCGTAAATGCCTACGTGAACGAGAATGGCTTGAACTAACTGATCGCCCGTTCCGTCAAAGCATAATACAAGAGTGCGACCGTAATGCGCAGGAGGAACGATGCTGGAACCTTCTAGACGGGGTAAGTTGTCCATGAGAAGGGCCTCTTCAGTGTTCTTCGCATTGTCCTTCGCAGTGCCGTTCACAGAGTCCTCCACAGCGCCCTTCACGGTGTCCTTCATATTGGAGGGAAAGAATGAGTCGAGGTTTGCGGTTAAGTGAGGTGTGTTGTTTAAAGAGAGACGAAGTTGGAGATGGAGAAGTAACTTTGACCTCAATTCCTTATAAGCTGGGGCCTCCAGGTCCAAACAGGAACGTTCAACGTTCAACATCGGTACCGCGACTTGCGGAATGGTAACGACATGGCGTCTAAGAGCACCTAAAGAAACTAGAATAGAACACGAGCCGAGAATCGAGGACAGGGTGAATTATGGGGAATACAAACACCAGGAACAAGGTCAGGGCGAGCTCGGCGTTCCTGGTGAGCCTCATGCCGATGTCGATGTGAATGACATGAAAGGGTCAAGTAGCTGGGCTCTTCCCACAGTTTTCTTGGGTATTCGAGGGCCGAATGACAGACTGGCGAATCCTGAGGCTGAGAAAAGCCCCCAAGAAAACGAGGCGCTCCTGTATTCATTAGCCTTGGCGTCTAATTCGGGGCGCCTAATGCGGCCTTATCGACATACCGACGCAGACAGACATTATAGAAGTGTCATCTGTCAACGCATCGCCACCACGGAATTAAAGTGGCAATATATGCAGCGATCGAAAACAAGCCGGGGAGCGTTGTGGAGCTTTGCTGTAATGGGATTCTGTGGTGTCGAATTATTGAGCGGAGGTAGGCCAGGATGGTGGCTGAAGGCTCGTTTTGGATCCATACTGGGGTAACCTTTCGCTAAGGAATTGGGTATTATCGAATTAAATTACTTTTTCAGAAGAAACAAACCCGCTATGGCACTGTATTCCCCACACGACACCGTTCTTTGCTCTCGTCATTTAGCGTCGAATGACGTGGCTTTACAGCGAGTAATACGTGGATGAAATTCAGACAATAATTGAAGCCTTACCATGAAAAGGAGAAGGGCAGGAAATCAGTCAATGAGTGGTGACGATGGGAGTCAAGGGCCAAGGGATGAGATAAGATAATCAGGTTCTGACTCGGGCCGGTCCAGTAGACGTCATTGCCAGCAGCGGGCAGCTTCTTTTTACGGTTACTATGATGTTCCACTTCGCGGACCCTCGGTATCATATAAGGATGATACCGAGATTGAAATACTTTGCAAACTCACAGTCTGTCTGGCAGGCTTTTCGTCTCAAAATCACGGACACTAAAGTAATTTCTAGATCCTCTGAAATGCTCAGATTCAGGGAACTTGTCCTCCGTCTCATAATCGCACCGAAAAGCTGCTGTGAGCAAGCATGTCGGGTGCAACTCCCTGTGTTCTCGAAGACGAAATCCTGGTCACACTGGCTGTGTGGGCGGGCTTGCACAGGTTATGGGTTTCTGAGCGTCTTAAAATAGTCGATTCCTCGTTACGCTAGACAACCTCGCCCCATACTTGTTACGGTGGCATTACCGATACGGAATAATTCATTCCTGGCCGTCGTCTCTCTCGAGCAACCTTGATACCACCCTCGGTCAAGGCAGCCTGCCTTAAACTGGCAGTTTGTGTAGGCGAGGGGAGCTCCTCAGTTCATACCGGGGAGGAGGTAACCCACGGGGGAGGGGAAAATATTCTAAGATATGGGGTCGAATTTCTTTTTACTAACGTCCCGGTGAACCAACCACTTCCTACCATATATGGAAGGTCATTTTCAACATGTCAAGAAGAAAGCCCTCGACAAGCGGCGGACCTCTGAGATAATCCTCTGCGCTCAAGAATACTCGTGTAAATGAAGGAACAACATGGCAAATATTTATAATTACTCGAGTACACGTACACGTACAGATATTATAGTCCATAGCACAAAGTAAACGAATGACAGCCGTTGCCCGCCCCAGTTGGTACAGTTTGAGATGTACAGAAAACAAAGAGTGTGATATGGGTAGATTGGCAACGTTAAAAAAAGAAAAAATAAAGAAAAAGAATGGAAAGTGGCATGATGATGCAACACCTCAGTCTACCCACTCGATATTCTCTGCTAATTGCTTCCAATTCTCCGCCTTGGGTTCGTATCTGGTCCCCCTTCTATCCGCTGCCTCCATCCTGAACTGTACACTCCTATGCACTAGCACTCGTTCGTCTGGCCGTGGCTCCGGAATAACCCGTCCACGTCCCCAGTTGATTCCCAAAGAACCACCGGTCCTTTGGAAGAGAGGCACTATCTCTAGGATCCACCAAAGTGGTTTCATGCTGAGCGGGTCGTGGATTGGAGAAAGCAGATCAGCAAGTTCACGCTCTTGTTCTTGGTCATAAAAGCGTGAGCTATTATCTCCAACAGTAGTTTCTGAGGAGCTAAGCAGGTGTTGATGACTGTGAGAGGTATGCTGTCGTGAACCAGGTACAACAGGCTTTGAGAAGTGACCGGATTTGATGTCCTTGCGCGACTTGATGACATCGACGTCAGGATCAATATCGAGTGATTTTGGTCTCTCCAATACTTCAGGGTACAGGTGGTCTGGTTCCATGCCAAGCATATCACGAAGGAGCTCGGCGTCGAATATGATGCCACTGTTGGTTCTAAAGCATTCACGTATCATCCATCGAAGTGGAATGCGAGAAAGACTGTACTCTGTGGCACTGTCTACCGATTCACCTCCGAGATCTTTTGAGAATGTTAGAAGCGCTTCCAAAAAGAAAGGTTTGTAGGACGTACCACGATGACAACCGGCAAACCAAACCTGAGCGTGTTCAAGGTTTATGGAATGAGCAGCGTTCCCATCAATGACTAACGATTATATACTTGCCTCCTTGACGTCTGTCTTTTTGGTTCGATCCTTGCTGTATTTCTCCTTGAGCGCTTCGAACATGAGCTTCTCGCTACCAAATTGGTGTTGGTGTTCAAGAAGCTTCTTCAGGCCCTGCTCCTTTGATATCTGGTCCTCGGTGTAGTCACTGGCATGAGTACCCTCGTCGTCGCTGTCCTCTTCGTCACGATGGCTCATCCTAGCCTTGAACTTTGCCCGTCTTTCATCGAGAGACATGGCATGTCTAAAGGTGCGCACAACGCGATTGCTTCTGGTGAGCGGTAAGGTTCTTGGAATGAGACCCACAGAATCGATCGCATCCCTAAGTGTTTCTGCTTCAGCGTGAGAGGAATGCAGAGAGAAAAGAAGGATTCACCAGACTCCAACAAATTCTATATCAACATCTGTGGAAAACACCCGCTTAAACCTTTTAGCTTCTTTCTGGCTGTACTTTGGGTCGGCGTACATCTTGTACGCGAATGGAACTTGCTGGCGATTCCAAGCAGGAAGTAGTCCGACCCTATGGATCATGCCTATCAGACTAAATCGGTAATGAGTAAGAATCTGGATACAGAACTGCTGAAATACGTACCAGCGAGCCGTAAGAGCACCACGCGAAAAGCCAAAGATACAAATGCGATCGCCTTCGCAGTCTGGAACAGAGGTTAGTCCAAGTTCAAAGGAAAGGTAAGACAAGGAAATATACAATTCTGCATCAAGAATTCGTACCCATCTGTAAAGAAATCAGACCATCTCATCATTCATTAGGCTTCTGGCGAAAGAGTAATATATGACATACCCATGACATGAGCGTCGAGATTCCATGCTACAGCTTTGTCGAGTGTCTAAGCGTAGTTGTGAAAGGTTTCTCCGTAGAGATGTAATGAATGCGTACCTTTGAGACTCCAGCCATAAAAGGAGTGACCACCTTTCGAGATCGAGCACCAGTTCCAGCCTACGTCGTGGAAGTGTCAGCTATTGCCAGGAGAATAGAGTTAGCTGAGCATATACCTGGTAATAAACCATCTGCTTCTTCCGATCATCCTTCTTAAGCAGAGTGAAAAGTTCGACGATGCTCGAGTTCTAAGTCAACCATTAGCGGACCGCTTAATGAGTCTTATAAGATGATTGGACAAGAACCTCTTGGTCAAACCTTTCGGACATGAAATGTTAGCGCAAAGCGGAAAAAAGTGTGAGCATGAACTTACTCATTTTCTATTCCATCGAAGCATAACACAAGGGTACGTCCGTAGTGAGCGGGAGGAACTGTGTTGGAACCCTCAAGAAGTGGTAAGTATTCCGAGAATTTATGTGGTGTAACACTGGGCTCTTCCGGGGGCGGGACGATGGTGGATTCCTCGGGAGAAGGATCGAAATAACTCCAGGCTTCTTGCGGAGAATCGGCGGGAGAGTCGACAGTATCATTGGTGCTCGGAGGAACAGGTGTGTATGATTCAAGACCCGGAACCAGTTGAGGCATATCGATGGAAAAAAAAAGTTGAGTTTGGGTGCATCCACCTGCCTATTAAACGAGGGCCAATATCTGCTCAATAAATATATTGACAACAGGGCCTTGACTTGCGGATTGGTAACACCATGACTTTGGTACCCACTCAAGCATTCTGAATGTCAACTGTCAGCTAAAGCTCAACTTAATTTCAGATGCGAGGAATACAAACTCTAGAATCGGTGTTGCCGCTGAGCCTCCTGCCGACGTCGCGTCGACAAAACAAGGCGATTGAAATGGCTATGCATGGGTGAATAAGCTGTCCCGAAGCGTTTTCAACGGCGCAATCCAAGCACGCATTCCGAAAATCTGAATGATTCCATTACTTCCAGTTAGGACGATACTGCAAGGCAAAAAAAGGCATTCGAATCGGGTCCATTTGAAAAGTTGATGATATTGGTGATTGGGTGGTGAGTCGGTCTTTCAGAAAGGCCGGAGGATATGAATGGTAGGAGCGGCTTACACACAGCATCAAGGCACCTAAATGACCGGTCAAATGCCATTCCAGAGTTAAATTGCAACCATTCATTTCAGCGGGTTCTTGGTCGGTGGATGGGGTATTAGAGAGGTTTCTCATACTATAACGGTGCATCCTTGTAACCGGGGTTCCGCGCAGTGATCTTTAGATACCGATGTGTTCTGGGGCATGAGACCAACGGTATGATTTACATACTAGCCATTTCGGTTGAACGATATCATCAGGAGACTGATGGATTTAGATCTCATAAGTGCCAAGATCTGGGGATCCTTCGGCATTTGAATGGCTGTAATATGCGTCGAAGAGCCCCGCTCAGAGAATCCCGGAATGGATAGGTCCGAAATCAGCAAAATTTTAATCATGAACCGAAGAGGAAGCTTCCTACAAGGCTCGCTCGACGCTGGCACTTTTGAACGACATGATATCTTGCATCCGAATATAGTGGGGAAGAACAATGTTTGGTTACCGGGGTCCGGTTGACGAGTATTTGCTCAGAATAAATGATGCGCCGGCCCGTGCGCCAGTGTACCGTCACGCCTTATGCACAGCGAAATGATTCTGATTACCATGATTAGTCAAGTACTGTATAACATGATAAAAAGTCTGCAAGAAACGAAATGAAAGACTACAAAAAAAAAAAGGCAAATTACGAGCGAAGTAGTATAAGTACCAATTGAAAGTAGTAAGGGTGGAGAAGGAACTCTGTGGGACACGATAAACATCTCATTCTACCCATTCGACATTGTCCGCAAGTTGATCCCAATTCTCCGCTATAGGTTTATACTTTCTTCCATTCTTGTACGCCGCCTGCATCCTCATCCAGACAGACCTATGCACTTTTACGCTTTCAGTCGGCATTGGCTCGGGAATACGCCGACCATGTGCCCAGTTGATCCCCAACCGCGTTCTCAGAGAACCACTAGTGCTCTTGAGAAGCGGAATGACTTCGAGGAACCACCAGAAATACGATATGCTGAGTTGATCATATACTGGGGAAAGTGCGTCTGCGAGTTCGCGCTGCTCTTCTGTCTCGGAGTGCTCGCTTTCGTCGACAACAGTCGACGTCGAGGAGCTGGTACGGTCGCGATGATGATTGTTCTCCTCCTCCTCCTCCTCCTCCTCCTCCTCTTTCTTTGAGCCATATCCAAAGAGCCACGAGAAGAAACCAGGTTTAGATTTCGCGAGTTCGACTTCTTCCCGGGTTTGGATGACGCTAACTCCAGGAACGATAGGAAGTGGTTTGGGCCTTTCCAATACTTCTGGGTATAGTGCGTCTGGATCCATACCAAGCCTCTCTCGCAGAAGCTTGACGTTGAACATGATACCGCTGTTGGTCCTAAAGCATTCACGGATCATCCATCGAAGTGGAATCCTAGCGAGAGTATATTTCGTGTTGTTCTCGACAGAACCGCCTCCGACGTCTATCCCCCCCCAATAAACCATCAGGAGGAATGTTCTCCAATTAGTCGGAAATAACAACTTACCGCAGTGACAGCCTGCGAACCACACCTAATCCAGAAGCCATATATATGATCAGTATTATCTTCAAAGAAGCGGAATAGTAATTTAGAGCTTACCTCTTGAATGTTGGTCATTCGATCTCGGACCTTGCTATACTTTTGCTTCAATGCTTTCGCGGCAAGTTTAGGATCGACGCTGTTGGTTCTCTTCAGAGCTTTCTTGAGCCCTTTGGGTTTGGTCCCCGTCGACTCTGCATCATCTCCGGTTGGATGGTCATCGTGACAATGTGCTTCGGGTTGAATCTCCCCCTCCTCGCGATGACACATGTTGGCTTTGAACTTTGCTCGCCTTTCATCGAGAGCCACAGCATGCCTAAAAGTGCGGACGATATGATTGTCGGCAGTGAATGGTAAATGTCTAGGGATAAGGCCAACGGAATCGACTGTGTCCCTAATTAAATTCTCATGCGTTAGCTTTTCGGAAAGGATTGTGGAAGTAACACGGAAAAAACTAACCAGACACCGAGGAACTCAATGTCAACGTCTGTGGAAAAGGCATGTTTGAAAGCTTGGGCGTCGTGTTTACTGAATTCGGGGTCGGAGTACATTTTGTATGCAAAGGGAACTTGCTGATGATTGCAAGCCGGAAGGATCCCGACCTTGTGAATCATACCCGCAAGACTAGAGATCAAAAAAAAAAAAAAAAAAAAAATGAGCGTGATGTACATGAGTTACGATGAAGTGGAACGTTCGTACCAGCGAGCTGTATAAGCACCACGCGAAAAGCCAAAGATACAGATACGATCGCCTTCGGAGTCTAGCCGGGAAAGAGTCAATACGAAGATCGGACACGCATGAGGATATCATGAACACATACAGTTCTGCATCAGAAATTCGTATCCATCTGTGAAGCATTAGTGGCTGTACGAGGCTTCAAGCGGAAGAGAAGAGCATACCCATGACGTGGGAGTGAAGGTTCCACGCTACGCCCATGTCGAGAGTCTAAAGATAAGGCTTCAGTGTGACGCGATAAAAGAGAGTAAAATGCCAGGAGACATACCTTTGAGATGTTATTCATGAGCGGGGTGATCAATTCCCGAGATGTGTAGGTACCAATGCCAGCCTATGAGGTTCACGGATCAGCCAGCGTACGACCCATAGATATGAAGATGGTAAGCCTACCTGATAATAGACCATTTGTTTCTGCCGGTCGTCCTTCTTGAGCAGAGAGAAGAATTCGACGATGCTCGAGTTCTAGGGTTCAATAATGAGTACGAGATTTAAGGAATCCTGAACGATGACTTTTATACTAACATCCCTATCAAATCTTGGTACAAAGAATCAGCCGAATGAACAGATAAACAAAAACTGAGCTTGGACTTACTGATCACCGGTTCCGTCGAAGCATAGTACAAGCGTACGATTATAGTGTTCCGGGGGGATAATGCTGGAGCCCTCAGCAGAGGGTAAGTATTGATTCAAATCTTCATGATCTTCTGTCGCGTCAAGAGTTTTCGCGGAGCCATTCATCGTTGAGTGAGGCATGGGAATGAGTGAGGAGATGATAACGAAAAAAAAAAATGCGTCTGACCGCCTTTCCTTTATAACCCAAAGCCTTGAGAAGATCTGAATGGGACCCTCATCCTGCTGGAAATGACATGCTGAATGATCATGATCTGATTGCCGAGGGTGGCCTTAACAATCTATAGACCGTGAACCGAATAGCTTGACATGCAAAATGACGGAGAACCATCGGCAAGTATAAAATCGGCTTTTGAACGATTATTGGAAGCATTCGAGTCGCGTGAAGCCAACAGCCGGTACAGATCTGTAGATAAGGTAGATAGTCCTCGACGAATTAGCGTTCAGAGATCATGAACGTTCGCAAAACGTTACCTGAGAAAGAACCGGGTATTCGAGTATACCGGGCGCTATTTCAATTGTGATAGATCGGGTGGAATTAAAGAATCAAAGCTGTCAAGTTCAACTCCACAACAGGAAGGGTCATATGCTTGGAATTTGTTTCGAGTTCAAAGCCCGCAGCAGCCCGATTCAGAGAATCGCTGAATATTAGCCAAGAGTAATGCATGGGAGATCAGAGAGAGAGAGTAGGCCTCACGTCGAGAAAAGCCAATTGGCCTATTGGACGGAGAAACTTTATCACCAAATGAACTGCGAAGAAAAGAAAGAAAAGAAAACTGTTTTTTTTGTTTTTTTTTTGCGTCGGGCGCTGCCATCGGTGATTTGTTTCTGCTAATAGATTCGGCATCTACCCCAACTGCCGGACTCAATATAGTCTTTAGCATTGTGATTGACAAGAGTTGTTCCCCCAATCCCCACTCGTCAGGTCATCTGGCGTTACATTCTGTTCCACCTGCATGATACGTCGGTGCGAGACCGGTGATTCAAGTCGTCTGAGTATTAGCGGTATATGGGAGTGTATAGCATCTCGGTTATTGATATATTCCCGAAACTGCTAAAAGCTTTCGTCTCGCCCATGAGTATGAAGCAGGAAAAAGATCAGTTGGACGTACGTACGTACGTATTAATCGGGACCGACTGACGTACTTTTCTCATTTTAGTCTCCCGGTAACTCCACATTCAGACTGACGGCCGAGTCGCAGTTGTCCTGTGACCGACTATGTAAGTACTTAATGGATTTCTTCCGAGGCGTCCAAGGAAAAAAGTATAAGCATCTTACCGAACCATCGGGATTATCAGTCAGCCGTAAGACTGCGAGGGTACTCACTTGTCAACCGTTGTCCAATTGGGGGTTTTCTCTCTCTCTCTCTTGGTTGTTATATCTCATCAGTCTGATTGCGTTAACCACATAGGAGAAAGCAAAAGCACGGCGTACTTGGGGATGTTTTGTAAACTAGTCAAGTTGAACAAGGGGAACGTTAGGAAGCGAAATACTTTTTAGGATGACTGACAAAAAGTTTGACACATTGACTAGGCGTCGATCCGTACTCGACCACCGTACAGAAAGCTTCTCGGAATTATGACCGCTGCTGTGAGGAGAACAAACAGAGTTTCTGTAAAAGCCCACAGCTTACCTTCAAACCCCAAAGCTCGCTACCTCAACTTCACTACACACGGCTGACGTTGCTAAGGAAAGCTAGGCGAAATTGCGTCACGCGTGAAGAACAGTAATCGAGGTACGTACGTAAATGGATGACGACCGTTGGCGCCTGAAGCGATTTACGTGGGCTGTCAGACGTACATAGGCGCCAGCATTGATTCACAATCCATGCGGACAGGAACAAACGAGAAAAATAAAACCCTTTATTGTTTCTATACAATAACATACGATTTCGGTTTGGGTAGGGCATAAACGAGCGTCTAGAAATGAGCGGAGGGGGGTATTATCCAAGAGTGTACGGTAGCATAGAATCGACTCGCGATGAATGATTTGAGGGTCTGGCCCGATAGATACAAAAAAAAAAAAAAAAAAGACAAAGAATGCCCAAGAAACGAGAACCAGCCTAACGGGAAAAGAGAACGTTGAAAGCAATATGAAGAACGATGAATGATAAAAACTTGAAGAAAACCAATGACACAAGAGAACGAGAAACCAGAGACAGATGAACAAAAACAATGATACGATATGGAGCAGGAACTTGAATGAGTTGAGAATGTACACATGTGTGAGCGATCAACGATGAATATTGGTTAGTTGGTTAGATATGCAGATTTCGAATTAAATAGAATAGATAGCCAGCGGCGCCACCCGCAAAGGGGGGCGACGGGTTCGGGAACAATTTCGTGATCGTCATCATGGTGAGTCGTGATCGCAGCATATGGTGGTGTCGGCAGGGTAAGCACCGCGTTCCCGCGCCATTGACAGGTGAGCGCCCGATGATATGGTAACCTAGGACGGCAGCCTGTTCAATCCTCGTCCATCCTTGAAGGCGTCTGGATACCCCTCAAGGGCGTCCTATCCCTGTCTACATCCATGCCTTCGATCTTGAAGCCTTTTTCGGTCGAAGGCGGTGTACCAGGAACTGTCGGTAATCCAAACGCAACAGTCATTGAACGTGCACGCCTTGGTGTGACTGGTGATTTGCTGGGTGTACTAGGAAGGGAAGGAAGAGGCGGAAGAGGAAGTGCGGGAGCAGGTACGGGTGCTGGCGGAGGTAAAGCGCGGCGGCGTTGGGGTCTACAAATATATTACGAATTAACGCTTGGCTCATACAAAAAAAAAAAAAAAAAAAAAAAAAAAAAAAAAAAAAAAAAAAACGCTCACCTCAAAGCACCACCCAAGCTACCACTCCTCATCCTGCCCACTCTTCCAGCAAAACTATTACTCTCTGTTGCCTGATTCACCAATCCATTCGTGATACTCCCACTTCTCGCTCTCCTCCCGGCCAACTCTGCTTGCTTTGACGGACTTCGTACGTGGTGAATCGTGCTAGGTGAAGCCTGTATCGACAGACTAGACTTTCTCTTCCTCAATTTAGGCGTACTGCTCTTGCGACTGAACCGAGTTGACGAAGTGGAGTCCTCGACGTCACTCGTATCGTCAAGAATGTCTGATCTTGTTGTCGAGGTGAGAGTACACGTCGAAAGATTCGAAATGGTCGAAGCGATAGAGGATATGGATGCTGTCGAGTCCATTCTGGGCCGGGTGGGTGGATGGGATGGTGGAGCGAGGAGACCAGAAGCAAAAAAGGCGCTGTATTCGAATGTGGTAGTCATTATGAGTCGTTTTTCGTGTCAGGTGTCGATGAAAGGGATAAGATTGTCGAGTAGACGTTTGGGATGGATGTTGAGGCGATGGAGAGTGCTGTGGAAAGGGGATGATGGACGAAAAACAAAGAAAAAGAAGGAATATATTTCAGGGGCACGTGCGCGTGGTTCAAATCAGCACCAAGCGGCAAAAGCGGCGGCGGGCGGAACGGGGAAATTTGTTTGCCGAAGGGAACGCAAGGATCGCTTGTGTCGTCACGGAGAACACGTTTTAATTTACGCTACCCTTGGAACGGGGAAGAAGGGTTGCAACCCAGGGAGAGGGTAGAAGGAATCGCCCAAACGATGACGGAGAGGTATTTAACGGAAATGGTACCGAGGTCCTAGGGGTGTGCTGACGGTCGTCGAGCAACGGACAGGTCACGTTTGAAGGATCCCCCAGAGAGCTGCAAGTTTTTGGCGGAAGAAGCGATTCACGCCTTTTTATTTACCTCAGAAATCACATTGTAACCCACTGCTTCCCGTCCACTTACCGTAACATGTTCTCGCTGGTCCAGCGTCGTCTCCTTGTCGAGGAGGCTATGTGCCTGACGACTCGTGGCCGCGGACGTATGCGCTGAATTGACTTGCGCAATGGGTAGTACGGTCAAGCCTGAAACAGAGAAAGAAAGGCCTTGGTAGTTATAAACCATGCGCTATATTGCAAGTACAGCCCCACCTCCAGTCCAGAAATAGCTGGATACTCCAATCAAATCCAATAGAGTCGACATCCCACAAAGCTATGCACATGTTGTCCGTTGATCCTTGAACGGAGTTGATGCTTGACTCTTCCTTTTTTTGCCCCGTTATCACCGTTTGATCGGGAAAGCGAAGCTGAGGGCTTCGCCTTCGCATTTAACATCAATGCTTCTCAGTCAAAGTGAGATACGTGTGGGTCAAAAATGCAGCAGTAATGATACCGAAAAAAAACCAAACCACTCCAGGTAGTTCCCCCTAGCCGACTTGAACGACTGACCTCTTCATTCTTAGCATATCAGAACGCATATACTAGTGAAGCGCTCTACCGCTGAGCTAAGGGGGAGGATACAAATTGGATCGGCTATAATGTACAGACACCCTTGCAAAGGTCAGAGACAAAGCACCGGTCAAGGCGTGGACCAAAAAGTAAACCTACACATATCAATCATCTCTCCACAATACTACCCCAATGATCTTCGACTCATGGTCAAGAGATACAAGGGGTCTGTTTACTCATTCAATAATAATATTCTCATTAATGGCTGCTGACTGGTCTACAGTATTGAATCGGGGATGATGTACCCAGTCGCACTCATCGCATATGCCGCGCTGATTCTAGCATTCATTGACGAGGCCGTGAAGGATGATCCTAGGCCTGAGAACATTATCACGGCAGGGAACATCCTTCAAAGCATGATCATCCACATTCTAGTCGGTCATATCCATGAACTTGAAAAGCGAGAAACTGACTCGGCGGCAGGGGATAGCCATCAGCAAGCTTACGGCCTGCCCTTTTTCGGCACGTAGGCGACCTGTAGCGGCACGCAGTCAAAGATCACGGGCTAGGTCCCTTTTCTAGAAAGGCCGGCCACTTTTTTCGGTCCGGGACCAGCACCAAAAAGGCCGCCAAGGCCAAAAAGGTGAGAGGTAACGTACTAGGTCACCGTTGCCAAAAGGCTGGCGCCGGCGGTATCAACACCCTTCAGGATGTCCGTGGATATCCCAAGAGCCCAAATGTGGGTTGTGTAGTACCAAGAGGCTATCAAGGTTTATGATTCCATAGATTCAGTTTATTTACTGTCAATTTTTGATTGTGATTCACTCCTTGAAGATTTCCATTTTTCTGGTGGTTTAGATGGTTTTTGTATGTTTTATCTGAATAAATGTTGCTTTGGAGTTCACCAGTAATGTGCTGTAGTACAAGTAGACTATGTTATATCTTTGGAATTGTTGACCTTTGCAACCTTTGAGACTTTGACCTGCAGAAAGGCCGAAAATGCCGAAAATGCCGAAAAAGGCCAAAAGGGAATTTGTCGACTTCCTGATGCACTCACAGACCTTAATGATTGCGCAAGGTCTCAGCTTTTCTACGGTGGATAGAGTAGCCTCGAGTATGGAAGGAGCCAGTGTACAATCTGGTACGGCGCTCGACATATCCCCAAAGAATTGGCCTGGGGTAGAGGTGTCGGGAGGATGTAGTCTTGATTGCATTTACGAGTGTCAAGAAGAGACGGGCCGCCAAGCAGTATAAAGGAATAGAAACTTCCTAACATACAAGGCTTGTTCAGCATTTCAACATACTGATATAGTTGTTCTATTTTACCACTGTTATTGTACTCAATCTCCCACTTCCCCACTCCTTGATCACTTTTTCAGAGGCCTTTTCTCCTTCTGCGTTTAATGAACGCCAGTGTGGATGGTTGGGAGAAATGTTGGTTTCATGGACAGCATGGTGGTACCTTTTGATGTGTAGAGTGTTAAATTAGAATCAGCCCTGATGCTATCTAATGGAGTCCGTTGGTTTCCGATGAATTCCGTTCATTGTCCGATGCACTCACCACTCTCCTTTATCAACGTCTATAGTCGTTGCCTTTCTCCCATTTTGGTCACCGGGAACTTAGTTTTTAATTTTTGACTGCTGCCGTCGTCATTGCGCAAACTTCTCGCACTACGACAAGTTCATCATTTTCCCAGGCCAACACTTCTTCCTGACCACCATCTCCGCTCACCGCCAAACACTTCGCCCTCACCGCCCAAGCCCTCTAATATTACTGTTCCTTTTTGCTGATGATGCCCAGGTGAATGCCTTGTTCAATAATCCAAACTTTTTGTCTTGCCTGTCAATGACATTAGACTAATCATATACGAGTCATTCTCTTTCAATGTCTCAGGTAGGCTAGCCTAGCTACTTTGATTCATGATGACATGACCTCACGTTTTTCGCGCTTTTCCATTATTTTCCAGAATGACAGTAATCAGCACGACGCTCAGATAACCTTTTGCGACTGTATACCCTGAAGAAGTTCGCCAGGCGAATATGATGACTAGAGTGCTTGGCATTGGGAATACTCTAGCAGTGATACCTGTGATATTTGTGGTTCGGAGTAGTAGCTGGGGCTCTTGCTCTGCTTTTCTAGGTATGGACATGCAACGTGAAATGACTATCTGACGATGACGAACTCTTTCACGCTTTTCACAGTATTGTCTTGTTAAGGCCAGACATGTCAAGTGGTTGAAACTGAAACAACACACAAAGACCATTTGGGAAGAATAACGGCGCTAAAAGCGCCACGGATATTGAGTACCGGACCGTGAGC
Organism: Moniliophthora roreri; assembly: GCA_001466705.2. NCBI lineage: Eukaryota > Fungi > Basidiomycota > Agaricomycetes > Agaricales > Marasmiaceae > Moniliophthora > Moniliophthora roreri. The sequence continues at coordinate 254,438 of LATX02000202.1, forward strand.
GATCATATCCATTGTCCTTCTGCTACAGATCCGGGTTCATAAATACAACCTATCTCTTATGTCTCATCCTACTCGTTTATCTCGACCATCATGCCATTCGTATACGAGCTTCCACAAGAAATCACCGATAAAATCATCGATTACCTTGTCGACGACATATACGACCTACCCTCCGTCTCCCTCGTCAGCCGCTCATGGTTTCCACGCAGCCATCACCATCTCTTTCTCCAGCGCTCATACACCACTATTAGTTACATGGCATTCGACACACTGTACAACTTGTGCAGATCCAAACACTCGACCATCTCATCTGGATTGATGCCTGAGATGCGTTTCCTCCTTCCACTCGAATCATACGAGTTCTGCCGACTCTTGTCGAGAGATCCAGTTCATTCAGGAGACGAACGTTTTGCAGAGTTATTCACAGGCGTAAAAACCCTCGAACTACGCGTCGTCGAATCCGGACGGCTCGATTCATCCATGTGGAAAAGGTTTACCACCCTCTTTCAGTCCGTTCGGTATCTTCGACTGTTCAACGTGTCTTTCCGGGACGCCAAACAATTCTGCGATATTGCTTTGTCCCTTGCGGCACTCGAAGAGTTGCATTTGGAAGATCGACAAAACTGTTTCGCCGTATTCAAGGGTACTGGGGTATCTTCAGCGGCGCCTGTCCTTGCTCGCGTGCCCCAGAAGCTTCGCAAGCTCACCCTCGAAGCCCGACTGTGCACCTACTCTCCCCAATTTACTTCCGTAATTCTTTCACTCGCAACCCAAATTGTCGAATGGGTATTCCTCGACATCGATCGTGCAGACCTTCCTACTATCGGACGAATTTTCTCGTCAGCTCTGGCCAAAGAGCAATCCTGGACTTTTGACCTCTCTAATGACCTCCACCCGAACAGCTTGCTGTACAACGATTCCAGTGAAGCGAAGGATCTGATCCTTCAGCACATCGATCTACGCCACAACCAGAACGTCAGGCATATCACTTTTGACGGCGAATTTTGGTGGTATGTTATGGAGCCCTTTTTGTACAGAAAAAGAGGTGGCTCCTTGACTTCGGTTACCCTGCCGTCGGTTACCCTGCTGTACAGTTGCCACCGTCTCAGGGATTTAGGGACTCCCAAGTTGTTTGAGGATATGGGAGCGCGCGGGGATACGGTGATGGATGTTATGCAGCGAGTCGATGATATTCTGCATCGGTCGATGATTAAAGAGCTTCATTTTACCGTCGCTGTGCCAATTCAAGCAGCAGAGGGGGGTGTACTATTATCGGAAAGTCAATGGGGATTGAAAAAATGCGTGAAGTACCGGATGTATGAAGGGATGAGTGGCTGGGATGAGGTAAAGGGAATTTACGACGAATTTGTTGGATGCCTACCGAAGGCGAAGAAGAGAGATGTGTTGAGGCCAGTGGTAATTGGATGTAAACGGTCCGTTGCAAGCGAAGACTAGTTTGGCTATCGTAGAATCATGTAAGGCAGAAAAATTATCATGCTATCCGAGTCGAGGAAAACTTTTCACCGCCTTCTTGATTACGCTCACCGTTCCAGTACTCTACTAGTAAGCATTACACGACGAGCCACGTCGCTCGAATCATCGCCTTTTTGGCGAACACGTCGCAAAACGTGTCTGTTCATCTCTCATATAAAACTGCCAAGTTCTCAAGGTTATCAATCCTGTTGGACGCACAAAACACTTTTTCCATTACATTCTGTACATATCCCAACCCCGTCGTGTGTAGGTAAGTAAGGTCGTATGTCCCAATCATCCAACAATTCCAAAGCGCTCAACCGCCCGTAGACGGGAGCAATGCATCGGGAAACGAAGGAAGACTGGGGAGAAGTCGTAGGTATCGGCGAAAGAAGGAAACGAGAGACCGGGATAAGTAAAAGAGTGACATGTACGTAGTATAGGTGCAATAAAATAATGTGAAAGAGACAGAGATGTAGGAGAGAGAAACAGATATGAAAAGATGAGTGTAGTTTTGGGCGATTATACATATTAGACATGGATGATAGAAAGATCAAAGGTACGAAAGGAATAACGATAGGATCCAAAAACACCAAAAGTCCCAAAATTTTCGAGGTAAACAGGGTAGACTTTTCTATATGTATCTCCCGGCGACACTTGATGTGGTTAATCCTCACCCTTCCACCCCGCAAGCAGCGGATGCGCGCTCAAACCACTTGAACGCCAGATGAGCCCAAGCTCATAGGCATCACAGGTGTGGCGCTGCTATCCGTCTGCATCGCAGGAACGACATCCAACCCCTCTAAGAGAGTGGTGTAGTCAAAGACGCTACCACTCCCGAACCCATCCAACCACGTCGCCGTGAAGCCCCCCGAAGTCGACTCAATGGTCTGAGTGTTTCCAAACCCAAAAAGACTTGACGTTCCTTCTGTACCTAGTCCTACATCCATATCCATATTCAATCCTGCAACACCCGTCATATTCATATCCAGCCCCAACATCTCAACCTCCGTCTCCTCCTTCACCTCCTTGGTACCGGTCGGCGCCGTCTCCGGCGACCCTTGAGTTTGTCCGGTAGAGTTGAACAAATCAAGAGCTGGTACACTCTCTGACCTCGTCTCTGGTGAGGGAGAGGTTGAGCGAGATTCGCAGAGGATCTCACGGAAGAGCGTTTCCATTGTTGCATCGTCGACAGGGACGGGCTCTTGAGCAGCGAGAAGGGTTGTGTCGTTATGGTGGTGAGAGGAGTAGAATTTGAGTTCAAGTTCACCCGCTGCAGGGCCACACGAGGACGTGTGGTCGCCATCCGTGCTAGATGGCGAGTGGACTGGGACTCTAGCTCAGACTCGGAAGTCGGGAGAGGTAAGGGAGACGACACAGGAGAAGTGGTGGAAGTGAAGGTAAATTCAGGGGTGTCGGAGTTATGAGATGGAGTGGGTGATAAGGGGAAAGACATGGTTTGAGAAGGTACTGTCGATTGTGTAGAGTCTGTAGGGGGGCATGATGGTGTTGATGTCGATGTTGAAACGGCAGAGATGGAAGTGGTGGTAGAAGCGGGAGAAGATTCGGGTAATTTCGAAGCTTCCGCCGTTGGTATGACTGGTGCAGCCTCTTGTCCAGAGAATGCTTTGACGACAGCCTCCAGCCCACGCTCCAAGCTTGCAATGCGAGCTCTGAGCTCCTGGTTTTCTCTGTCTTTAACACTGTCTTGCTGGGGTTCTGAAGGAGGAAGTCCAGCACGAAGACGCTTGTTCTCTTCTTCAAGCTCGGCTACTCTCCGTTCAAGGTATGTAAATTGAGCCTTTCTCCGGTCTCGAGAGTTCTGTGCGGCGATACGATTGCGGTGGGCCCTGGCCTCTTTGCGTTCCTCTGATGACATTTCTGAACGAGGACGCTTGCGAGAAGGACCGGAGACTGGGGATGGGATTGATGACGGTGAAGATGGTTCTGATATGTGAGATGACATTGCGGAGGTAGTATGGAAGGAGTAGTGGGGAGAGAGGTACTGCTGATTAAGTACCAGAAGATACTGCTATGGAGCAGGACGAGCTACGTGGTCGTTCGTAAAGAATCTGTGCACACTGACGTGGCAAAGATAAGCGTAACGTCACGTGAAGTTGCCAAATTGGGATTTCCGATTTTCCGCCGTTCTTGGATGATTTTTATCTCTGCTGAACGTTTTTTGAACGCGATAGCGTATGCACTTCAAGTTTATGACCTGGATCATTCTGAGCCATTCTTGTCGATTCTGGTGGCCTTCTTTTCTCAGTTTCTTATCCTTCCAGCAATATTTGAAGATATTTCGAACAACATCGTACTCGGACACGAGATCAAGGTGCAACAAGGTGCGCAATTAATCACGCACTTTTGTATTTGAAAAGCCTTAACGTTGCTACAAAGATCCTCGATCCTCCCTGTTGCTAGGAGGAGCACTACGAATAGATCAATATTCAATCCCCAGGGACAGCACTCGCTCTGCCGAATGACGAATTCGATGGGTTGTTTCGATAAAATGATATTCTTGAAGATAGCCCCTTAAAGAAAAGACCAACGACAAGGTATGTTTTGGACGATACACTCTTGAGTTTCGTCCAGACATTCCAACCTGCTAGACACTTTGGGTCGGCGACTTCCGACCACATGTACTAAGGCTTCATACAGCTCTCGATGAGATACCACCAACATATAGCATCAGACAGATTTACCTGCATGTAAGGCGTTGAACTTTTACCGTTGTCTTTCAGTGTCGTAACTGCAACAAGATCAGCACGTTTGGAACGTGATGTATCTCAGCAGTCCGTGGATACCTAAACCTCTCCATCTTATTCATCACTGCTACGTGACGGACACAATTCTCATGGCTGGTGAACCCGCTATCCTCGAAAACGGGTGTCTCAAAATGAGCGGCCCATGTGCCTCCCACTGTCCCATTTTTTAGGACACGGAACGTATAGGTATTCACTAGGTCTCACGAGGAACCAGCTCCTATTCAGTGATGTTGGGGGCTCGGCTCAAGCCCTGAAGCCAGGCCTGACCGAGCCGAGCCCTACTGTAGGGCTTCGACCGGGCTCAGGGCTCGGGCTTGCATTTCTGAAAGCCCAAGCCCAGGGCTTGAGCCCTAGACGATATGATGGAAAGTGCAGCCCGTGGCTGTAGGCAAGTGATACCCAAAAGCCCTGGCCTAAGCCGGGCCCTGCCTACGGCTCGGGCTTCTGGCGGCTCGGGCTTCTGGCGGCTCAAGGCTCGGGCTCGATGTTTGGTGACCCTGAGCCCTCTCAAGCCAGGCCTAAGCCCGGGGCTTTGAGCCAAGCCGAGCCCGCAACATCACTACTCCTATTGGCGGCGATAGGCAGACTTGAGACTTGGGTAAGTATGAGCTAGTCACTTCCCGATTTTCCCGTCTTGTTAACCAAACATTTTCATGGACACCCACACTTCCCACAACCGGCGAGTTCCTCATATTTGGATCTTTCTTCGGTCATCTCTCTGGACCGAATAACTCCCCAAACAGACAAGCTGTGATTGTATGATGCATCTCGCACTTTTATTCACTGCACCTCGACACAAGTCTTGTCAGTACGCCACTTGCAACGCCATTCCTGACGGCGGTGATAAACAGTCCCGAATCATTCCGTCTCCTTGATTGATCTATATATTCCGACCTAGTCGCAAGAATTGGCCGCCGACCGCCTACCGCCGACAGAGTACCAGCCCTCAGCATCATATGTTTGCTTCCCGCCATAGCTGTAGGCCAGCTATGGGGTGTATGGTAGCTTCGGGTCCTCGATGTTGACCGTCATCGCTGAATCGTATCGAGTGGTGGGATTGTAACTTGGTACATTGAATACTAACCCCTATATTTTAATTTACGGGTTTTTTTACACGAAATCAAAGGCTATGAATCATTTCAAAAATATTCAGTCGAACGTGATACTTACCCATGTTCCTACACCCGGCAAAATTTAATAAACCATCCATCTTTGATAATACCCACTCGCACACGTGCATATCGATCCAACAGCAGTCTATAAGTAACGAACATTCTATAATCAATAAAACCGTAACAGTCTACTATATCGATTGAATAACGAGTAACTCCCAGTCTATTCTATTTGGGGAGGCAAAGGAGGTGGCATACTAGGAGCTGGTGGAACCTTATGTTTTCCGCGAGCTCTGCGGGAATTGAATGAGGCTAAAAGGGTCACATTCAATGCCAAGAAATAATGAACTTTGTCGCAAACGCTTACCCGGTGAAAACTGCCTCGGAGATGAAGAACTAGCCCGTTCTCGCCTGCGGTTCGAGGATCTTTGATGCAACACACCCCAACCACGAGGCGTTTTTTCTGACATTCGAGGAGTAGGAACATCGGAGAGCGTGTGATCAAGTTCCAAAGGAGAGGATGTATGCCTCCTTTCCGTCGAGCCCGGCTCGGCGGACTCGAGGAGTTTTAGGATTGTATTTGCGACACGGGCCAGTGACTTACTGGATGCAGCCACCAAGTCACTAATCTGGAAAAGATTATCTTGTGACACGCCAGATAAGGTGCATGCAGTCAAGAATGACCAGAGATTCGATACGCTATCCACGCCATTTTCATTAGGATCAGGTTGGAGAACTAGATTCGACTGAAGATTGTTGATCAAGCTGCGTGAAGGAGTCAACTAAGCGGATCGATGATTTATTGATTGTTCACATACTGGGAGAGAACATAACCGTCTCTGAGGGCTTCTCCAAACAGTCTCTTCTCCTTTTCTTCTTCGTAGAGCGAGAGACGTACACTAACTTCTGTCGGTGTAACCGGACTGTTCGATCCATCGATTGACCAGCATCTTTCAAGGTCGGCGAGTAAATTTATACGTCGTTCTACCTCTTCCCAACTACCAGAGCCTCCTACCCACTGCAGGCGAGAACTTGCAAGGAAATTACAAAGCGCTGATGTCGCCGTTCTAATCGTTTCTCTGTTCGAGGGGTTTGAACTGGAGCTGAGCGTGTAGGCCATAATATTATAGTGCTTATAGTCTGGTCCTCGGGGTCCAAAATCAACTAGGGTTATTGCGGCCTCAGAATTCAATTTCTTTGATTCCTCTTCATCCGACGAGTCGCCTGAATCTGTAGCGTGATAAAGAATTAAGTACAGGTTCCCCCATATGACACATCGCGCACCCTGCTGCTCTGTTTTTACATCAACTCGAGCCATGATGACACGCTCGGTAGCAAATGAGGTAGAAATAACGATGTCTTTGCTCTCCGACTGATCATCTGTCAGAGGTTCAAGATACACGATACCTGGCAATTCATAAGCTTCCGTCTGACAGAGACTTCTGGAAATCTTACTGTCTTGCACAGAAAACTTGAATTTTTCAGCGAGTCTAGATATTAACTCCCGTTCAGAAGGAAGCACCTCATCTTCCTAGAATAGAGCATCGGGAGTAATCTTATTGGAGATGAAAAGGCGACATACATCAGTTAATAGTGCTCCCCAGTCTCTATCATGCGAAATGGCTATCGACGCATCTCCCACTTGTTCCGAGATCGCCAGCAGGAAAGGATTGATTAGATCATTGCATGGGTGAAAAGTCTATTCATCTCGTTAGTACACCGCTCTGGGAAGCCATGGACTTCGCGCACCATAGGGTCTCCAGGCTGATAATCAATGAGGATGTCATCTGTCGTGTTGCTCGGAACAGGTGTGGAGTAAGCGTGGTAAATACCACGATGACTTCCACTGCCACTTGATGGACTCATTGACGTCGAAGAGCGGGATCCATAGCCGCCATGAGTCTTGAAATGACCAAACGTGGTGTAATCATTCGTGTTTGTTGCTTTGGCGTAGACTTCGTCTATATCCCGTACTTTGAATCGATCAGGCTGCACTGGTTTTCGGCTGACCACGAATCCCTGCATGAAAACACAAGAATTGCATGGTCTTTGACCATCCAAGGGAAGATTATGGAAAATACCAGGGTAGCACCGAGCTTCGCACGAGTTGCTGCCGGTGAACCCCCAGCTGCAGTACTTGTGATCTGAGGTTGTGCCGGATGTGACGTTGAAAGGTAGAGAAAATGTTTCGGAGGGATTTGCGACGTTCAAGAAAGAGGATACCCCCCAGGAAGAACATCGTTCGTACCCTGTGACTAGATATAAAATTGCGCCAGGGCCGAGCAGCCTGTCTCTTTGAGTCTCTGCGTACAAGAACCACTTTTCAGAATGTTTCTGTGCATATCTCTGAAAAAGCGCAATATTGGCGACTTCCTCACGCCAACTTCCATCAGGAAGCACTAGTATGGCACCTTGGGCATCCGGAGAGGTGAACCTGTACACCTGATTGGTGCTTTTGCCGATTATTCAGTTGATTCAAGTTCAACGGAGTAGAGAGACTAACTCACTCCCCAGTCCCGTCCGTCTCTAGCTTGATGCTTCCCGGAACTACGACAGGCGTTCCTGGATTTCGATAGATATCTTCAGCACTGTGAGATAGCTCCACGTCTTCTTCCGATATAGCAATGAAGCCATCAGGTACCCCATAGCTATTGATAGGATGGTTCGCGGCTTGGCAGACATTGAACAAGTAATCGAAAGGTGTATTGCTCCGCACGATTCCGACATCGCCTATCCTCACACCAGTGGTTCGATACTCTGGTGGTAGCTTCGCCTTTGGTTGTGGATACCATAGTGGATATCCTTCCCTTTTCGACAATAGCAGTAACGAGTAACGGACGCTTCCATGGAGATTGGGATCGTTTGGGCATGGGATTGGCAGAGGATCATACGTCCATGGATTGGCGAGTGCTTGGCGACCGTCCGGTGAAACGAGTTGTACGGCTGAAAATCTCTCAGGTGAGTCAGGTGAAGGTCTCAACAACCCAGCATACGCACTAAGTGGAGATGAAGCGTGATAATGAGTGACTTGGTCCCTTCCGATGTTCGTTATGTCTCTAGCATTGATGGAGAAGCCACTTCCACCGTGTCCAATGGATGCCATGGAGCGACATGTAATGGCAGTAAGAGGTCAAAGTATCATTGGCACCGCCTCAGAGCGAAGAAGAGAAAACTCCGGAAGCTTCATTCATCATTTTATCGTTGATGCGATGATGAATCCTGAGTTCTGGGTTTGATTAGCAAACCAAGACTTTCAAGTAGGGTTGAGATACTACGTGCAGGCGGAGAAGAGATGTGGAGAAAGACTGCATGAGGTTAATATGAGGGTTCAAAGCAGCAGTTGTGAGCGCCTAGTTATTCGAAAACGGTCCGGAACAATTCGGCGGTCCACAGACCGGTCTGTAGGGACTGATCACGGCCTTTCGGAACCTGTGTCCTGAGTCATCGCCACGATACGAACCAACAACGTGGTAACCTGAAAGTTTTTCCTGTTCCCCCATAGTTTCTACCTCGATGAGATGGCAAACAATGCGCACGTAACTTAACGGAATGTGCAAGGCTACAATGAGGACGAATTACGTGTAATATGAAAGATAGTACGTTCTCTATACATCGCCAAAGAGTATGATATTGATTTTGTCCAACCGTAGACATACCAAAGGTTATGCTGAATGTATGAAACGAGAGTTTAATGACATTCTCGGGGTATCCCTCTCCAGTTCAAAATCTTGGGGCTCCAACGCGAAGCCACATCGCTGGAAGTTTGCCTTGTCCGTCATCTGGAGCTGTGCACCGTGTAAAGACCATGTCAGATTCCCGCTAATGATAGGCGTACTCACATAAAATTCAATGGCTGCAACATGAATCAACGCCGCTAGGAACAGTGTCATTCCGTGTGTGACTCTCTTGGCAGAGGCATCTTCAAGTGCGCCTTGGTGAATAGAAGCCAGCACTGGAACGTACCGACCTGGGGTGACCAGGGTTCTTGGTACATCGCCAGAGGGGAGGCATTGCGGGTATCGTTCAGTTAGGGTTTTGAGATCCTTCAGGACGAACAAAATTTCGTCACAGCGCCATAACTGGGGGGGATGGTGGTCAAAGTCGGGACGGATTAATTTGCGATCACTCCCACCGAATAGAAATCACCCATATTGGATATAATCGCCATCGCAATGTTCATAATGATCCGGCCAGTAATCGGTACGGAGAAGTATACGATGGCCCCTGCCAGCGGGAGTGGAGTGACATTACATGATTGGTGTATTTGGCCTTGAAGACGTACGAAGCATCCATTTTCTGTGCAATTTCGTGTTAACTTTTGCGTAGTAGCCCCCGCAGAGGAGCGCAAAAACAATCATGACAGTAAGGACGTAGTAGGCAGCCTGGGTGCTAATTTCTCCACCAAAAGCGCGGCGAGCGATAACACCACCAGCGATATTTGCTGGGACCAATAATGCGATTACAAGATATCCTAGAATGCTGTGAGAACTTGAAGAATCAGAGTCTGATTGAAGTTACACACGCACCATTTAGGCGATGAAGCCTTATATGCTTTCTGCGAATGCTGGGAAGGAATTGCAGTCCTACCAGCAGACCACCGACTTCAAGTTCCAAAGGGATTAGCATGATATCGAATGGCTGCTAACAGGTACGCACCAATGGAGAAATATATGTGACAGCCGTAATTGACTTTATAAACCAGCAGCTCGAACCATCGGAACTCGCCTAGGGCAACAAGGTGATTAAGGACGGGTTCAGCCTCTCACTGCAGGACTGCTCCTTACCTGGCGTGGTCCACGTTTTCATTTTCACTGGATCCATCAGTGGACTTCTGGCCAGGCAGAATCCTATGAGGCAGTCACCGAAAATGAGGCCTACTACCGTGGTTTGTTCAGTGATAAGTTAGAAAGCTTGGACACGCACATAAAAGTAAGCTATATCTCTCTCTAAATCCTGCCATCCAACTCAGCGATAAATATATCGACAAAAACCGATCGTGTTTCGTTGTTATTTCCTTTGATCGTTCTTCAAAGTTAAGCGAAATGGATGGTTTGTGTATGATGGGAGACGGAGCCACGAACTGTTGATTAGACGGGGGAGTGCAGGTAGGTGAAATAGGTGTGGATGGCCATTGGGAGGCTGATAAGTTGACAGGTGTTGCAGTTGAACTGTTACAAGGAAGGTGAGGAACAGGAGAGGAAGACTGAAGACGGTTCGGCGATAGAGGAGAATCGTGAAGGCTACTGCTAAACGTAAGCTCACGTTCTTGATATGCTCCGTACTCGTATGCAGCCATAGACGAAGTAGAGAAGCGAGAAGGAAAAAGACAACTGACTTTAATTTGTAGACGAGATTTACATAAATGCCGCCCGCGTCCCTTCGGACAATTCACGGTTAAACAAGGCGGCTTATAATTAGAACCTGTTCGGAGTCACCGCGTTGCAACCCGGACCCAGCCAAAGCCGTACGGCTCTTTTGGTCCGCACGAACCTGAGACGTATGTCCAAACTTGTCACTGAGCTATCTTTCTAGAAGAAACTAGTGGTTCGATTTTAGTGCCCGATACTCAATCGTCAGCTCAATTTGATTATCGAAATCTTCCAGGGGAGACCGACTACAAAAAGTCGGACGCCCAAGATGCAACACCCCATAGCACCCTTCCGCGTGACTACGCGCGAGAGTCTGGGACAAAGCAAAGATTCAGTGTTCATGTTCGTATCGTGAAGTTACATCTCTAGTTCAATTCACCGACTGGAATTGGGAGGAGGTATATGTTTCGACACAGGTACTGAGGTTAACTTCAGTCGTTTGTTGGGACCCAAGCTCTTCATGATCTTCTATGCTGATGCCTTTTCCGGAACGAACAATGATCAAGGTGGGAGCGATTCCCTGTTCAGCTGCATATCAGTGCTGAGCCGTCTAACAAAGTTATAGAGCTCACAGCTGCTTGAATCAATAATGGTGTAAGATCCCAACCTACTAGAGCCTCCGCCGTGTTGAATGCAACATTCGGGATTAGGACGAGCGGATATATGAGGCCAGATTCCAAGCTAATGCGACGGTATAGGCTCACGACTTGAGGAAGCGTAAAGAGGAAACGAACATACATAATAGCAGCAACTGTGTTGTACCGTTTCCTCGACGTAGCGCTCGCGACACCACTGGAGCGACGAGATATCCAGTATATTCTTCCAGCTAGGTCACAATCGAGTCACAATTCTGCGAAACAATCAAATACAGTGATGTACTTACCGACCAATGATATCAAGATCATCGTAATGAAGAGATTGAGGATCATGTAAATCCCCATCATGAGATGGCTGAGTTGGAACCATCCCATGCCTGCATCCTGCGTCGCGGAACCCTTGACGATAATAATTATCGTACAAGCAGTCCCGAGTACTGTCAATAAAAATACTGAGCTTAAACCCACTGAGAATGATGAGTGACTCACAGTTGGACAGGGTACATGCAACGATGGGCCCAATCACAATTGGTTTGCGGTGTCCCCATATAATGTAGCAGCGGAATATCTGATCTGAATGAGAGATTGCACGGTAATAGAGGTATTGAGGTTGTAACACACCAGGATCATATCTGCAATGATACTGAAGATACCCCCTGGAAGTTCAGATACGATCAAACCCGAAAGCTGCCGCACTCACTTTCCTATTAGATATAGCACAGCTACTGTTCCGCTGAGGCCGGCAGTCTTGTTAGACCGCATGTCACGAGAAAAGCCGCCATAGACACTTACTTGAACCCATATTGTATTCTCTTCCCTGCCTGCGACATCAGCTGCTTCATGAGCTCCTCGTTGTGAGTCATGATGGAGAAGTAGTAGGTGGCGTCCCATAAGATTCGTGCAGTTTCAAGCACCACACTCACACTGGCCAACCCGAATAGGGAGGACAATGAGATCAGATGAAAATGAGATGCTCTGGTCAGCCCTTGTCTTTTAAGGACGGATAAGCACGACAAGAAGAGCATAAGGTAAATTCCTGAAGAGACCTGCTCAATAGCTTGTCTAGAAGTGAGGCTAAAGAAACGCACCGTATAGAAGGAATTGCAGCTACGAAGATATCGTGAGTGAAGCTCCACCAAGTGAGTTTAAAGTACACACCCCAGTTACAATGGCAGGACCGACAAGTACGCTCGAAACTGTTAGATGGCTTTCAAGCGAGAATGCGAGGTTCAAAGAGTCCGTACGGTAATTTGGTGCGGGTTGTGACATTGTAGTGGGTAGAAGGTCGTATCGAGCTGAGACTTTGGGCTTCCAGCAGTGTCAGAACGGAAGGTTGAGAATGGCGGAGGACTCGGAGGCTTCAAGTTTTGAGCTTCATGTTTTACAGGGAGAATAGGTTTGACACCCGCGCATCTAAAGTCCGCTGTTAAAGTACTTATATTGTACCTGGCAGCCAGGGTTTCTCACGTACCAGAGCCGAATTCAAACGGCATTGAGTGTTGTCACCTTAATTCACACCCATCATTCAACTGTCCGCGGCGGGTTTGCATTGACAGATTGGTGATCTGGGGAGTTAGTTATGAATTAATGGACCAGCGTAATCGTAATTGTAGTCATTGTATCACCTTCCACTTCCTTCCTTAAGCTTTGGCAGCTGGTGGGAGTCCAAGTACGTGGCGAGTACGCCTAACAATCGCTGGAGTTGTGCATATGAGTATCAGATACCACTGACTTACAACGGTGCCAGCAGAATCTATCAAGATTCGAGGATGTTGTAAACCAAGCAGAGATCATTACGTGACGAAAGTCTCAAGCCAATAGATCCGGCCATAACTATCCACCTTTTCGTGAGTTTGGAGCAGTTGGTAGCCCAGAGGAGTGGTTTGGTATATATATGAGATTCCTGAACCCATTGATTGTTCAATGACTGAAAATAAATAACAATTCGATTTGGCGCTAGCGTCCTAGTCTGAGAGCTTAGGAAGTAAGCTGGCGCCTTCTACACAGCCGGGCGTGAATTCGGAGATCGCTGGTGGGACTTGAGTACCTTAAGCGCCAGTGTGCTGGCGAAAACTGTATCGACTCAGACAAAAGACGTACTCGGGACATTTATTGCATAATCCTGCACACCTCCCGGGCCTGATGAACCCGATTTTTGAGCTACCATTCCAAGAATAGAGAAGAGAGCCAAACAGAGATGCTTCGTTCGATCAGAACGCGCTTGAGGGGTTGGGGGAGAGTATGATAACGTGATGGTCGTGATGGACGATGGGCCTTCGGCCCACCCACTCGCGGGGAGTTTGAAGCGGAAGTGTATCGGAGTTCAAATCGACGCTTTAGGTTTTGCTCCCACGCTTGTCCCATTGTTCCATTATATACTGAATACCATCATAGTCCTACACTCGATATACGTCCTCATAACTTCTTCAAGGAGCATCAATCGTTCTAAAAAAGGCGTTTCCCTGGCGCTGACTGCATTACCTGGGCACCAACGACATTTTCTGATCTCGCAGTATCACCTAAATACCTCTTTGTGGGCTTATCGTGTTTACCAGGTTCATTTGCAGAGGAAAAGATCCCGGGATCTGATGCTACTGCACATCGAAACGATTGAAACGAATGAAAGCGGGGCATGTTCAGTCTTGGTTATATTGACAGCGTTCAATAAACATACTCAACACACCATCCCTGGTCCGGCTCAGTAGGATCAAAACCTTATCTTGGGCTGTGAACCCCCCGGGGATGGAGGAACAGCAGAGCCCGAGCGTGCAAACGGTCTGTCATAAGGGATAGAATATAGCCGCCATGATGTGAGGATTCCTTCTCGTTGTGTTCCAGCTGTTGCAATAATCGTAGGCCGCATCGAAAAAAAAGTTTGGGATGCCAAAGCGCTCCACCAGCCCCAACTTTCTCGCCCGTCGCTGTTGATGTCAATGCCTCCGACTACCACTGAACGTCCTTCTGGCCGTTCCATCTTCCATTACATATGGGCAACTATCGATTTGTTCATCCCGAGAAGAAAAAGGCCTACATAACACAGCATTTACGTGGACAACGTCCTTCCGAAATTTGCCACTATTCTGGTTACAGCGCTCGAGCCTTTCGTCGACTGCGCAGTCTCTACTACAAGACAGGCAATGTAATACGCAAGCCAGTATCTGCAGGAGCTCCCCGGGTCGTTTGGATACGTTTCTGCATTATAGCTAGCATAGTTACACTGAAGACACTACATGCAACTCTGGTTGCGAGCACGATATGATGGTTTCTTGAGCACATATATGCATGATAGGACTATGATATCATTTTGGAGCGCTTTGTCATCCAACTTTTTTTCGATGCGGCCTACGATTATTGCAACAACTGTCATTCGTTCGCCGGTGCTTTGCATGGCAGATAGGGCTGTGAACCGTTGCCATACAGGCGGGTGATATGGTAACGGCTTTGCGGTTACGGGTACCGTACCGTCGCACCTTGTACGGTACACCGCTGACAACAAATCATACCCTGTTGATACGTTAGGAATGTCATCGTTCCGAGGATTCCAACGTACGATGGTGAGGATTTTCTGTTATGTGATGCACGTGACTGAACCCTGGGAGCCAAAAACTACTCATGAAAAACAACGTTTATGAGAACTGTCCCGTATCATATTCAGCGCCAAAACACAGAAAAGACTTCCTGAAGGGCTCTGGGACTACATACAATGGGGGACATGACGGGATGAAGGACTTTGTTGCTAGCGGCTATCTATCATCGTACGTTGAGGATCCCACCGGCGTCTCAGTGCAAGTCCATCATCGGATCATTCCTAACGTACCTCCATCGTACGATATCCTGCCAGCGGTGTACGATGTCGAGGGTGAAGGAGACCGTAAAGTGCCGTACCGGCACGGCCGTATACTGTATACGGGGTAGTGCATTCCCACGATCCCTGACGGGTCATCTTTTCGTTGCGTCCTGGACCCTCTGCAAAGCTTCGTTCATGGGAAGGGTGCAAATGATCTATGCTTGGAGATAATTTGAGGGACTCTCAACTCCAAAAGGTGCGTATCTCATCCTTAGTCTATCTCGACATGCTGCATACGTTATATACTAAGTAACTGCGAAGCCTTCTTCAGGCCAAAATTCATTGTGAACTTCCGACCATGGCATCGGACATCCGTGCTACTTTAGTATCACGTAGATTATATCCCTCAAAGGACACTCGAAATCGACCTTATCCGCGAGCAAACCTTGACAGCGTTCAATAAACATACTCAACACACCATCCCTGGTCCGGCTCAGTAGGATCAGAACCTTATCTTGGGCTGTGAAACCCCCCTGGGGATGGAGGAGCAGCGGAACCCGAGCGCTTGCAAACGGTCTGTCATAAGGGATAGAATATAGCCGCCATAATGTCGGGATTCCTTCTCGTTGTGTTCATTCGTTCGCCGGTGCTGTGCATGACAGAACCTTACTGGACCTGTCGCATTCCATCGCAGTTCAGCTGCTTTTGTAGTATAGTAGTGTTCATCTACACTAAAGTATTGATACGTGATACACATGACGGTTGATTGCTGTTATACAATGTCCTCTAGTTGCGTACGAAAAGTATTGTGATAAAAATGCCTACACCGTTCGCGCCGAGAATCGACCAGAAAGACGCAGCGTACCCCACATGCTGCGAGATGGGATCAGCAGCTCTTCCCTGATTGACGCCAACAGTGATTGACGTGACAACTGTCGGGCGAAATGAGCTCTTCATTCAACGCACTGATGTAAGAGAAACACTCACTAGCCAATCCAAGCGTAGCCCCAATCTGATATGCCGTATACATCACAGCGCTCACAACACCCTCCTGCCCAGGCTTTGCACCCTCCATAACAACAATCATAGAGCCAACATAAGCCAATGAGAGGCCGCTAGTGCCGACGATGATACCCGGAACAACATACGACCAATACTTGTCTTCGCCGACAGCGAGAGCGAAGAGAACTGAGCCGACCGCCATGAGAACTTGACCGCTGAGAAGGAGCGGAATTCGGGGGGTTTTGGGAGCGAATAGCCCGACGAGATAGGCCGTAACACCACCGACTATGCCCAACGGGATGCAGCGAATCGCAGCAGCTATACTAGTCAACCCCCACAAGTTCTGGAACACCTGTACCAATTGCAACTCGATGCTGAACAGCCACCAATAAACTGTCCAAGCGTAGAAGAACATGGGCGTGAAGTTCTTGTAGAACCATGTTCGAGGTGGAAATGCTGGGTCGGAAACGAGCTTCTCTACGAGTAGGAAACCGCCGAAGAGGAAGATGGATATAATGAGTGTTGCTAGGACAGCCGGGGACCTCCAACCTGTTGAGGTGTCAGAGTAGTTCTAACTGCGAAACCATGACCATAACTCACCTTGGCTTCCTGCCTCTGTGATCGCATACACGAAGAGTACCAGACCCGCTGTCAGGGTACCGACACCTGGCCAGTCAAGTGTCTTTCCCTTGGAGGATCCTTCACCGGGTTGAGGATTTGGAAGAACGAACCAAGCGATGATTCCGAAAGGGGTCATGAGGATCGCTATCAGGTAGAACACTAGAATGCTAGCGGTTACTGGAACAGTATTATGAATATCAGAGAGCAACCATACCCCAACGCCAAGATGCCTTGCTCGAGATCACACCACCAAGAACGAACCCAAGCGCATTGCCAACAGCTCCGAAAGCACCGTAAATAGCGTAAGCACGGCCACGTTCATTTGGATCGGGGAAGGTAGTTGTGACCATCGAGACGGCAGATGGAATGGTCATCGCAGCACCTGTCAAGTCGGAATTAGCATTAATACCTCGGATATGATCGAGCACACGTACCTATTCCCTGAGCAGCACGTAATACTATAGTCATAATTGGATGCACGCTCGCCCCGAGAGGTATGCCCAGCAAGCCCACAATGAAGCAGCCAGTCAGGAAGACAGGCTTAGGGTGGAATATATCGCAGACTCGGCCAGCTATCAGCATGCAAGCTGCAAATGTGAGGGTGTACGCCGACAGGACCCATTGAAGGGTGCTTTGAGTAAAGCCAAGAGCTTTCTCAATCTGAGAGTAACCTGTTGAGCATGTTACATTCAAGGAGAAGATCCAGGACTAACCTCTGGAAGGGCTATGATGGCTGAGCAGGAGTTGAAGATGTCGAAGAATTGGACCCAAGAAACGACCAGGAGAATTATATGTTTGCGAAGTCGTGGCAGCTCAGACTGTGGTGTAACGTCCGAAGAGGTAACACTAACAGTGACACCTGCCTCCTTCTTGGTACTGGCTTCGAGATCATGATTCGCGGAACCAGAGTCGAAACTGGAATTAGTTCCAGACTCGAGTCTCTTCTCGCGTTCGAGGTCGATGGTGGGGGGGTCTTGCGACATCTGGAAAAGAAGGTGGACAGGATGGGTTTAACAGGAGAGTGGGCCGCTCTCTTATAATCGTGTACGCATGTCAGATTACAAGGCAACAACTGTAAAGTGGATGTACATTCCATGGATCAATGACATGCGAAATCGGCAGACAGAAGCGAAAAGATTCACCTGACGCATTGAAACCCACACAAATGCGTAGCTCGAAGCCCAGAACCTCCTGAGAAGGTATTCGAAGTTAACAGACACAATGACGGCGGCAACTTCATTGGGCCCCACGCAATCTCCGGAGAATCGGCTGGGCCCAGCTCGACTCGCTAGGGGGATGATGTCGGTCGACCGGTCTCAACTAATTCATCCACGTTGTTCCGTGATGTCAAAGGCGCGCCCTGACAGGGCTTCGAAAGGACATTTTCTCCCATTCTTGAGTGGGACTCTTTCCAAGAACAGTTCTTTTTCTAGACAAAGGTTGAAAGGATGACCGTTGGAAGTTAGTTATGCTATAGCATATTGAGCAACTCCGTACTTACATTATGTGGTATGTGGCAAATCCCTAGCGAGGCGCTATGACGACGAGGAACTAGCGATATTCCCATGAAATCCCAAACTCCAGATCCGTGTCACACGCTCCTGGCGCAAGAGTATATACGTGTACGTGACTGGAAGGTGATCAGCTGTCAGCTATGATACAGAAGTCCACATAAACCGAACGCACTGCACATGTCCTAATCACTTTATGCGAACACGAGTCGTTGTGAATGACAGATTCCATAAACGGAATGTGGTGACACATCCAGACACCCACAACACCTTCCGCGTTCAGCTACGATGACCAGCGAGACCGAGGATATGAATTGCTGCGCATGGGTTTGGTTCAACTTTCTCCAGACTACGAGCGGATTCTGGGCTTGTTCTCCGACGCGATGACCTGGAACCTGCTCTATAGATGTTCCGAACGCAGAGCTAATATTCGACCGTACTAGACAACGCTGTACCCTGTAGCGAACATTGAGAATGTAAGCAATCAGCTATCGCTGGAAACAGAGACCTGCACCTTTCTTCATACGGTGCCAGGATGATAGGTCCGGATACGTTTCCAGGTATTCAACCTCGCGTACCAAGGACAATGACAGGCAAGGATGAGAATGCATTCGGTAATGCACCCTTGGCATCCTGTTTTGCGGAATTCAGCTGCATTCCTGCTTCCTTGGCATTTCGGTATACTCAAAGACGACGGTGTTCTAAGTGGGGTATACTGATTTGTATGAATTGATAGGAGACAAAGGTTTTTCGATCGTCTGCTGGAATGGACCATAAACCTAGGCTACTAGAAGAGGAGGGAAAGGGTCAAAAAGGGTTTCACTGAGTACTGCCTCTGACGTACCTCCCTGCGCCATTTCCAACCACAGCATTGTGTCCTGTCAAGGTATCCGCGGAAATGACCTGGAATTGGTCTGCCTTCACTCATCCCCATCTCTCCAAAGGCCAGAGCACCAGTTGCAACTCTGGAAAAGAAGAGAGTAATGATGGGAGTCGTAATGAGGTCCGTTGACTGTGGGAACTTGCCATGTCATCCGTTGTTGATGACGAGGTTGGGCGCAGACCTTGCCTAACATCACCCATTTTTCCATCAGTGCCCATCAGTGCCTTAGAGATCGCTGGCCGGAATGAGCAACCAAAGCTGGAGTATTACACAATTTAGAAAGGGAGACCCGACTTTGCTTTTTCGCCGGCATCGGCATTTCGGGATTCGGGCCGAACTCAGCCAGCGGTCTGGACAGCTCTTCAAGCTGAAACTACTACTTTCCACTACCTCTCCTTGCTAATTCGCGATATTCAAGAAACAGTAGCAGAGCCATCGTCACTTGGAGCATCCTTTGGCGAGAACTACCCGTCCCCTTTCGTATTCGGGTCGGGGCTAGCTGCATTATGTACAGTACACAGGGCTCCTCACAATCATGGTCACCTGGCTCGTGGCATGTTCTTGGACGCCCCAAACTTCACCCCAACTTCGCAAATATGCCGTTGTCATCGTTTGTTCGACTTTAGAGCCACCGGCCATGACACTGACAGGAGGGTGGGGTGGTGCATCGAAGTTCATTGGAGCTATTGGACCATTCGCAAGCGTTCTTCGTTTCTCAACTTTCGCTTAATTACGCTGTCATCACTCCCGAATTCAAAGTCATTCCAGGATTGTATATGCTCCGCATACGCTTGGTGCGAGCTAGATGATGCGAATTTGAACGTAGAGATAGCTTTGTGCTCACAAAGTGTTTGCAATTGGCAAGCCTCCGCTCCAACAGTCAGGGTCGGGGCTCCGCTTTGAATACCTTCGGAATAACTTATAAGTGTTAGTGTTGGATACACTGATACTATGCAGTCATGAAACACGTTTCTTCACACTAGCTATCAATCCTTTCCTTCCGGAAATACTGAACTGACTCGACCTAGCTTCTCCAGATCCCGAATGTTCTCACCATTCTACCCCACCAGATGAGTAACTCTTCTTGGAGAAACCCCGATTTTTTCACACTCATTTCGAAATATAGTGGTTCCCCTCAGTCACATGTGCACGTTCTCTGGGTGAGTTTCAAACAGGACTGCAGGCCAAGATTTCAATTGCAAATTCCCAAGATCTAAGTATGTAGAACGGAATGACCGGCTGATCGTTGTCTTTGTTATCTACGCAAAACTTCAATCTCTGCTTACGAACCCTGCACGGGTGGGTGGACCGAAGGCTCTCGGCTGACTCTGATTATCTGTGATGTCATCACAGTCATCCATGATCCTGAGACCAGGTTTGCCGTTTACCCCTGAGGTGAACACTCTAGCCCAGACCGCAGACCGAAATAGGTCGACATATAGATATTGGTACTCACCTCCCATCTTTGGTATGTTTAGGCACGGTACAATAGCCTCCTTACCGCTTGCCACAACGCCTCAATCTCCATTCTCTTTACTCCCAGACGCCACTACAGGGTTTACAACTTACGCAGCATCAGTGGAGGTGCCGTTCCGTGTTTTCGAAGGCCCTGTGGAGCAGCCTTCGGATACTCATTCACCGGATATCGGATTTCCCGTGTAATTCGGAGCTTTACCCAAGGAACACGATCCGGAATAGTCTTGAACAGACCAACACTTGGGCGCCTTTATGCTGTTAAAGTCTAATCATATTCATTTCCATCCCGCTCCTTACGATAAGTGAGCTGGCGGCGGTTTGGTGGCGGCGGCTTCTAGCTGTAGAGTGGGATAGTGGCTCGAAACTCAATAACCGGCGGGAATACGCCTCGTGTTATGTTATACAGCACTTGGAGTGGCGGGAACGGAGGCAGAATCCAGATTCTGCACACGCAGATAAGGAGACGAACTCTTGAACTCGACCTTCCACTTTCATCAATCAAGTATTTAGGTCCATAGGTAGTCATATTATTGCATAAGTAAGGGCATAGACAAGATAACAGATCGAGTACTGGTAGACTAAAGAGCAAGCGGTCAACGCCAGCTCGCCGAGACTAGACGTAGAGATGAGATAGAGCTACACGGAGTAAAAATGAATAAAAGAAGTACAGTGCGATACGTTGTAAGTCCGATTTCGTGTAAATAGGTATAATGATGCGATGGATCAAAAGCCGTGAATCCGCAAAGCGGTGGGTATGAAATCATGAGTGCCGTCGGGAGAAGATCATTCAATTCAAGTTCAGAACGAAGGAAGTCGAGTTTTTGGAAGGGGATAAGCCCATGAACCGTGTGCGTCGACGAAGGAAGTCAACACGCTTGACACCGCCCTGCTTCTCTTCGACAGAGGCTCGATAATCACGAACACGCCTGTAGCGATATTCATAAGCCTCGTTGACCTGCTGCGTGTCGCTACGTGAAGGAAGCATCGAATATTCCCTTGGCGTGATGTTGGTACGCAGAGAGCGGTAGATGGCGTTGAGCACATCGGCTACAGTAACAAAGTAGCCGTTCGAGGCATTAACGTGGATGGACCAAGGAATGAGGGTTGTGATAAGCTTCAATGAAGCAACGGGTGGATCCAACGCTGGTTCGTTGAAAACGGTAGTCGAAAGAGAGCTATGGCGTGTGGTCACGGTAGACACGGGAAGGCTCACATCGTAGTTGAGCGAAGGTCGGCTAGAGTACACTAGCAAATGATGGATGTGGGACTGTTGTGGCTGCTTCATCTGATAGTCATACATCGGGAGAGGATTAGGATAAGACGGTGGTGTAATTGGTCCTCTCGACGATGGGGACGATGGGGACGATGAGTTGGTGACTACCCTGGGAGGGTACTCCGTTCTGTACTTAGAGAATCGTACGTGCTTTGTCGGCATTATTCCCGGCATTATAGATGGGAAAGGATTGGAGACGATGATGAGAGATTGAACGCGTGGATGGGTGGGGATTCCTTGGGAGTTGGAGGAGCGAACTTCTTCAAGGCGTCTTAAATACACGTCGGTGACGTTCTGAAATGTAATTTTTGCGGCTATGCGCGGGTCCGCTAATTCGGCCTAATAATTCCATTTGGGGAGGATCACCGAACCATTTGATATCGGCGCCGCTTCGATCCCTGCAG
Organism: Moniliophthora roreri; assembly: GCA_001466705.2. Classification (NCBI taxonomy): domain Eukaryota; kingdom Fungi; phylum Basidiomycota; class Agaricomycetes; order Agaricales; family Marasmiaceae; genus Moniliophthora; species Moniliophthora roreri. The sequence continues at coordinate 276,713 of LATX02000202.1, forward strand.
GTTCTTTGCCTCCGAATACAGATTTCAAAGCCCTTGCGAAACATTGTCACAAACAGTTCGACTATGTCCCCATCAAAACTCCTGATGAGAGCGTGTTAGTCAGAAAGCTTCAAATCGAGGGACTAACCGATCCCAATCAAGGTTGAAAAGCAACTCAACGTCCAGAAGAGAACTAATGAAAAGATCCTCTACAGCTCTTGGGAAGGAAAAAAAAATTGATTGTAGTTATTCTTGGAATCTGTAGAACCGCCTCTAATCCAAGGGGAAATGTCGATTAAGACGGGACCACTGGAATTCGTACTTCTGGAACCAACTTCCCTCGGAAGTCGTTAGGAGGCGGCCAAGTCTACAGCATTTCCATATTAGTTGCGTTCCAGAGTGAAGGACTGATGGTGTGGAACTTTGACTCACCGTGATCCACGCGGCATGAGGCTACTTAATCTCTTTCAGGAAAGAGGCAGCGCTCAAGTTTTCAGGCGCTTGTATGAGCGCAGTCCACGTTCCACGTAGTTCGCGCTCCAGAGGCACTCAGGAATGACATGTGCCCTCTCCGCGCGATAGCTGGAATGGAAATAAGGGAACAGCGGAATGGATACAAACAGTCCTATCGAGATTGGGAGAAACTAAGCTTTGGCTAGCCGCAAAAGCTGTTAATGGCACCTAAGATCCAGAATGAGAGCGGGATACGAAGGTGTGCAATAAACGATAACAAGGCGCTGATAGGCCCAGGTTATTGGTGGAGACGTGAAGGCCTGGGAGCGAGTAGGGTGATCCACGTGCCAAGATGAGGCGACTGTCAAGATGTTAAGGCGCGTTCGGGGATGTAACGGCTTCCAGGGTAGAGAAGCTTGGAAAAGCTATACACGAAAGCTATGCACGAAGAGGGCGTTCCATGAGGCATTTCTGCACTCGGCATTGGGACAAGTGGAGAGTGTGTGAAGGGAGGGGCCAAAATTCTTCATTCCTCCACTTTGAAAGCTATGCCTCGTGTATCATCGAAGTCGAGGCTTTGATGGCTGACACAGCCTATGAAAGTGATGCCCCACAACGACAACCGTCCAGAAAAGCCAATCACTTTCCCCGAGTAAGCTAGGTGAGATACTGAAAGTTATGCAGTCGCAGAACGTTGCACAAAAGGAGTGTATATTGCCACTGTGTATCGAGAGGGGACTGGAGGTAGAATGAATATATTTGAGGAAGGCATTGATAACCAAAGATCGAGACGTGTCCTTCATCAGCTACGTATGAGGAGTCTAGTCCTGAGAAAAAGAACGAATGAGACCCAATTTCCATCTATGACGGTGATAGAAGCGTACACGTGTATACAACGTGTATACTACGGAATCAGAGCAGCGAAACCGAAGACAACAATCCTAATCCTGTCTCGGGAGTCCGTAACAGTCATATCGGGAACGATAACGACATAAAGGCTGAGTAGTGCTCGCTCCAGGTTGCTGCGCACAACATCAGACCACAATCATAACGACTTGCGATGAGTATGCGTATCAGATATGGGAATGTTGCTGCAGCTGAATACGGCGGGGTAATACGCCGCAGGTGTGCCAAGTCCATCTCCACGGTGCCATCGATAATTCCAAAAACACCTAGTTTTAGGGGGGTCTCTAATGTTTGATGAGTAGTTACCTGCGCCCATCCAAGATCTGACTCTTGCTGATCCCCGTCATTTAGCTTCCAGCTAACGTCTCCATCTAGTGCATGAGCTGATGTCGCAATACCGCAATGCTCTGAAGGTATGCTAGATTAAACTTGGAAGTTGAATTTATGTGAAATTAGATTCTGCTTCAATGAAGAGTTGAACAATACATACAATGAAGCACTCCAGCGGCAAAAAGGGGGGAAAAATATGGCCAGTCTGATAAGGTTCTCGTAGACCTTGAATCCCGTACAGGAATCAAATCTTTGGATCCCCGACGCAAAACAATGAGCTCAAGAAGGTTCGAACGAAAATGGTATGACACACCTTCAAGTTCCATCCGACATCCCGAGTTCATCCTTTACTCCGAGGTCGTCCGTAATGAGCGATACACCGTTTGATGGTCGTTTCCATTGATGCTGTGAGCCCTTGGGTTCGATGTAGTGGGAGGAGGCGTCGAGAGATGGTTCTGATCTGGGCGCGATATCGATGAACAATGGATAATCAGTGTGAGAAAGTTTTGCCAAAAGCTTGATGACGGCAAGATGATGGCCTAGGTCGCTCCAAACCGCACCGCCCGCTAGCATAGTAACGTCTTCTGCTTCTCAATTCACCGAATTTCGCCCCCAAACTCGGGAGTTCCCAGTCTTGACGGCAAACTTACCGTACGGGTTACCATTTCCGTAGCTTGGTATAATCAACAGGAGAACCGTCAAGCTGAAACCAAGGGCTAGCCTCCCTGGGCTCATTGACCCTACTCCGTGAACATTTGATGTATCTTCAAGATTTACTCTGGATCGATTACAATTCACTTGATGACAGGGTGGCGTTATCTTGAGGCTTTCTCCGATCTCAACAATTATATTCAGAGTCTTGGACACTGTGCATCTTCCGAGCGGGTTGCATTCCCTCAGCAATTACCGAGTAAATTTTCGATTTCCGTGTGGCCAGGCCTTCAAGGGAGATTCCCGTCCGGCATCTGTCCGTAAAAAGCTTCTGTCGTGCCAGGATGAGGCTTGAGAATAGGTCCGGGTTCAAGCTTAACCTCTTTCAAGGTAAATTGTTCTCACTTTGTCATTGGAACCTTTAGCCTCATGGTTATCAGGTTCTGTCAATTACACTTGGGAACTAGCTTCTGGGTGTCATTCTCATTACTTGTCCATGTGGTCCATTGGTCTGGTGTACAGCAAGGCGAGAAAAGATAATTCATTTGTTTGACAGACATTGCAATCTGGCTGCTGTTAGATACCCATATCCTCAGCCCTTCCGGGACTTCCGCCAAATGTTCATGCTCTTCCATTCTATGTCTATATGGTCTCGGCAACTCCGACGTTGGGCCTTGAGCCATGAGCTTATGACGAAAGTGGACCAAGCGTCCCGTTGTCACTGTTTATTGCCAACATGTCCTCCCCACTTCCGCTCGCGATGACTTAATCACACGGACTCTAGATCCTCTAGTGCAATGATCGCAAGTAATCGTTCCGGCTACGGCTCATAAATCAAAATGAAGTACCAGTGCCGCATAGCCATACATCAATCATCTCGGCTAGATAGCCTCGAATCTCCAGACTTTCATCTTCGCGAACTGCAATCAACCATAACTTGAGCGAGCCATCCGTATGGAACCTAACAACTATCTACGGTGAAGATACTTGATGCGATTTTATAGGACCGGATTATCACAGAGATTAACTGCTCTCTCCGGTATATTGTTCTCTCAGGCTGTCAGACCTCTTTCCCCGCACAATGGGAAGAACCAAACGTCAGATTCAATACCTTAACAACGGATACCGATGACGTTTGTAGATTGTCCTTTCAAATCTTCGAGCCCTCCGGTACCCACGCAGTATTCATTATCGACAGACCACCCCGAGTGATCCTTGGATCGACACTTTAGGTATCGACGAGTTCCGACTGACATTTATCCGACCGCATCCCCGGACCATGATTGAGATAGAAGTTGGTTTACAATTCCCGTCAGCTTCCTTGAGTAAACAGAAATGATGCATCTATCAACAATGAAGTCCTTCATATTGAATTCGGAAGAAACCCGGGGGGGCTATGAGTTTGGGAAACAGGGTGCTCCCTGCACATTCATGAATAGTAGATTTACCGGCATAAATCCCGAAGGCAATCATGTTTGAGAGATGCTGAACAACCACAGCCTCCCCATAATAGAACATCAGGGTGGTTCAGAAGTTCGGCGGGAGAAACTCAACCGCTTTATACCATTCATCTATAATACAAAACGGAAGAAATTTCCGACCGACATACACTATTTTGAGATACACGACTCTGGACACGCCACTTACTGCAAAGTATCATCTCCCGCAGTGATAATGATCAATATTCAGAACAGAACAAAGATCGGATGATTGTGCATCCAAGCGCAGTCAACCTTTCTGTATGGACAACCCGAGGCTTCCGGCGACATCCAGCTATTTCCGAGCAGCCTTCTCGATGATCTAACTGTGCATAGAGTGCGGCACAGTCGACGTTTCCAAGTAAACACTTATTAGTACTATTATTCGTAAGCTTCCCGTCATAGTGACGCGGTCCGACTCTACAAGTATAATACGGTCAATAGTCCGCAGTTTCCCATAGCGCTGTGAGTTCACTCTTCTAAGCAGAGCCGGTACTGACTGAATGAGTGACAATGGGGTCAGTTCCCTCTAGACAGCGGGACGACGAATAGTGACGGATAGTGACCGGTTTGATGACCGCAGTGCCAGTCGAGCTCTAATGGAGTTCAGCACCGGGTTTCGCTGTTCGCCTTAGGAAGGAGCACTCAGAGATTGTGGTACGAAATTGAGGGTGCATATCAGCTGTGTAGGAGGAGTAAAACGAATCCTATTCTACCTCAGTCGTTAATTGGGTACAGATGGACCCTTCATCATCCATAAGCAGTCAGTTCGAACAAGAGATTACAACTACACGTCAGCAGAACTTGTGACATGTCCATTCGATTTTGGGGCCCAGGTGTTACATACGCGACGATTTAAAAAAAAACAGGCAAGGGAAACACATGCTTCCAAGAATCAAAGTTCCGAGGAATGGTGGCGTATCGTTGATAATCACCGAGAATCCAACAAGCGAAGGCAAAGAGATTGGTGAGGCGTTTCAAGTGTCGCTTCTAAGCGTTACCAAGTGCGCTCAGGGAATAGACTTCGAAGTCGCATTCCGGGACTGGAGATTATTCGGGACGAATGCCTAAGCGTGACTAGAGAGCTTGTGCAAGGCTAAGCTGCTTCGAATTCCTAGGAAAGGTACGTAAGACGAGAGGGCGTGACAAAGAGCGATGACAATGTAACAGTGTAGGTCAAAAGAGAACCCTAACCCTAGCTTAACATCATGTCAATATAGTCGGCCTTCATCTCTTGACCGCGACTTACCAGCTTCCTCTTTCATCCCACCACCCACCCACCCCTTCAGCTCTACCGAGCCCCGCCCCCACCTCGCAACCAAATTCCGATCCGCGACCAAATCCAACTGCAAATCCTAAGCATCGGTGGAGACTTACAGCTATTACTAGCAAGCTTTGCGCTTGCATATCCGAGTAGGTCGTGCGAGTCGTCTTGCATCTGCGGAAGGAGTTAATGGGAAAACAGATACCTGAACGATCACACACGTACCATCTCTCCTCAATGCCACACCCCAAATCCCATCTTCCAGAAAGCAGTCGACGACGTATACCGCTTCACACACCTTCGGTACCGATATCCACTTTTCCACAATCCACGTCAATAAACTCCCCCCAACACCCATTCACATCCTTAACGAATCACACCCCGATGTCAATACCATCGAGCATGGGGGCGCATGCCGGCCCGACGTCGCTGTACTCAGCGGGGGGATTCACGGCAGGGTCAGCATCAGCCTGGTCCGTGCACAATCCAGCACCCATATGGAGCAGTGCTGATGGGATCCCACGTACCCAAACGAGTCGTCCACCTGTCATAAGTAGCGCCTGTACGACATCACAACCTCACTCACCGCCCCCTCGCCCCCTTCGCCCTTGCATCCCATTACCTTCAGAGATCGACCACTATGGTGAGATCACTCTACACCCTGCACTCCAGCGACCATCCGATATAGCAAACTACCCTCGAATCGACCTAGCATCCGCACACCAATTCGTCAGAAGAAGTCTTCGAGACGAAGATGTGAACAGCCGGTACCTTCGCGAGCCCGCAACATCACCAAGACTTCCTTCATTATCCATCATACATCCTATGCTTCCGTGGGCGATTACGGTCCACCGGTCTGAGGAACATTGGGTTATTGTGGCTGATGTTCTTGCTGCCATTGGGAAGGCACTGCAGACCCCTCTTGATCAACAGTCAAGATATGAGGTTCGGCGGTATTTGCGGAATGTGGTAGACAGCGTCCTTGAGCAACCAGGAGCCATAAGATTGGATCTTCTGGGTTCGAGACATCGGTTCGCAGGGTTGTCCAGAAGTAGCATGGGGGGAGATATCTGGGAGCTTCACGTTAGATGACGGACTATTCAATAGTAGAACAAAGACTCGCCTTCCTACTCCATCCACCATGTTAACAACAGGGATATTCTCTATCAAACAGTAATCAGTAATAAAGACTCATAATGATGATTTCGAAATACAAACCATGATCGTAGAAGAATAACCCACTCTTCTGGAGCCTTACACCCCCCCGCCGGTCGGGGAGCCCGCTCGCAAAGGAGATAGCAGACAAAGAGCAGCTCATGGTCGACCTCGAGGCTGATGTTAACCGAGGCCCCAACCAACGTTGCACCATTGTTTAGCATTATTTGTTTTGCACGTGACTACATAGAGCTACAATCCGATAACATTCTTCCTCCGTCAGCTTCACGCACATTCCTCGCTGTACCAGACTGCACCGTAGAACATTCTCTCCCCACATCCTCGAACGGTATTGAGGTAATAACGAGGTCTCAATCACTCAACAGGTTGATGGAGCTTACTAGATGCTCAAACGTGGAGGGAACGACCAGTCTGGGTTTCGACTGCACGTCACAGAAATTACACGTGAGGTGTAAAAATCCATGCTCTAGAACACGTCGCGTCAAACCGGCCCGAAGCTCCTCTGCCTCCTATTTTCCCACCGTTAATGTCAGGAAAGGAAAACAGCATTCTAGATCCCCGTCTCTCGATTTGGGCTTAGCTAGTCCGATTTCCCAAGACCGTCATATGTTACACCTCCCAACGAGGTCAAGATCCTTACTACATGAATCAGCATGCAATGGTAACGATACTAATATCGCGATTCGTCGAATGTAGCCAGGTGGAACAAAACGGAATGCCCTATCATGGGACCCTTAGGTGAGCGAAAATTGAGCTCTTTAGGGATATACATCAGCTCATCGTTCAGTCCAGGGCGCTGGCTCAAGCGAATTGGACTTTCATTTCACGCAACCGATGACCCTGAATATCAAGAATACACCTACGGCGCTGCTACTTCATTATCGTGTGAAACTACATTGCATTTCCACTACCGCTCGAAGCAGATGACGTGAGAAGATACCTGGAATCTTCAGCGGTGCACAAGCAAACTCAAAATGCAACAGTCACGGCCTTCTCATTCGCAGGGAAGATGTTCCACGAAGAATACCGATATACACGGGTAAGTTCCCCTTCCGAGGTTCTGCCACTGTTTTTTTTCCTTTTAGAGCTCATATCCGTAGCTCAGATCCCATGAAGAGGGAATGAAATCCAACAATCTTTGATTTGGCTATATAAGGGGATGTCAAAAACGTGGCTTTACCTTTGGATGTCAAATCGCAAATTAATTTGGAACGCATTTGTAATCCCTATGTAAGGATGTGGTACCGGTGGTACCGCTATCGACGCTTGATCTTTTCCGGTAAATCCCCACTATTGCATGACACTTATGCGGTTTACCTGGCTGTATACAGACCACCGCGGGCCAGGAGAAAACGAAGTCGTATCATGTCAGCGGGCAGCTATGCAACAGCGAGACAGTCAGGTTAGAGCTCGGCCATAGTTTGTCGGTTATCGCGCATCAAAAGGGCATTTCATGACAGCGTGACTCCTGTCACTGTCTTTTCTGAATCCCAGGCGGTGATGGCGGACAGCCATTCGCGAGAGCGGAATTCCTCAGTATCCCTCGCAGATAGATGCCGTTCTAGTCGATATACAGCACACCCAAAATACGACAGTCACGGGTGTATTCGACCACCTGATGACTTCCTCATTCGAAAGGCAGAGGTTCTGCGAGGAAAACGGGTGTAATTACCTCTCGAACTCGTTCCCTCGCGAGCTCTGATGGAGATATGACATATCAAGATCCCAATTCATATGGCCAGAAGTAAACAATCTCTGATGGAAACCACAAGGGGAACAGGTATGTCTCGAAAACGTGGCTTGGGTAACGCTCTTGAGTGACTTTGGATGCCGAAACCATATAGATTGATTATGAATACGCAAATATCGGAACTAGAGAACATAAAAACCCGTAGACTTAGCTGCCTGACCACTGTCCTTCCTCTGTAGCACCACCCACTTTGTCCCGCCAACTTTGAACACCGTTTACCCTGTGGGGGGTAAGCGCTCCAATGTCGAGGGTCGTTCCCTAGCTAACAACACGAGTAGTTTCCCATCTTGCCTCGTCACTGCTACTTTATTCATCGTTCCATTCTCTCTTTACTCCCAAGTAAGCACCTCGTCTCTCAGGGGCGTTCCCAAGCTAAGAATAACTCACTAGAAGCTCTTGACACAATGCGTACACCCTCCAGCGATAACGAACCCCGACAACACGAGGAACCGGGTCGCGTGGTTTACTCTTCGCCATCTACATCATTGATTCCTTCTCCACCGCAGCATTCACCTACAAGCCCTGCTTTGATTCCACGTGGGCGTGTGCCTGATCCTAGTTTACCCATGGCATCATTATCACCCTACTCCTCTAGTGCCACCATCTCAAGAATCATTATTCCTGCCAGTCCACGCGATTCTGATGCCCCTAAACCACCAGCGCTCGCGCGTGTGAAGCCTATCCTATTACCTTCACAGCTCGACCTTCCATACGGAGTCGAGATCCGGCTACATCGCCGCCTCCGAATTCAAAACTACTCCCATGACTCTCCCTACTACAATGCCTGCTTGACGGAGGCGGCGACACAACCTCCCCTTCCCTCAATGACATTGATACTTCCTGATTTACCCCAGCCCATTATTACGGTTCACCGTTCGACCGTCAATCCGGCGTATGTCACCGTCTACGACGTCCTCGCCGCAATAGGTCAGGTATTGAACCGGAACCATAGGCACGGATGGTGGCTAAGGCGTAATAATACGACAAGATTCGTCGGCTTGAGGAAAAGCGAGGCCGGCGGGGATATTTGGGAGTTGGTGTTCACCAACCCTAGACCAGGTGGTTGATGGTGGCCATGAGGAACGTAATAGCAGTGATTTTGTGTTTCATCGCGAGGCGTCCCGCGGAAAACCAGCGGACCGGGCGAGATATAAGCTCCAGGTCAGGACTTGCGGGATATTCTAGGCGTTGTAGGAGGATGTCTTCAGTATCAGTGGCGCTGATGCTGTGAAATTTCTGATCGGCTTTACTACTGAGTGTATGATCTTCAGTATCGCACGGCATGTACTGGTTGTTCCCTTGGTGAATAGAAGTTGATTGTACTGGGAGTCTCCAAACACGCCGAGCTTCCGTTGTAGTTGTAGCGGACGGCATCAAGATAGTCACACCCCTTTCTTTGTGATGCTAGCACGGCGAATAAACAAACTGAGGAGTGCCAAACTTAGCAAGGGTACAAGGCAGTGATTCTCGCGCTGGTTTCTAATAAGTCGAGTACCGTGCCGTTGTAATCTTGTGAGTGGACGACTTTGTGTTAAACTAACTCTAGATCAACACTTACCGGACTCATGTGAGCGGATTCGAGATACCCGGCTTTAAGGGGACAACTTTCTGTCCCAAATGCTCAACTCACGCGAGCACCTGGATATATGCTTCGTTTTTATGGATCTATCTCTTTAGTTCATGGAAGCCAAGGTAGAGATGAGAGGTATATAAACCTAGGCGGATTGTGAACGGTCCCAAGGCCCCTAATTCGTGCGCTGTGAAAAGAGGAAAATACGGAGGGCTGCTACTTTTGATCACAATGTTTCTTATAATATGATAATGATAAAATGAAGTCAGTCACGACTCGAGGACAATCACCCCAAGAGTAATTATTATGCACCACAAATGGTTCCAGTCAGCGAAGCGCCTCTTGTTTCGGTCAGTGCCTGGTGACTCTGAAAGAACAATTTCGCTATCAAAAGCTGTGACAGAAAGGGTCCGGTATTTGTCCGTCGTCCTTTAGTGTTGCCTAAACGCATCAGACCAGTGTTCGAGTAGGTCGTATATAATTCTCTTGTGAAGCCAAGTTAACGATGAGCAGTGCCTCTCAGGGAAACACATACCTATTACTGACCGTCCCAGGATAATGATTGTGGCGAGTCCTCTTTGCTTCGACACATTTCTGATGCGATCCATCGATTGGACTGATTTATTAGTAGTCTCCGAGACCGAGATGTGGACAGCCATACCTCTGAGACATTTTTTGCGTTATGTAGACACCTGGAATTATGGACCACTAATTTAAGGCACAATGGGGCTCTGGCTGCTAAGTTCAATCACGCATCGCGGGCATCAGCTCGGAGAATCGTCCAGAAATAACATAAGAACAGAGATTTAAGGGATTCACGTTTGCTGACAAAAGAACTGAGGTATCACACATCCATAATCCAGACACACCAATTTGTGACAAAAAGATGCTCAGCTGATACTAAAATGCAGCTCGGGACCTGATATAGTACCGAGCCGACCGAGACCTGCCATACGTCGGGCAGATTTTTGTTCAGAAACTGGAAAAATGTGAGAAGACCAAGTAGTACCAATCTCCCGATTTGGTAACCTTAACAAAACATTGATTCCAGATCCATTTGAGTTCCTAGTCGTTTGGCTAGATCTAGAGTCAGGAAATAGCACTACATACAACGGCCGAGATCGTCAGACCTGTCATTGGTCGAAGCAAGCTGTCGACGGCGGACGCGGCATCATTCCGTCGGAACTCTTTTTGCACACAAAGCCAAATAAATGTTCCGTCGGAACCGCCGATTAGACGCCGGCACTGACAAGGTCGTCGGTGACAATGCCCATCACGGCTTCGCACCATCACGGACAAGGCTAACTTACTGCCATGTCCATTTTTTCGTAGGTTAGGCACCGCTGCAGGCGGCACTTGTCGAGTCATTATTTGATGGTATTTATCTCTATCTTCACGTGCTTCCCAACCTCACGGCCACGTTCTCTCGCACCATAAGTGAGCCCAGACCGCTAACACCCCACTGTTATGGAACTTGTACAACAATACCCACCACATCATTCAGGATTGACGTGACTCTGACTCACAAAAATGCCGATGCTCAATGGTTTTGGGGGCAAGTAGTAGATCAACACGACGCCTATTATCATCCGCGCCAAGGCTAGTGGTCTCAGCCCGCACTTAGCGTTAAGTTCTAAACTTCATCAGAGGTGATCATCTTTAATTCATTCATCTTGGTCTAGGTATATACGATCCACGGAATGGCGAACTCTATTAGAACATCATGAGGATCTATGACAAAGCGGCAGACACCCCAAAGCGTTATCGATTCAATCGCAAGGCTCTGAACGCATTCTAGCTCACGTCACAACGAACAAATCCATCAACCAGATGCCCTGACATGATGGTCTAGAGGGGAGCGCCACTTTTCAAATCATCAAACAGTTAGAAGGAAACGATGGTATTCTATTTCCCTTACCACCCAGTCAGACGGGGTTCGAGGTTCTATGATACTCTCTTCCCATGTCAAGTTTATTCGGTTTACTGAGTTCAGAATAATGCTCTTGTGACCAATTACACAGAGAATACGTTTATTATGGTTTACGTGGGAGACGAAGGACGAAGAATTCTATCGTGACGGCTCAAAGACTCGAACGATGAGAAGGCAAGGACTTCTGGATCACAATATATACCGCAAAACCTATCGTCCAATGTTACCGTCTCATGACTTTCACATGCCTCTCCCTCAACTCCAACAGTGATTTTACGGTTGTTGCCATCATTCCCGTTTCTCTTATATTTGGGCAGCTGACGACTCTTTTTGGATGCAAACACAGTTCGGTTTTCAATAGAATGATCGGGATGCTTGAATATCGTATGTCGGATTGAGGTCGGGTTGCCTGTTGGGGTAATGGATATAAGCGGATTCCAGGAGAGACACTTGCTGTAAAAGAGAGATTGCTAATAAATGCGACGGGATAAGGTACGTGGCCGCAGGGGGATATCTGCTGACTGGTCGGGATAGGTTGCATCGGCTCAAGTTCTTTGGATCGAGATGGCTAACTCTAAACAAACATAGACCAAGGCAAAATAAAAACCTCTTCCACCTCTCCTCTTGTCTACTCACGATTACCCCAGCGATATCAACCCCTCCTGACGGTCCACCTATTGCTGCGACTGTCCATAGCCTGTTCAGCGTACTGTTCTGAATTAGTCGACGAGGTAAGCACGTCAGCTCTGAGGATGCCCCCCAACTCAACTAGTGAATAGTCCTCAAAGATTTGCCTTGGGTCTTGACACCCGCTCAATGCGTATATCATTCGATAATCTTTCATCTGCCAAACGGGGGACGGAGTTACCAGAAATGCCTGGTTTATATCCATATCAACACTCATCCCTTCCAAATGCATTTTCGCGGATGTCATTGATCCCTTCCCCGCCTCAGCAAACACAAAACACCGCTTTCATCACGCATGCTTGGGACGATGTGCCTGAGCATGCAATATCGCCACCCAAACCACCAGTACGACCCCGTGGGAGGCCCTGTATTCCGTTGCCATCCCAACTCCCTATTCCTGCCGAAATTCGACTACATCGTAGACTCCAAATTCACACCCCTGCCCAACCCCGTCACGAGTTTTCCAATGCTTGCCTTTCTGCCCCGGCTACCCAGCCCCCTCTTCCGTCAATGACACTGACACTAGTTCATCCAAACTTACCGCACCACATTGATGTTATCACAGTCCATCGTTCGATGGTTAATCCAAGTTATGTGACAGTGCACGACGTATTTGCCGCGATCGGGCAGGCCTTGACCCAAGACCGAAGGTTACAGTATTTGGGTCGTGATGGTGCGAAATCATTTGCCGGATTGAGAAAGAGCAACCTTGGAGGGGATATTTGGGAAGTGGAGTTTAGGACTTAGGGTCGGCTGAGTCAGAAGCAGGATCATGAGACACGAACGTTAGATGGGACATAGGAATGATGCAATGTATACTATCTCGCATCTTAAAGAAACCAACCCCTTGTAGATTTACTGGTCTCGAAAAGCTCCCGACGCTCCCGAGAATTGTTATAACGTTTGAAGGCATAACGGTTCAAGCGCCGAAAGTCACTCGGTGTTTTTTTTTCCCCCATCCGTGGACGAATGCTCAATAACATCGATTCGTCTCCGCCCTCTCGTTTGTTCTACAGACTAACTTCAGCATTGTTATCGGCAATTCTCGGCTCATGAGAGGTTGATGGCGCAGAACGCCATCACGTCGGCAAGGGACTTCCATTTAATGATTTATGAATAGAACTGCTGTTTCTTGAGTTCTGGCCCGCATGCGCTGCGGCGTCAACTTCCTGAAACACGAACATGCAACTCGGTAGCAGCGGGCAGAATTGGAGCGCTGACACCCACCTCCCGGCGTGAAATCTTTGAAAAATACCTGGTTTCTCCGTTCAGCATTGTACTTATCTTTCAGGAGTAAATCAAATCATTCATTACGCCTCATCAAAAACACAAATATCTGAATGGATAATGCTCCACTTGAGACGAGAGCCCAGTTCCGTTGATCCCTCGGAAAGACTGACAGAGGCGACTGCATAGCGACCCAAGATCCCATCAGTGCAACAAAAAAGGCTGCAGAAAGGGGTTCTAGGCGGGTATATGTCGGATGATGTAACGTCTGCATCCTGCATAAACTAGCAATTAACAGAAAAAAATAAGCAAAAGGAAACAATCATGATGGAGTATGCCGGGGCCTGATCATTCAGGTGAACTGATTTGATCTCGGCTATTACACCTTTCCGTCACAAATTGTTATGGCACATGATGGCTAACGGCGTCCTTTCTGCATTTGCTTATCCGAATGAGCAACGTTGGCAACACGTACTCGAATGTTTGGGGTGAGAGTGTGAGGGCTCCGTACAGTATGCGAATCTGATTATTCCCACCTCATCATACAGTTGCGGCGACAGAGTGATACCCCGCTATGGAAGGGTACGAGTTTTGCCCAATCAGCATCCTGTGCAAATACATGGACATCAAAGGTGCTCACTTTTATAGTTCATTACCGACGACCTGATCTGACCATCATAGCTGTTGGACTTTCATGCCATAAACAACATCCACGCAGTAGCTTTAGAATATACAAGTTGGGATTCCGATCGCGAATGGCCGAGTCAAGCCAGACTTGCGCACCGTTCTCCAAAAGCTAAAGAATGGAATATACAATCAGAACATATTTCCACGGTACGGTCAAAACTACTCAAACGTTCATTGGTTATGAGATGAGGTGAAACTTCCTACAAATTTGATTCAACGGCTTGTTCGACGGTGTAACTTTATTTAGTTCTAGACTGCTAAACGTGGCTATGGATGTTGACTCACCGTTCCAATGACAAATTCACCAATCAGCAAGTGAGCTTGCTTTCGTCTGATGGAATTTACGCACAACTGCAGCAGACGTGGTTCTGTCCGCTCAAAGACAGCTTCTACGATCACCGGCTCTTCGTATCTCGATTTTTTCTGCCACTTTGTCAAAGTATAATCAATGGAATGACATCGGCTTGCTTACCTTCTACCCAGAATGTCGTTAAACAAGACGCGTCGGAAGGAATGAAGGGCCAACATGAGCTCATTTTCATCAATAGATATGTGTCATGTGTTCTCATTCGCTTCGAAGTGCCACTCTCATGAGACCGACGTAGAAGGAGCTTCAAACCAGTTCCCACATGCACGACGACGCGAGGCTCACCGCTTTCTGACTGACACCGAGTAAGGCCTGGAAAACAAGAGGTGCATCACTGGCAATCTATCAATAGTGAACCCGTTCAGCCTGTCGAAATAATGCCGAGTTTACCTGTGCAGATCAGATCCTCTTGCCTTGGATCTATTGCCGAATCCGAATTGACGAAAAGGAACAGACGGTAAACTGGAGAGTAACCTGGTGTAACTGTCATACCCCGAACACATCGTTCTCTTTCCCATCAAGGCTAAGCTGGGTCTAGATGCAATCAATCGATAGGAAAAGCGACACACCGCGTAATTGTCAGCAAGAATGATCAACAAGGTAGCTAGCTGCCACCCTGATTTTTTCGAAAGGAGTGACATCGGTGCTTTACAAGGGCCCAAGCAGAAAATACCCTCCAACTCGGGGACATGGAGCGAGATGAATCGGCTCTCAGTTGGGAATTTCCGTATGCTGGCTCTCCGGTTGAACGATATTCCAGTGATAGAGAAAGAAACAAAGATCCAGTCGATAATGCTCTGTCCAGGTGAGTGAAGTCCCGTCCAGAAGGGAAACTGGACCATTCATCTCGATTGCTCCTATGTATATCAAGATTGATGGTAGGTGGAATTGGACGCAATCTCTGGACCCATATACGCGAATCTCCTTCCAAATTCTCCATCAGTCGAGCGAATCGCGAGCGGCGTGAACGGAAGTAATTCGACACCGATAGCAGATGCCACAGGCAAAGCTTAAACGAAAAGTAGAATGACGATGTCGACTCACTGATATTTCAAGAAACGAACTGGTTCAACTGATGTCGGCGACAAGCCTGGACAGGCCTAAATCCCGCGTATCACCGTGATTATCAGCTGAGCCGGACTAATGCCGGGAAACAAGCAGGGCGGGCGTTCTACAAGCTGGCTCACGCGACCCAACTGAGTACCGTGAGCTGACGCCCCGAATCAGAACCCCACGCTAAAAAGCAATGGCATACCTCAAGTTTGACGATTTTCCCCGGATCTGTGGAACAGGATAACCGCCGCAAAGTGTCAATTCTACGGGTTCCTAGAAGGAGAAAGACCTTACCTGCCACGGTAAACGTGTTAGGCATCGCTGGATTACGGGCCATGCACCGAGGACGAACCACTGGCCCCATCGTAGCATCAACACGCAACCCTTAGGATTCAAACCCCCGTGACGACCCAGGGAAAAAGGTCTTTTGAACAATTGAATCAATCTGAGAACGAACAAACATACCTCCACTTTAACGTTGGGGAACAAAAACCCAAAGCACCGGCTAGGTAGTAATGTAGACCATAGCTAAAAGATATTTTACCAGACCAAGTGGTAGTTATCTCGTCTTGGAAAGATCATCGAGCCCTGTATTCATCGACAATCAATGCAACAATATTGAAGCTGGCAGCGATCTATACGTATGGACGTCAGGATGTACACTTGAAATGCACATCCCAAGTTTCAACACATTGTGAAACCCACACGCCAAAGATGATCGATCGTTCGTTAATTGAAGGAGACCACTATGGATCATGAATATCAACATGAAGAATGCTGAATGCATGCCTATCAAGATTATGCCCGAGCCCGAAATCTGAGAAAACATACCAGATGATCAGTGACTAGTGATTCAAGTGTTCCTGAATCTACGCAGAATCGTGGAACGCCAAAAGAGAAAGGAGTCTTTCATCTTCCATGCTGGCGAAAAACGAAATGACGTGCTTGTGCTAGTCATCTATTATTATCAAGGACAACCCGGTTCAGTTGATGAAAAACCTTGTCCTATGGCAGCATCAGTCGGTTACGTCGTAATTTAGCCTAGGTAACCCAAAAACCCACCGATGTTGATAGATTCCCGTTCCCCTGGTTAGTGAATTTTTTTTCCTGAGGTTCCTGGCGTATCATCAGGCGGCAGACACGAAATCAAGGCACAAGGAAAGGCAGCCACCCTCAAAATTCAAAAGATTTTGGATACGCAACGACATCACGCCCGAGAGACGGTGGCCCGGCATTTAACCATCCATGTTCCTGCTCAAGAAAAAGAAAAAGCCTTGAATCATCCAATCAGTATCTGGGCGATTGGCTACCTGTGATGGGTTATCAACACGGGCGAAAAAGACTGGCAGCTCACCTTTCCATCAGCCTGACTTTCTAGTTTGGTGAAGCTCTGAGAAGGTGGTCCTGACTTGCCTTGACCGATGTTGACGATAAGGATGATGTGAAGGACACCAAAGGGGTCAAGGAAAGTCGTCTGATAGTTTTTTTTTTTTTCCCAATTTGGAAGCCATCGCCGCGTTACTGTTATTATTTCGATCACTTCGTCAGTCATGGGTCACGGAAGGTCTCGAAAAAAAGTCACAGGTCACTTGTGGCTGGTTGACGGGCTGTTCGGGCTGCTCGGATACCCAAAAATGGTAATTTTCTGTGATAATTCCCGGAATGTCACAGTCTGTACTGCTGGAAAACATTTTGTTTGTTTTATCACAGGTCACACAAATGTCACAGTAATCGCCCACCGCCCCCCCCCGCCCCCGCCCCCGCCCGTAAACTTGTTGTGTTCGACTTCCCGAGCGACCATCTGCTTTACCCCTCATTTTTTTGGACAGAGAAATCTTATTTTTGTTTGAGAATAACCCTTTCTCCTTTCCATCGGCTCCAACCAACCAACCAACCATATATATACAAGCCCTAGTAACATATAACAAACAACACAGTGGCTGGCACCCAAGAAGAAGAAGAATAAAAGCCACATAAGGAGGGGAGCCAAAGAAAAAAAAAACCATACTTCAACGGGCCCAATAGTTTCCCCCTAGCCGACTTGAACGACTGACCTCTTCATCAAAAGCTTACTAGTGAAGCGCTCTACCGCTGAGCTAAGGGGGAAGCTGTCTTCTTTTCTTCTCGTTGAGTAGCAAAAGGATCAAAATTTCTAATTCCATATATTCCATAATATAAGGTATCGGTATATCGTCATTACAATAAATAATCATCATCTTCATCTGGTATATATGCTACAAAGAGTTCCAAAAACGAGAGCAAAAGCAAGAAAGCAAGTGGGGAGGGGGGGGGGGGGGGGGGGGGGGGGGGGGGTTATACTATAGCTACATTCGATACGAGATGCAAAAAGAAAAAAAAAAGAAAAGAAACAAAAAAAAACCTTTTTTTTTTTCCATCAACACACACCCTCATACCCAGCAGTACCTTGATACGCAACATACTCTGGCGAATCAATAGCTATCGAAGGTGGATAAGCCATCGCAAACGACGGACGGGTCATATCTATCGTCGTCGAGTCTGCAACAGCAGCAGCAGCAGGAGGTACATCATAACCCTGAACATGCGCCTGTTGTTGATCATACGCCGCCTGCTCAAACGGTGCAACTTCCTCTTGAACATACACCGGCACAGGTACAGGATCAAGCGGAGACACAGCAGGTACAACCGGACTCCCACCACCAACACCAACAGCACCAGCATTCTCACGCGTCGTCTCTTGAACACCAACCACCGCCGCCGCTCCAAACCCAAACCCAGGATTAAACAACGACGTATCCACATCAGGTAACGGCTCATCATCTCTAACCAACTCTCCCTGCGCTTGAGCTTGTGTCGTCGATGGTATAGCTTGATTCGTACTAGGCAACCAGCTCGATCCCCAAGCAGCCCATGAATGAGAATCGGTTCCCCAACTTCGTCTCATGCCTTGTGCGGATGAGGCTCTTCGTCCACCGAGAAGCATACGATGTTCGTACGAGATGGATTGGCGGGGGTTGCCAGTGATACCTAGCCATTGGGAGAGACCGAATGACATGCGGGGGTTGAACTCGGTGTCGGAGGCGTAGGCGCTGAATGAAGGGAGTTTTTGAGTTGGTTGAGGGGCGTAAATCTGTCCCTGTCCCTGTCCCTGCTGAGAGTACTGGGAAATACCCAAAGGAGGGAAATGTGAAGGCGAAGGAGAAGGGGGACGGAACTCTCCAGGGGCAGTTGTATAATCCTGATGCTGAGGCTGAGGCTGCTGAGGCTGCGCGTACCACCCATACATGGACATATCAACATCCATGGCGATACCTGATCCCATAGGCGGTACACTAGACGGTCTACGTGTCATGATTCCAGCGCTCCATTGGGAAGACGATGATGATGGGTATTGAGAAGGTAGAGGTTGGGGTTGCCAATCGATGGGAGCGTTGTTATCGAATGGGTTTGACCAACTCGGAGCGGGAGATGATGCAGAGGAAGATGAACTCGGGACGTATAGTTTGGAACCCATGCCGTCGTCGGCGCCGAACAGAGTCGTGGCGTCTGATGCGGATACGGAGGTGTTGTCGTTTTCCCATTCGGTTTCGGAATCGGAAGATGGATCGAATGAGCGTTGAAGGCGGACCTGTGCGGTTGGTTGGTTAGTTATGTAGGGAAAAGGAAAAAGAAAGTGTGCGCACCTTTTCATCATACTCTGCCATTTGATCCTGTAACGCATCCCCACGAACGCCCAATAACAACAACTGAGTCAAGAAATCATCTCGAGCTTGCTTCGCTGCCTCTTCTCTTGCTTGTCTACGAGAACTCTTTCTTTCTCCCGGTTGAGTGCTGATTTGAATGACGGGTTTGGGTTTTTCAATGGTCGGCGTAGGTAAAGTGCTGGCGGCGGTGATGGCGGCAGCAGCAGCAGGTGCAGCCGCGCCCTTGTTCTTCTTCTTGTGTACAGGTTTAAACTTGTAATCTGGATACTCCTTCTTGTGCTGTTCCTTTGCGTGCTTGGCTTTGATTTCCCAGATACGTTTGTCCTGTGCTGGAAGGGAGCGCCAACAGTTGCCTTAAAAATAAACCCATGAGCGCGCGCGCGCTGTGTGGTGACGTGGCAAAAGATACACACCGATAATCCGACTGAGTGAGCTGTGATTTGTTTCTATACTGCCTGGAACGTGCTTTTGCTTGACAAAGTCTGCTCTAAAGAGCATGAACGCGTTTGGGGGACGTGGGATGTAACCTTGAGAACGACGTTTACCGGGTGGTTGACGACGTTTGGTGGCTGTTGTTGTGGATTGTTCCTCGGAGGGAGGGAATAAGCCTGCGTCTGTTTCGTCGAGATCGTCTGTTACATCTCCAGTAGAAGAGGAGTAGGATACGGGGGTGACGTTTGGACAGAAAGTGAGACGATGGGGAAGGGACGGGACGGTGATAGCAGAGTAGGTGCCTGGGAGAGTTTTTGACGGAGGAGCAAGGAGGTGTGGGAGGGAAGAACGACGACGACTACGAGTGACTGGCATCTCTTCTCTCTATCTCTCTATATCTCTCTATCTCTCTGTCTGCGGAGATTGTAATTGGGGGAGAGAACAATAAGATGCGAAGAACAATAAACCAAATCATATAAGGCCCCGGAGAAGAGTTACTCAATCTAAACAGCAGGACCCCAGACACCTAGTCATATCTCTCTCTCTCATCTCGTGGCAGTGAAGCGTCATCCATCCCATCTCTTCAATGGCTGTTCATGACCAGGGCGACCATCTCCATTACAGCTATCCCATCCAACTACCATACTCTTCCACTCGTAGAAAAACACTTTTTTTTTCCTTCGAGTACGCTCTTCGGGGTCCTTGTTATCAAACGACATCCATCTTCACCTGACCTCGGCGAACACTTCCCAATATAGACGCAACCTTGTCATTCCTTGTTTTGGTTGAATGTTTATATTCCTCTAGAATGGATACACCCTGCAAGACGAGAGTACCACAAGGTGCAACAATGTCTCCTTCTTCTCAAAAAAAGGCATCCAGCGTACACCCGACATATATCCTCCAAAGACCACTATGGCCCTACACAGACCCATTCACACGTCGTTTTTCCCAATTTCCCATCGCCTCCATCGTCTCCGGCACGCATTCTTCCCTGCGTCCTCTTCCTCGCTTACCACTCCGCCCAATCTCCGCATCTCCCCGCCTCCCTTCAACTTCCATCACCTCATCCCACCCACCCCATTTAGAGCATTCATTGTATTCTTTCATCCCCATACTCCTTTTTGCACCCGTATACACGGACCCACACGCGCCCCCCGTACCCCTTGTACCCTTGTACTTGTTTCCGTAATTCCCTCGTGGTCGACGTATGCAACCCTCTTCTTCTTCCGCTTTTAGGCGTTCGTTTATCCCATGTACGCAATCCCGGCTCTTCAAATACAACAACAACAACAGCAACTTTGTGAGTACAAGGACCCCGTCTTCTCGTGAGTCGGACCTTGTACTCTCGAGCGAAGTATTGCTATCATTACGGTACTGTCTACTCTAGTGACTCGCACGTCGACTGTCGACCCGTCAATCAAACTTGTCAATCCGCTCCGCTCTTCATTACCGCAATTCTCTTCCGGATTCCGAGAGATTTCCGGTCAATGCGTGTACATCTCCCGAGTAGTAAGTGCTGTTTTTTTTTTCCCCAACGAGTATTAGTATGAACTTGTTGTCTTGGTAACAGTGGAAACTTGAATACTTGATTGCTTACATAGTACTATTATCAACTTCCCCCTTAGCTCAGCGGTAGAGCGCTTCACTAGTATCCACCACCAATCGTAGGCTTACGATACAGGATGAAGAGGTCAGTCGTTCAAGTCGGCTAGGGGGAAATTTTTGTTGCTTGTGATTGTTTTTGTTTTGTTTATACCTTGAGTCTCGGTTTCCCTGGACTGGGCATGGTTGTTGCTTCATACGCTGCTGGTCCGTCGTCTCTCTTTCAGGCCCGCTATAAATTCAGATTTGTGATCTGCCGAGTTATCATCGTCTGCTTTCTTTTTCTTTGTGGCGAGTTCCATCACGGCGCTAGAGAGGAAGAAAAAACATTTTGTTTTTTTCATTTCTTCAAATGCTGCACCTATACTCAGGCCGAAAAAAAAAAAAAAAAAAAGAGAGAAGCTCATTGATTGACTCATGGGAAAAGTGACAGGACTCGGGGTGTTAGGTTGGTATATGCGACGATAATAAGACTTGTCACATTTTTTCCAGAGTGTGTTGCATCCTTGTATTTCTCACATCATTTCTGATTAATGGTAGTACATGGACCGGTTGGGCGAACACTCCTAATCAGTGTCATGTCTTTCCGACTGCCATAGGATCCCATCAGATCCGCGTTTTTGTTGCCGTTACGTCAAATCTTTGTTTACCAGTTTGTCAACTTTTTTTTTTTTTTTTTTTTTGCTAATCTGGTTTTGAACACGTCAGTTTGGTATTCAGGAGCTTTCTTCCCCTCTCAAAGGATCTTGTCATTTGGTATCGAGATCAGGATAGGTCGTTGAAAGCTCCCTCCCCAAAAATCTACCAGTGGAAACTGTCTAAGCTACCGTATTGATCGGTGCGTATTGAAAATCTCATCGCCTCTCTTTACACACAGACTCCAACAGATTTAAACATAGGACCCAGGGTGACGTTACGTTGAAGACACATCATAGAAGATCAGGTACTAGTACAACTATACTGGTCAATGTCATTCACTTACAGCAGTATTGTTCTAAAATCCCGTCCCCGTCGCAATCTTCTTCAGACAGCGGAACTTTCTGCTCGTCGCCACACATCTATGCATTTGTCAAGATCTAAATTGCACCTCATGGACCATAGTGTGAATAAATCTCATGCTGGACCTATCATGCCCTTGGTTTATTGTTATCGAAAATGAAACCAAACCTGAACATTAGTGCAGTCTTTCTTGTGTCTTGGCTCGGTGTAGTAGGGGGGACCGGGGCACAGAGCAGAGGTTCTAGGCCTGTTTGGCTGTGTTTGGCATGAGCTTCCGGTGTGTAGTTCTACATTTCCGTTGGACGTAGTTTGCTCGACATCCAACAACCAGCAGCATTGTCTTTGGCATCGCGATAGCCAGACCACCCAGCCCTCCCCATCGGACGATACACATACTTTCTTGTTCGCTAGGGAATACTCAAGGGGTATTTGGGTATTTTTTGTTTATCTAACAAAGGCCCAGTCGGGGGTGTCAAAAACTTTTTGAGTCTGTTCCCTGAACTGGGAAAACTCACGTGTTCAAATTTCGCGTCATTATGTTGGTTGCTTTTTCCCCTTCTTTCGGGCCTGCTAGAAATTCAGATTCGTGATCTGCCGAGTATCATTGACTGGTCTTTTTTTCTTTCCTTTGTGGCGAGCTTCATTATGGCCTAGAGAGGAAGAAAAGAACATCCATTGGTATGTTCATCCAATGCCAATTCATTAGTAGTGGACATATAAAACACTCCCTTTTGCACAGTATACCTCGTGTCGGAATACAGCTGCTCTTGATGGGGCCCAGCCTTTTTGTTTCAGTCCAGGTACGATTTCGGGATTGCAGAGTTCAAGTACTGACTCGTTTCGTACAATTTCTCATTTGAATCCGCCGGACGGCATCCATTCCACCCACCACCTGCAACTGTACGTGCGTTTCCCAAGAAAAAGTAGGGTCCTGATACAAACGTGCTTTTTCTCGAGACTCGTTGTTGCGGTTCCGGTTCATGATTCGGCGGGTCAAAGTGAATGCAAGGCTGGGCATTATACATGTTCATCTTTGCCTTCCTCTCTTTCTTTCTACTCACAAAAAAAAAAAGACAAAGATCATCAGTTCAGCAATAGGACGAGTTCGAGTTATAGTATGTTTTTCCCAAGTTTGCAAAAGAAAAAAGACTGTCCCGACTCACATGTTGCTTTTTTTTTTCCCGCTCTTTGAAGGCTCGAATATTGAATCGTTCGTCCCTTTTTCTGTGATGAGAATTTGCTACTCTAACGGAAAGCTCTTTGCGCGGTACGCTCATACTTTTCGTAGATGCCAAACCATACCACAGGCCCGGTTCAGCTTGGACTTGCAATTTGCCATTTAAAGATTGTTCCGCCGTAGTTACAATCCTCACTGACGGTTATCAGATTAAATTTTCTCGGGGTCATTGCTTGCATTAAAGCTCAGGCGCGTTCATTGTTGGTGGGTAAAAACTACTGTTTTCCTCTTAAATTGGTGGGTTGAAGACTAAATGGTCCCCGAGTAACTTGCGTGTGTATCTCCAAGTAAGCTATGTTTAACAGGTCCGAACGGTTGATATATATATTTCCGTTTCAGAGTACGGTATGTCCAAACACTTCACCTATCAAATAATCCTCCGAGTTTAGCGTCATCGGGCCAAAAAAAAAAAAGCGTGATGCGTGTCTTGATCGACTCATGAGAGAAGTAGCAGGATTCGGGGTGTTGGGTTGGTATATGTGACGATAATACGACTTGTCATGTTTCTTTTTTCTGAGTGTGGTGCGTCCTTGGATTTCTCCCACATTTAACACACTCACAACCATTAATGGTAGCACACGGACCCTTGAGCAAGCACTCCTAATCAGTGTCATTACTTTCCGGCTACCATAGGATCTCATCCAATGCATATTTTGTTGCCGTTCCGTCAATCCCTGTTTCCCCCATGAGTAATCTATACGGTACGGTGACGGAGATATCGTACCCATTTTTGACTGTCCCTTTGTACGGTCGTATCCGTATACGGATACAGCAAACAGCTCTATTGCTGTTCCATGATTTGATAGCTTCTAATCCCACGCATCATATGTACGCGTTCTCATGAAACACAGAAGTCGGTGAGGGCGGGCGGGCAGGCAGCACGCGCCCAATTTGACAGATGGTTGCGAATCCTATGGCTTGAAAGATCCGGCCTTCAAGTGGCTCAGCGCACGTCACTTGATTACCTGTTTGAGGTCTACGGCTCGAAGAAGTACCGGTTCGTCAACTTTTTCTTGCTAATGTGATTTTGAACATGTCAGTTAGCATTTGGGAGCCTCAAGTTCTTCCCCCCTCCGACATTCGATTCAAAGGACCTTGTCATTCGGTATTGGGATCAAGATAGGTCGTTGCAGCCCCCCAATCTACCAGTAGAAACTAAAGATATCCAAGTCACCGTATTGATCGGTGCGTATCGAGCTCGATCACATCGCCTTTCATCACGTTGTATATTCTACAACAACTATCTTTGGAATGAATTACCTCTTTCTTTACACACAGACTCCAACAGATTTAAACGCAGGGCCTAGGCGACGTTACGTTGAAGATGCATCATGGAAGATCAGGTACTAGTACAGATATACTAGTCAATGTCGTTCGCCTACAGCAGTATGTTCCAAGTCCCGTCTCCGTCGCAATCTTCTTCAGAAGCAGAACTCTCTGCTTGTCGCCACACATGGGATCGAGTCAAGATCTGAATTACACCCTGTGGACCGTGGTGTGACTCATGCTGCACCATCGCCTTGGTTATTGTTATCGGGCAAATGAGATGCTTCAAATCCGAAACTGGAACTCAATATGAATCAGTCTTTCTTGCTTCTTGGCTTGGACGACACACATGCCTTCTTGCTTGCTGGGACGCTTTGATCATGGTTGTTCCGGCTGCGAAAAAAAAAAATTGGATTCACATACCCACGCCAGCGATCGGCTAATTGGTCCATCGCCACTTTACTGATGCGTTGCCATGCGGCTGTTGCCATTGTAATTTTTCAAGTTTGTACGATTCAGAGACAGCATACATCGTCGAATTGAGGGCTTACTGTGAATAAGTTTCAGAGGATTTCTTAAGCCTAGGTATTGGATGATATATGTCCTCTTCTTCCTTTTGGAATGTATGAATGGATGCAGGCTAGAGACTGTCGGCATGGGCGTGTGAAATGCTTTGTCATCCAACTTTTTCTTGATGGGACGAAAAAATCACAGCTGTCATTTAGCACGGTCAGGTGCTCGTTCTCAGACAAGTATTTTCGTCTTTATCGATCAACCAAGTTCACGCTGCCTCTATAATACCTTCCAAACTGTGACCATTCTCGCTGCCAGGATGAGCCGGAGAAATTCAGAGTAGGGAGATACGGGTCCGGGTTCAACGTTCAACTTTCTCATGCACCACTCAAATCTCAATCTCATTGTCTTCATTCCAGGACCCGCAGTTGTATTTTAAATTCTATACAGCTGGAATGTGCCGCAGTGTCCGATAAACATCAATTGAACTAGTTGACGACTCCATACCGTTACGACTATCGACATCGTTTACGACATCTTTTCCAACTTGAAGCTAGACCTTTCCAACGAATGACCCGCGACAAATGCAACGTTCATCATGTTTGCTGCGTCAAACGCGAGTAGGTAAGTGTTATGCCATGAATCACATTGGAGAACTGATATGGAAGAATGATTGGATGAATTGAAGATGGCCGCCTTGATGTTTCGAGGTACGTTGTTGATTTTCTTCGGTAATTGACGCATTCTAAATGGCGAGAAGTAACCGGACTCTGAGTGTTGGGTCCTCGTTGGTATATACGATGAGAATGCGTCCTTACGCGGTACTTATCGTCCTTGTATCTCTTGCGTGCGCTTGCAGCGCCTTATCCAGGGCGCACTTGAGTTTTTGGGAGTCCGTCTATCTTTGTTCATTCAAACAATCCCAAATACCAACGGAAAAAAGTCCGCGGATCGATGTGGATGGTTTTAAACCTGCCGTCTCACTGTGTTGCATGGAATCTCAGATCTAATGGATGTTTCATTGCCGTTCTTGTGAGTCCTGTTTTCAATTAGGTTCATTCCTTTCCATAAGGTTGATATAATTTTATGTACTTGGTGGAGGCGCCATCTCTATTCCTGTTGACAGGAAGCTTGGTACGACATTCGGAAGCGATGTGGCGGGTACAAGGTGAGCTTTTTATGCTTCCTATTGCAAAGTCATTCTGAGCTGATGTTGGAAGCTCAACACTCTGGCTTTGAGCATGTCAGTCAGCATCCAGGAGCCCTCTCCACCACAATAGCATTGGGATTAAGATGGGCTGTTATTGTCCCACAAGCTGTCTGAAAAATCAAGATGTCCGAGTCGCCGTACTGATCGGTGTGTGTAAATAAAGGTCAATTATCTTTGTTGGAATGAATTACCTTTCTTACATGCAGGGTTCAACAGGTTGGAGCTCACGATGGGCATTTCAAGGGTGATGTTATACGCGTTTGTGTCGCTGAGCTATGATTGAAGACCCATCAACAAAGATCAGGTACTGGCACAACTGTACCAGAGAATGACATTCTCCTACAGCGATATTATGATGCACATGCCTATTGCATCTTTCTTCTTCAGAAACAAATATCGTTCACACACAAGGGTCGCCACACATGTATTGTTCCGCATTATCAAGATATACCTGATGATACGATGATCAACAGTTGACACCCTCGCTTCATCTGTCAGCCTTTGGAATCGGAGCGACGTGACGTCGGACGAAAATCAAGCAGCTGATGTTCAGCAAACGGTTAGGCCGAATGTTTGCTTTGCGGTACCAAGGAAACAACCATCAGGATTCCTTTCAGCCCTCACGCGGAAATCGCTTCCTTCATGATTCCCTCTTTAGGAACATATCCAAACAATGCGGCGGAGACAAGGCGTTGATCAAGTAGTAGAAGCTAGAACAAATCAACCCAATCCACAAGTAAGTGCTTTCGTCATTGTTTTCAGGGCCTATGCATTGTCGCCTGAGAAACGGAAAAATTGCACCTTGCGCCTCTCATCCTTCAGTATCAGCACCCTCCGGTGTGACAGGAGATAGGATCTCAATATGTCATTCTCTAACTGATCTTCCGGCTTTGTCACAACGGTTATTGAATAAATTGTAGATGCCTCGACTTTCGGCCAGCGTGTTACACAGTAGTTGAGTTGCTAACTTTTTATATCTTCTTCGATGAGGGCCGCGTTACTGACCACTTCTTCGAGCCGTAGACCTCAAACAGGTAATCAAGTGACGTGCGCTGAGCCACTTGAATGCCAGATCTTTCAAGCCATAGGATTCGCAACCATCTGTCAAATCGGGTGCCTTGCTGCCTGCCCGACTTTTGTGTTTCATTTTGAGAACGCGTACATATGATGCGTGGGATTAGAAGCTATCAATTCATGAAACAACAATAGGGCTATACAACCGTACAAATGAAAAGTCAAGAACGGGTACGATATCTCCGTTACCGTACCGTATAGATTGCTCATGGGAGACCTTTCGGAGACGGAGACGGACGTAATTACTGGTTTACGGCGGTATGTCAGTTGTCTACCTCCACCTTTTATTCTTTGATGACCTTGGAAATTCCTGAAAAAATGCAGGCGGGTCCTGAAGACCCCAGTAGGCACACGCTTAAAGCTCTAAAGTGGTCAACGCACTCATTTTGATCTTGCCTCCTACTTTCCACTAATCAGGGCTTTCCCGCATATACGGCCATATCGGCCATGTTACGAACGGGTTTGGACGAGTCCAGACCGTCCCATCAGTCGTCCCGTTTCAGAGACGGCTACGATGGCCGTACCGTATATACGGCGATGGCGAACAGCTCTGAACAGCAATAGGAGCGAAGCCCTATTACTGACGCGATCAAGGCGGATTGAAGGCAGGAAGGCGTGATTCCCAACAGTCGGTGCGAGGGTAGCAATACTTTAAGGGTGTTATCTCCACCGATAGATGGCGCAGCTGATGAACCAAATTCCAGGAATGACAGCACCTGTTTTTCCCGTCGCCTTCGGGTGCATCTAGTCCTTTTCAACAATGTCCTCATATCTTTCCAGACCCGATTGTAAAGGCGTTCTTTCTTTGTGGAATGTGTCGGATAGCTTGGATTGACCTTCTGATGCAATGGGTAAGGTCTAAGTATAATATTGTACCGCCTTGCTCATCTCGTAATATCACGCAAGATTCGGGACTCGGGAACCAGCAATCATTGAAATGGTCAACGCTACCTCCGCCCAAACCAACTTTCGTGAATGCGCTGTGAGGATAAAGCTGGGGAGTCCATTGAATCATATAGTGAATAGCGGCGCAGGCCGCACACCGACATGATGGCGCAGCAGAAGGTGGGAAGGCAGACTTCTCAACAACAGCATCGGGAGAAAGTGGGTGACAAAATTCTAATATGATGTATTCTTTCCACACTTTTACTGACTTCGTGATGAGGCAGCCGATGAGCATCGGGGGAAGCAAATTTTAGCAAGGTGAATCCGTTGTGTATACATTCGTTCCTTCGGACGTTTTCCTGAAAGCTAGATTACTCTTCTAAATTATTTTGCTATGTGCAAGCTAATGTACATTTCTATTCATTTTCTATTCGTCAATCTCAAGCCTCATGATTACACAGCTTTCGCTCCATTCATCATCACCTAAATTCCATTTCCCAAATGTCTCCCCCGAAAGTGCTCTTCCTCAAGCCAGCAAAGGATTTCGCACCATCACGACCCAAATATTCCAACCCTCGGCCCTGATCTAATGCTTGTCCAATCGCGGTAAGAACATCATAGACCGTCACATAATTTGGATTAACCATGGAACAATGGACAGTAATAATATCGACGGGATGCGGTAAATCTGGATGGATCAATGTCATTGACGGCAGAGAAGGCTCCGTTGCTGGGTCGGATAGGTAAGTGCTCGAAAAGTCATGGAAGATGTAGGTGTGAATTCGGAGTCTATGATGTAGTCGGATCTCGACAGGGATGAGGAGTTGAGATGGTAACGGTATGCAGCGCCTCTCACGAAGTCGGGCAGGTGGTTCAGGAGAATTGGGTAGTGATGATGGCTGACCAGGGGCAGGCACATGGCTCCGGATGATCAAAGCGGCGTTTGGAGGTGTTCGACACGGTGAGAGAATTAATGATGATGTTATCGATAACGTTTCTGGAAGGGATAAATGTTGATTTGGGTACAGGGCACGGCCTGAAGGTAATAACGGCACCCTCCGCCACTTGGACGATTTGAGATCGTCTAACGATATGTGCATTTCAGTGGGAGAGTTCCTTGAAATTTGCTCTAGTCGTATCCTGAGCTGGCGGCATATACAGTAGATCTTGTAGCGCTTACCTGCTTTGATTTTATTTTGCAAAGAGTCAAAGAATGGTAGCGTTCAAGAAGGACTGACTGATGTTCTCTAGGATAGAAAATGGGGAGTGAGATACTATGTCGCAAGGTTTTTATCCTTGTCCAACAAGCCGAAAGTGGGTTTCCAGAACATATCCGCATCGGTTTTTCGTGTCAGCACATTACTTGACATCGCAAATGGACCTGCGTCTGTAACATCTCGTCGTTCTGAGGAGTCATTACCCCAGTAGGAACGATATATCAGGGTAAGAGCCCCAATCGGCTTCCTGATTTCCTTAAACAGACTACATGTCTTACTTTTTGGAAGAATGATGGGAACAGCTACGAGGTCGCTGCTGGAGTTGTCAGGTTCCTAATAGCTTGCCTTCCTTTGATATATTCTGCCGCGAGTCGCTGCCATTGTTCGCCCATCGACCATGCTTGAAATAGATTTTCTCAAAAAGGTGGTCACAGGAGCAGGAGAATGCTTAACCGTAATGATTGAGTCCTGATGTGGCTATGATTGTTACCTCTTTGACCTTTCCGGACCGACGAAGTCGTGGCAAAGGGTTCCGCTTTGATAGTATCGTCAGAAATGGGTTAATGTGTTTGTTGTCTCATACCTTGACGGTCCAACACAGCGAAGCGCACGGCTCCTGACCCGAGTGGTAGTACGAAATGTCCAGACCGGATTTGAGGTTTCCAGTGTAAAAACGTAAGTATCTCAGGAAAGACACCTGAGCTGGTTTTTGCGGTTTGTGTACGCTGGTTGTGGAATGCCGGGCCTATCAGGATTTTCCTACTTCTGCCCACTTTCCACGTTTAAGTACTCTCCAATTCTAGCTGTTCCATCCTTTCTAATGACATTTGGTGACAAAACAAGGTCCCACCCCACCAGTACCAATTCCCAAACTACGTGGGCTCCTTAAATTTGCGATTTACGTGAAAAAATCCAGCAAGGCAGAAGGACAGGCAGCGGGATTCCAGACTCCGAAAGTGAGCCATCAAAATTTCTTCTAATGCCTAGAAAACGTTGACTTGGTCCAGTGAAAAACCGGGAAAGTGGTGGAGAGTGTGATTTCCTGGTGCCGCCTACATGATTCCATTGGCTGCCTAAGGAGTTGACACTTTGCATACTTCGATGAAAAACATCTGCTGCGTGAAAATCGGATTGGGGAGTCCTATACCGAATGGCGTCATGGCAGAAATAAATTCCGGCCCGATCAAAGCGGTAAAGAGCGCATGGGGACACTGACAATATAGGGGAAAGGGCAACAATACAACATCACAGGAGAACGGCACCTTTATGGGCCCTTCCAATAACGTCCATGGCCACACCCTTGTCCTGGATCCCTCCGACCCACTGCCTGAGATGAATCATATAATGACGGGATCAAGACTTGCGAAATGATATGCATTCCGATGATCATTATCCGTATTTTTAATGCTGGTTATTACTTGATAGAGAGAGGACTCCTTTGACATAGTGCTCGAAGGATGGGTAGGGCGATAAGACGAGTTCTGTACTACTCTATTACTGCTGTCGTCTAACACGAGCTCCCATATATCTCTTCCCATACTACTCTCGATCAACTCCGCCAACCGGCACGGTCCACCCAAAACATAGCGGCTATAGTATCACCGCTAGGGATCCGTCTACTTGATAGGCATGGTTAAACATCCTTTCTGATATGCAGCGCAACGAGTCCAGAAGTTGCGGCCATCAAACGCGCTGTCAACCAAGTGGCAGTGTGCAATTTGGTGTGCTCATCGTGACACAGGACTGGTTCCAGAACTGTCAACCATACCACCATGAAGATTAATATATTCATGCTTAGTTCGCTACTCATGCCTCTCAATCCACAGCTATGTCGCCCAAGTCGCTTGACTGGCTTTTTTCCCCATTTCTGCCAATGTTATGACCTCTCCAGTCACAAGCGGAGGTCAACGTTTGCACTCACCTCAACTGATAATGGGCTCAGAGTTTCCCTGCGAGTACTAATCCATGTGGACCAGGTGATACAAACCGCACTGATGTTCGTCAAGAGAAGGATCAGGAATCAAAGAGCATGTCACGTTATGACGAAGGGCTAGGTCTTTTCATTTTGATTAATGAATCAGGAAAGGTCTACATGAGGAAAAGCATCGAATTGGTATAAGTGGAACCAGATACCACACCGAGCGGTACAGGTTAGCTCGATAACTGATGGTTCGAGGCGGAGATGGTAGTAATAATATGGCTTCCTCGTTCAGTCAAGGAAATCCTAGACAAGGTGAGGCAATCAGTTTTGAATGTATTCAAAACTGGGTAGTTTGGTGACGACAATGTTGGTGGATTTGAGATACTTGCGCCGTTTGATCGTTCTCGCTCGTATCGCGCTCGTAAGGTGTATGTTATTCTTCAATGCGACGGTCAGGATCAAGGGAAAGGGTAGTCCGAGTAAATCCGAGGAAGAAGATCGACAGCCCGATTGCCGACTCCAAGGCACACCCGGCACCTGGATTTTCCCGCGCTTGTTTAGCTTTACCTATACCCACACTTGTTCACCTTCAACTTTCCCGTATCTCTGCGGATCCTTTGGGAAATCGGACTCGCATACAGTTATCACTGTATCTCCTGGTGAATCTCAAGAACAAGGCGTGGAGCAATGGCTGAAAATGGAATGGCGGATACCTCAATATTCGTGTCACCCAGGTATGTTGCAGAAGTCTGGCTAATTCATGGATGGATGTACATGTTGATCACCCTCATCTTCAAGCCTTTAAACGTTGTAGTAGGGGGACCGGGGCACGGAGCGGAGGTTCCAGGCCTGTTTGGCAGTGTTTGGCATGAGCTTCCGGCGCGTAGTCTACATTTCCGTGTACGTAGTTAGCTATCATCCAGAACCAGCATCGTGTCTTCGGCATTGCGATAGCTAGACCATCCGGCCCTCTCCAACGTATACCCTGGATTGATAAAGAAGAGTACATAAGGGATGATCTCAAATCACTCAACTCGTTGCCAACCCTCCCCTTTACTCCCGGCACAATTCCGATGGAGTGATTACAATATGTCATAACGGAAGATATCCGGAGGAAGGTGACCTGTCGGTGATTCTTATAAAGCTGGCTTCGATGGTGAACGGGGCTCCATCTCCAACTACGATGACATCCAACCCAAGGACAATTCTAGTCACAGGTTCTAATACTGGCATTGGCTTTGAACTAGTCAGATTGCTAGCGTCAAAAGGTCATAATGTTTATCTGTCGTCGAGAAATGAAGAAGCTGGACACAATGCCTTGTACGCTTATTTTGCCTTCCAATCTCAAACATTGGATCCGACTGACAAAAAATTTTTTAGAAAGAGGCTGAAAGACGAGTATAACCTCGACGTCAATTATGTTCAGCTTGACGTGACGAGCGAAGATTCGATCGCTCATGCAAAGGCGAAAATCGAGGCCGCAGAAGGCAAACTGGATGCCCTGGTCAACAACGCTGGTGAGGAAATTCTCACTAAGGAATTTTGTCACTCCGTAACATGATATCTCTTGTTTTCCAGCAATCGCTATCATTGCCGGCATGCCTAGCAATTTCGACATGAAGGAGCTTACCCAGACTTTTGACACCAACTACCTCGGCGTTATTCGCGTTACTACTGCTTTCATTCCTCTCATTCGGAGGGCAGGGAACGGCGTTATCGTCAATGTTAGCTCTGAAGTAGGGTCACATACTTCCCAACTCCAGCTCCCCGATCTACTACCGCTTTCGTTGGCTATGTATTACGGTTCTAAAGCCGCTTTGAACTCGTATACTGTTGCTTTGTCTAGGGAGCTGAAAGAGGAAGGGATAAGGGTGAATTCTATTACGCCTGGGCTGACGGAAACCAAGTTGTCGGGATATGCGCGTGGAAGGTCTGCGACAGAAGGGGCTGAGGTTATACTTCCTTGGGTACTGCTGAGTCCTGGCGAAGATAAGACAGGTATGTCCTTTACGTTGGATATGGATTTAGACTTATTTACTCTTCTCGAAAGGTCTCTTCTACGGGCACGCGGTTAACGGCAAGGTAGAGGAGATACCATGGTGATACAGAGTCACTTGTCCTGGATATATCATACGGTATGGCGTTTAGTAGGCAGGCTGAAATCGGTCCTCGCTTAGACGCGACTTTTAAGTTACCGGCCAAAACATCTGCGCCTTCTCCATACAATTTTACATTTCGGTAAGCTCCTTCGGTTCACCGGGGGCGGCCGCCTCAAGCGCCGGCATATTCATCATTCAACGTCCATCAGCGAACGCTTGATGCCCATTACCCCTTTGTCTAATGTGACCTTTATGCCAGAGGATGCGTTTCTCTTCCTCGTTCGACTTTTGCCGGATCTTCCTATTATCATCTGTACTCTTGCTCTGCTGCGACGGCTAGCGTGACCTTTGTTCAACAGATTTATATTATACTACTAAGGTAAAGAATTAAATATTCTCCATTATTTTCATTCTCGTTGGCCATTGAACTACTTTTCGAGACGCATCTCCCAAACATCCTCACCCGAAGCAGACAGCCCGACTAGCCGGGTTCTTCCCCTAAGATACTCGAACTTCTTCATGCCACGCATTCCTCCGGATCCATCGTCCCACTCCTGTAGGACACTGCATACAGTCCTCAAAATATCCGCCACTGTAACACCTCGCATACCGGTGGCGTGCACGGTAACTGACCACGGGAGCGAGTGGTGTTTTAAGGAAAGACTTGGAAGTGGTGGTTGGGTGGCCACGTCGTCAAAGCAAGGCAACGGTACCTCGTCTGCGAGGCGAGGTGACCATGTAACGTTCCAGTTGATTGACGAACAAGGTCGGAGTAGTGGATGAAGTAGAATTGGCCCGTTGCCTACTTTGTCGCTCTGGGATGGTAGAGGGACGCGGAAGTAAGGAGATTTAGAATGTAGGGGTGGCACAAATTTTGGCTGTGGATATATCGGTGGCGTCGGGCAATGGCTAGGACCATTTTTTTGCGACACGACTCCCAGACGTTCGTCAGGATAGTACAATGGAAAGGATGCATGCATTTTTTATGCGAGATGGCGCAATGCAAGGCAGTTGAGAAAGGTCGCGTGGATTTGGAGACTCAGCGGTTGTGTTAAATATTCGTCGACCGAGGCCGAAATTTAAAAACATGAAAAAGCGCTGGTTAAGGTTTTAGGAACAATTCTAAATACAGCGAATAGAAAAATAGAGATCATCAGGGGCTATGGTCCTAGTCATCAGATTTAATACATCATGGCAAGCATTATGAGAGGAGATATGGAGCCTGCACCGTATCGGCACAAAGCGTGGCAGTTCTGTACGCTAGTTAAAACGGTCCCTCTTCCAATATTTGGAAGCCTGTGGGGTTGTGAGAAAATGACAGCTTGCAAGTGAACCAGAAACGCCACATTATGCCCTAAATGCATTGACCAGCTTTGAGTACAGCCGGGAACACCCGTCTGCTTACGAGCGTTGCCGTAGTGCATTGAAGCAAGCCAGTGGATGATCAAAGTGATAAGTACAGCAGTTGGCGATGACAGTCATTGGAGCATCTGAGCCGAAGTGTTGGTAAACTGTACAAGGTAGGCAAACACGGGATTTCAAACAACCCGACTGGAGATGAACGGATATAAGCTTTATTGTTCATCAGAGTAATGACAGGTCTACTATGAGCAGCTCTAACCTCCCCCTAATCCGATCAAAAAGTCCTCGTGCTCCCAACTCCTCTATGGAAACCTGAATGGATGACTGGTGGAATGAAATTGACAGTTTCCAGGCTCGATATGTGTCAATGGTACTGCATATACAGTGGGAGTGTGGTGATCCGAGTCTTCCTGAAGCCCGACTTCATCTCAGTCGTAATTCGCAGCCGCCCACCAGCCTTCAGCTTCACCTTCCTTCTCAGAGTCAGATGGATAGTTCTGAGACTGTAAGCTCCGTGATTCTCGACGAGAAGCTTTTCCCAAATAGCTGTGCTCAATTCTAACGTGGAGGGCGCTTCAGTTAACGCCCTTCCCACGAAAGCACAAGGAAGTCTATTCCAGGCTAATAGTGTCCGTCGGGCAGAAGATTCGGGAGTTCCTAGAAAGATGATTTGAACAAGAATAATCCAGCGATACTGCCCAAAAGAATCTCAGTCCGCAGTTTTGAGCCAGGGGGCTGGCGACTCCTTCGACAGACAATGCTGCGGGCGCGAACCTGGAAGTGCATGATGAATGATTCGGAGAAACTTTTACGACTTCTGCTATTCAGGGATTTTGTCTAGTAGACAAGTAGATCTTGTATTTTAACCGCAGAACGAACCATCGACTGCTGCGGGGACTATTGACGAGTGGAGTCCCTTCAGAATTCCGTTGTTTACGCGCAGATGATGGATTGGAAACAAGAGCTTCCTGCCGAAGTTCCGAGCGCGAACGGTCCGGTGACAGCGAGGCTAGAGTGGATGCGTCGTGAACTGATAAGAGATAACGGCGAGATTGCCGGTATAATGTCACTATTTCCCTCACGTGTACATAGATTTTTACGCGTCTGTAGGTACTTCCCTCGCGTTCTTTAACATACAGTCGCGGCGAAAATTATTGCAATGCCAAAAATGGGAATCTGTTCACACACATGCCAAAATTCACGGAGGTCCATTGAACACCCTCGACAAAATCTCTCTTTTCCCATATTTTTTGAGCCCAAGAAGTGAATCTTGACATTATCTACTTGGAACAGTAAAAAAATGAAGAAAAGAGAGCATTTAAGTAGGTGTTCTCCGATGTGTTCTGTGTTTTCTACGCAGATGGGAATTTATTTCCAAAAATGGCATTGCAATAATTTTCGCCGCGACTGTATATCCATCCCCAGACCCTAACTACCTAACCCCTAACCACATAACCGACTCAGCGTGAGGTACAAGCCCTAACTGGTCGAGGGTACTAAGTCCTGCGCAAGCGAAGGAACTTACCCTCGACCGTACTTCCTAGTCCCTAACCTCTAACCTACCCCTCAGCAGGGGCAGCGCTTCGCGCTGAAGACCGCTGCGCGGTCTGTGGGAAACGGCGGTGACGTACGTCATCGCCGCTGTATCTACGGAGCTCGGCGAGATAGCGTCACGAGTTCACGACGCATCGAGTCTCCCCTGGGTGACAGTCCATGGACCGAAAAATAGCCCTGCATCGGGCTCAAGTCTTCGATGTTTCCTTCCTAAGTCCTACATTGGTATCTTTCTCGCTTTATTGATGGGATGAAGCATGAGATACTTCTCTGAAAGACTGAGGTTGCATGTAAGTCCTGTGAATGCCGTCTTTGACTTGTCGCTGATTCACCTTTAGGGCCTTTTACTGCTTGTCCAGCCCAACGCCAAGGTTAATTTACATGGAAACAAATTGGGAGAGGGTTTAAGAAAGCCATCCGATCGGCGATTCAAGTCCATCCTCAAGCTCAAGCACACTGTCATTTGATTTACGGTGTCCGTGTGTGTACCGTAAACGCATTTCATGAGTCCGTCCTGATTCGCATTACTATAGTGCACTCCCCAAGTGTCTTTCCTTAAAAGTGCCCCCATTCTCAGGCATACCTAGTCACGGAAACTCGTACGAGCTGGAGGGGAGCTGACGGCGCTGGGCGGACAGTAAGAGAGAAGAGATGTTTGCATAGACGGCCAACGGATTAGGGTATGTTCCAACACTTGAGATTGGGTAATCACATTCACAATCCTTCAGGGCAGTTGTTCGGCATTCCGAATCAGACCAGGTTCTCCTAAGCCCTAACCTCACCAATGTCGCAAGATTTAAGTGACGATCCTCGGCGCTTACTTGCAACACGCTCTTTACACCGTACTTCCGTCTGGAAACTTCACCTTCCTGACAATTGCCAACACATCACGGACCGCCCTCAGTATCTCAGCTATCCAAGCCGAAAGATAATCCACACCTTTGGGCGACATCATAATGGGAAAGGAACCACTTTCGACTTCAGGTCTATCGTGTCTTGGTGCGTCTCTTCCCTATCCGCAACCTCGCCGTTACCAACATTGAGATCGTCAATAGTGAAAGACTGCAAACTACCCATAGACGTCTTCCTCCTCTCTTCGGAAGGCGCACATCGCAAACTTCTCGAAATCTTCAACCCCGAGCTCGCCATTATCAAACCCGAAGATCGTCGTCAACTCGCCGTTGTGAAACTATGGGAAACAGCCAAAATTGTCACTTTACTTGTCGAGTTTTCCCATAATTATTCCCATACACACTTGGCGACTAGATCCATTGATACTGTTTTTGATTTTGTGGTTGCTGCAAAGAAGTATGGTAATCAGTTTGCGGTGGAAGCGTGCGAGGCTGCTATGGAGTACGTTTAGCCTCTCCTCTTTCATCCTGATAATCGCTCATTACTTGCATTTGTTCAGTGTCCTCGCCGATTCCTCGCCTGAAGACGCTGCACGCGTGATGCTATATAAAGCTTCTCATGGTGATCTGGACCATATTGACGAGCTTGCACGTCGTACGATGAATGTTCCTCTTTCTCGAATTTTCAGATACAGTTCGAACTATGCGGACGCCTACGGAACCTATGTAGGTCTTGCTCACTTGTTCCATATCATGCTCATTGGTACCACTCATAGACCCTCTACCGCGAACGATGGCATGAATCCATGCGATCCTACAGAGCCGTCTTCAACCTCATAAATGCCGAAGCTGACACGCAGTCTTCTCGAGACAGGATGCTGGCAGATATCTTCGTCGCTCAGGTTGGTGGCGAGGCAATTCCGACCATGAAGAAGATAAGGCAAGCGGCACATATAGCAGACGACGTCTTGCCCGATATGTGCTTTGAGGAGGATTACGAGCAGTGTTACGAGGCACTTGAAAGGGTTGTCGAGGGTCTGCCAGTTTGGGAAGATTATATTTGAGTGTCAGTCATGTCATTATATCTAGTTTTTGTAGTGTTCTTTCCTGGTTATCGAATTTCAAGTTTATATCCCGTCTGAGGCGCCTCCGGCGTCAGAGTATGTCATTGATGATTTTACAGGGGAACGTGAACTCTTCAAGGGCTTGCGCTCAGCGTCTAAAAATCCTCATCAATCTCGTCAGTTTACTCTGCTCGGCCTCTAAAGCTGCTGATGAACAACAGGATATGAACAGTGACATATTATCCCGTGCTCTAGCATCGAGTCAAGCTAACCAACGAAGGAAGACTAACAAAGCTTTGCATTGACCAGACGATACATCCCAATAAGCCACACTTTCCGAACTATGTGTGCAGCCGCCCCCGCGTACTAACTAATACCTCCAACTTCAAAGGCTGAGATCAACAGGGACACATCCAACTGCAACGATACCGTCTACGGGACGCAATGTCAGCACTGACTCAAGGCAGACGTGGAAGGCGACAAAGGTATAGCTTACTATGGCTGTTATCCTGGCAACATACTGGCTGAGCAGTGCTGCTCAACAAACATCAGCTTCGTCACAGACAACTCGCAGAGAAAGGCGATAGCTACCAGCTGGCACTCCCAACACCGATAATGGTAATTGGGAAGCAGGTAATACCAACAAGGATGCTCGAGTCCTGAACGACGATGCCCAGAAGAGCAAGGAGAGCGGCAGCAGTTGGTCCATCGGCTCTTTCAACCAAGTTGCAGCACTGCACGGGGCCAGAAATGCATTGACTAGCAGGAATACCTGTGGCAGCTGCAAGGGTGGCGATGGAGGCGACGGTGAGGAGCTTGTACTGCATGTTTGAGCAAGATATGAGAGCAGGGCCTGAACTAGTTTGTCCGAGTGAAGAGTCAGGATGGACAGTGAGGGCTTTTTATACATTTTCGTGAGCGGCAGGCGTGCCTTGTAAGACATGTTAATGACGCACCACGAAAAGCCCGAGAGTTGCTGTTGAGCTGAATGAATGAGGACCTAAGAAAATGGGTCTGGCATCAGTCATTTTTGAGAGGTCTGATTGGTGAATGAAGCTGACCTGAGTGTTGTTCCTGTATTCTAGCGAACGCCACCTGCGTCAATTATATGCTCCTTCAACCAGTTTCGAGTAAGCGAGCGCTCGTCTGACAGCCGTTGACAGGAATTATGCCATACAGAATTAAGTTTTATGTCTTCGTTCCTGGTGTCTCTGGCGTTTGAGCAACAGCGCCGGCGTCTGTGAGAGTAAGATAGTGTCCCTGGTCTCGACAGCAAGAATATTGTGACGCGTTCTACATGCCATCGATTTGGAAGACAGGGATTGAACACTTGAAGCTCGAGGCACCACGTTCCTCACCACACCCCGAATAGTCTTGCGTATGATACGGGTATCTAGTGGCCGTAGCATAATTCAGCTTCAACTACATTACGGGAATTAATGAAGATATGGGCCTGGCCACTGGTGTGTCTGACGGAGGCTTCAGCGGTGTGTTGAGCAATTCCACTCGTGGCGCCGACGAAAACAATGACAGGAATATCCGTAAAATGATGCGTCGGGCTGGTTGTAGAGGCCGAGTTGCTGACTTGAGACGGAGGGCCTGTTTGGCGGCACCATTTTGTAACCCGTTTCCCGCTAAAAACAAAATGGACCATTTTCAGCCATAGGCGCCCAGGACCGAGAACGGACGGAGAACGGCAACACATTATTCAGATTATTCCCACAATGGCATTTGTGTCTGTAGACCTTGTACGTCTTGGTTACATGAATTGGCTTCAATCTATGGATTTCGCGAGACTCAAGGGACTTACCAGGTTTTTGCACCATATTCGTGACCTCGAATCGTCAAATGGATTTGTTCCTATAGGAAGGTTCCGAAAGAAAAGGCTCAATACACCATGTGAAGGGAGTGAGAAGCGTGTTTGGTGAACAAGCATTGATGCTCGTTGTCCCGAACAACGATCCGTTGTAGTAGGGGGACCGGGGCACGGAGCGGAGGTTCCAGGCCTGTTTGGTAGTGCTTGGCATGAGCTTCCGGCGCGTAGTCTACATTTCCGTGTACGTAGCAGCTATTATTCACAGCTAGCAGCATCGTCTTCGGCATCGCGATAGCCAGACCACCCGGCCCTCTCCACTGTTCCGACGTCGACGCTGATGAACCTCTTGCTCTCTACCAGTTCCCTATCATTCTCATTCAAACTACCATGCTAGTCACATCCGCTTGATCGAGCATAGGTCGTCAAAAAATGGTCTGAAGCATGCTCTAGGAACTAGGCAATCCATCGGAACACGGCTTTTTGCTACTTCAAGGTGGGCGACGAGTACCCTTTTTTACGCTTTCGACGTTGACCTTCCTTCAGGATCTGATTGGTGACCTGACCAAGATTTACGGGAGCGCCACCAACTCAAGGACAGTCAAGGGAAGAAAACCCTTCGCACGTCGAACCGTCATATCAGTGCAGCCTATATCAGTTATGGTATCACAGAGCCGCAAAATGATTCTATAAATACAATGGTGCGTACATCCAAGTGCTATCTTATTTTACAGTGGTTTGAATATGAAAATTGCTTCAGCAGGACCCAAAAGTGACGCGTATTCTCAAACGACAACTATCTCCCAAACATCACCGCCCAAACTACTCCTTTTCAAACCAACGAGCACCTTTTTACCCTGAAGATATTGCAGTCTCGTACCCCCTCCACCTTCCAAACGCTCCGCAACTCCCATATGTATCGCTCGGAGCACATCCCCTACCGTTACGCCCCTACTGTCTGATTGGTGAACAGTGATGCACCACGGCAACTGCGGATGAACTATCGTGATGGATGGTAATGCAGGCTGCGTCGCTAGTTCCAACATAGTCGGGTTGGCTGTCGCTCTAATCCTCGTCAACCCCTCGAAAGACCCGGACAGGTCCCACCTCATGTACGGCGCTCTGGCTCTGTACTGCAGCACCGGGTGCAGCGCAGCCTCGCTTCCATTCCTATTTTGGGTTGGCAATGCCACGCAGCCTCGGAGTAGCGCTGGAGGATGGATTGGCTGCATGACTTGAGCGCTGGCTGGCGGTCGAGGAATTGCCATATAAGGAAATTCAGCTGGCATAGTCGACGATATGTAGGACAACGACGAGGGCATTCGGGCACCGGAAAACATGTCTTAAGGATGCTGAATATGATCTACTCTCAATCGATATGGTTCTCCCGCTCGAATCGAGTCGTTCTGGGGGTCTGCTCGTTGGTTGAGATTGCTGGCTGCAAATCGCTGAGAGGTTGGGAGCTCGTTATAGGGCTCAGTGACGACCAGCAAACGCGTTGCTAGCTGCTGGGAGACGTTGATGAAATTTATCTCGACACTGTCTACACCGTCGTCAGCAGCGTTGTGGTCACTTTCGGCACCAGACATACATCAGCCACGAGAAATTGTCGCCTATCCCTGGAGATGGTATCGCTGTGGGAGGAGACGGGGAATGTGTTCTTGGGTATCGCAGATGGTGGTGGTAGTGGGCAGAAAGGAAGAATGGGCTCTCAGATCCTTATCGAGCCCTTTTCTATTCTACTCGTTCCTCTACCTGAATATCGTGCACGGACCACTTACTGGTTTCTCGCGCTGGGATTGGCTATTCCATGTGTTTCCCATTTTGGTTGTGCTGTGCAATAGGTTATTGCGCCACCAAGGACATGCATGGTATCTTGGTTCGTTACGCCAAAGTGCGTATCCCTCGTTAGCGGAGAAGTCTTTGAGACTGACTTGCGCATTAGATGGATGTTACCTACGATGATCAGCTTCACATCTGGGACGTCGGACGAGGTTCGACCCAATTCTCCTGCCGACCACCTATGACATGGCAGCGACAGAGGCACTCAACACCATCCTCAGCTATCGCGATTTTGATGTGACCTCAAGCTCACTATCCTCGATATCCGTCAATACCTGTCACCGCTGACTTGTGGATGCTTGGATGCTTCCACTACAGTACCTCCCCGAGCTCTCCGTTGGCCTCTGTAGACATGCATGCGCACACTGTTCATGGAGAGCACGTGTGTTCATAGCAGTACGACTGTCGACCTATGCCTTCCAGCATTGTTATCAGTCGT
The DNA here is from genome assembly GCA_001466705.2 of Moniliophthora roreri. NCBI lineage: Eukaryota > Fungi > Basidiomycota > Agaricomycetes > Agaricales > Marasmiaceae > Moniliophthora > Moniliophthora roreri. The sequence goes on from LATX02000202.1 coordinate 319,287, forward strand.
CAATATCGATGTCTCTTCCCGATTGTGGAGTGTAGCCTTCATGTTTCTGACGGAGCGCCTATAAATTTTCATATTCCACCTGCAAATTGTTCTCAAACGACCTCCTTGTCTCCCTGAACGTCTACACCGGTGAGTAGTCCAACTCGTTCTATTCATCTTATTGCTATCCACTCATTAGGTGCTCTGAAGTCTTCCGAAAGAAAAGTCGGGACCTTTGCGAGACTAGTAAGTCAGTCAACTATCTTGAACTTCCAGTGTCCTCTAATTCACGCCTCATCTAGTTCCTGGCTCTAATTACTGGTATCGGATGCGAGGTGATCAGATTACTCGCTCCCAAGGGCCAAACCGTCTTTCTGTCTTCACGAACGCACAGTCGGGCCAAGGTACGGTCCACCTTGTCCTCAAATACGCTCGGCTGGATGTGACTGACGACCAGTCAGTCGCTTCAGCGAAAAATGACACTATAAGGGCAGAAGGAGTGCTGGTAAGTACTCCGTGTACTACTAGTCCCAAACGCCTCTAATCATATCCAGGGCATCGTTCATCCAGCACCATGTCCAGCCAACTCGACATTAAACAAATCGCTCCGCCTCGGCGTCATTCTCAGCGTGAGCTCCGAAGTCGGGTCACGTACCTCTCAGAAACGAGGCGGAAGATAGGCGACTGAGGATGTTGTTGCCTCTGAGTACCATTAAGCCCAAGTAAACAAAAGACGGGTATGTTTTTCGGGCTGTTATCGGATCGTGTACTTATTCCTGAACCTTACAAGCATCTACTACGGCTGCCGGGCTTATGGAGAAATTGAGGAGTCTTTGGGGATCGTTACATGTACACGTTGAGGCCGTTACCAAGTGGCTTAGCCGGCGGATGATGCATGTCAGACAATTTATGGGTGCGCTGGCTCTGTTCTGTAGGAGCTATCATTGACAATGGATGTGTATCTGGTACATGAAAAGCTCGTGCCCTATTTGATACAACACGTCTTCCTCCGAGTCAAAGACAAGAGCGCTTTTCACTAACAAGCTTGGCAAGCCTATTTGTCAGAGCTGGCGCTACTTGAACCTCCAACGTGATGTATGGTTATCGAGTTTTTTCGCCCATCTTCCGTTCAAACATGACCCAAGTCAAGAGGTAATCACCCCATCTTCTCGGGGCTATCTAGCGAGACATACCACGGAAGAGAATGGACTCCGTTGTAATCCGGGGTGCAACTAGCCGATCGCGAGTCGTGCCTGGCAGCAGTACGCATACCAAAGGTCGTCTGGCAATAGTGAGGGGGGGGCTAGATAGGGCTAGCTGATGCAGACACGGTGTGTCGAAGAGGGACACGTGGATTTAACATTGTGGATTCTGGGGATAGTTCTGCATCGAACGGTGTGTCGACCGGCGATATCTGCTTGAAGTATTGCGTCAATATATCTGCATCCAAGCTAGATATCACCTACCGTCAATGTAGGCAGAGTACCGGTCTGAGTTGGTACTATTGGGAGACTCCGACTCGTGGTGATGGGAGGTGGTATGGCACTAGCATTAGCACCAGTTGCATGACTTTCAATGGGATAATATGTTCTCAAAAAGTGCCTGGTGAAAGGGGCATGAAACTTACTCGTGACTCGACTTCCTGCTCGCAAGAGTGCTATCCAGGAGGCGCATGAGATTGCCTCGCCTGAATGCTGATGATGAATAGAGAGAGCAGAAGTGGTGCTGAAGATACCATGAGTCATAAATACGAGCCTGTGCTGACGGTCACGATATTACCTTTGTTAAAGTATTGACGTCTGGGCGCGTTTCAGGATTCTCCCAACATAGCTGCAAGAACCCTTGTAACCTCACGGAATAAAAGCTAGGGTTCTTTCGCACTAGCACCCAGGAAACCGCACCCAGTGACCAAACGTCAGCCTTGAAAGGATCATAGTGCCCACTGCAGTGGAGTTAGTATTGAGCAAATAAGACTGAGTGAAAATATCATCTCACAAGGAACCTGCCGTTTCTGGGGCCTGAGACGGTGAGCAGCACGGTAAATTGAGAAATAAAAAATAAACTTACCTGCCAGTACTCGCGTGAGTCTATTCCTGATACTGGTAACGTCAAGGCGGTTGCAACCGCAGCCTTTTTTGACCCAGAAAAGCTACCTGTGAAGGAAAAAAAAAAGGTAAATGTACGTGAATATAATCAAGTTATTAAATAAAGTACCAAGTTTCAGTACTCCGTCGCTATTGAGCCAGAGGCTCTCTGGCCTTATGTTGCAGTGGGCAATGTCGTGAGATCGCAAAAATACCATAGCACGAAGTAGCTGTATATGTTCGGTATTCAGCAAATCCCGCAGTCGGAAAATTCGACTCACGTCCTTGATCAATGTTGCAATCAGGACCTCTCCTATAAGCAAATGCTTCTCGATGAATTCAACGACATCTGACAACCGGTATGTCATCAGTTCCCTTCGCACCCATAGGCAGTCTTCTGAAGAATCGACGTATAGTGCATCGATCCGTTGGATATTGGAATGGGAGATCCCTTCCAGTACTCTTAGCTCATTCCGCAGCTGCTCCAGCATACCAGACCAAGACGGCGTGACTGGAATGCATTTAATTGCTACCAGTTTCTGTTTTGCCACTCGTGAAGAGAGACGAAGTCGACTATTGCTCTCCATGTTGACTCTGGCAGAAAACACAGCACCGCTAGCATCTTCCGTGATCATTTGCAAGTCGTAATAGTGATCGCGTGGATTGTCGACAGGATCTATAAATTCATCCAGTGGCTGAACGACTTTTGATAGCCATCCTCGGTAATCCTGTGGCTCCTCCCGTGCTGGCTGGCTTGAATATGAAGGCAGTTCTGGTCTACTTTGGATAGCTTGTCTATTGTCAGATGCTGCCCGAGTGCGTGCCCTCTCGTCATCCGGTCTAGATACCATTGACCCTTCAGGGTTTGGTGTGGGAGCAGTCTGCGCGTCTGGGTCTACTTTCTGATCTGACTGCCAGCGTTGGAGATTGCCTGATCCCGGCTCCTCTGTGCCGATTTCACCGTATGCTGGGGGAGGATCCTCGGAAGGGTTTGGAGACACGAGCCCAAAGGATGCGCCCGATTCGGGTGTATGCCCGGGAGTAGACGTTGGAAGAGAGATGCCTCTCTCATCGTCTCCCGTGTGTGAGGTAGCAGTCATATCAACCCAAGGCAGTGAGCCCGAAGCCTGGATGCTCGTCTTCTCTTGATAGAAACGATAATCCTCAAAGCTAGGGCCGCTGTCGAAAGGTGACACGGGACTCTCTTCTTCCTCAGACACTAAATCCCATTGGGGCAGGAACATTTGATCAACGTCAATATCATTGGCCTGCCTGGACGCTAGTAACTGCTCCAGAAATACATGGATCACAGCGGCCGACGGGCGATGAGCTGGATTGGTATGCCAGCATCGTTCAATGACATCCCAAATATTGTCTGGACACCAGCCGTCAACTGGCCTCTCTGGTCTTTTCCCGCTGAGGACGAGAAGCATGACCTGAGGGTCCAAGAGGTTGGGAAAGGGCGCCTTGCCTGTGATGATCTTCCGATCCGAGTTATGTCAGTCAAAACACAAAACAATAAAAATTTCAGCCTCACCTCCAAAACCGTGCAGCCATAGGCATACATATCTCGAGATGACTTGCTTGATCCTTTGAAATGTGGCGATTCATCACCGGTCTTGAATAGTTCTGGAGCCATCCAGCGAAAAGAACCCTTGGGACCTCCGGTAGTAGTTGAAGAAAAGAGTTGTTCGGATTCGCTGGTCATTGCTGCTAGACCAAAGTCTGCAAGGCGACAACACAAGTCATTGTCAACGAGAATATTAGCCTGAGTGCCTTTATTCAGTACGAGAGAGATGTTTCGTAGGGCATGAATTATCTTACACCTTTGATATCTCCGTGAACAATTGCTGGGACATGGGAGTGAAGGTAAGCAAGGCCCGCTGCAATGTCGTAAATCTGATAGTTTACGATCAACATGACCCCAAATTATCGAGCCGGAAGAAGACGAACCGCGCTGAGTCTGTCGTGTTCAGGATTTTTCTTCAGATAAGAGATAATGTTTTCGTTTGAATACCATGGTGAAATTAAGCAAAATCCGGGAGAGAAGAGAGCAGTATTGACGCCGAAAAGCGGAACAATGTTAGCGTGGTTCAGTTGAGTCCATAGTAATGCTTCTTCACAGAATTTCTATTTAGGGTGAGATCGCATGTTCGGAGACTATCTCTGAAAACTCACCTTGAGGACTTTCTGCCTTTGAAAGCTATCTCCAAGGATGTGCATCCTCAATACCTTCAAACACACATGTTCCCCAGCCATTTTCCCTTTCCAAATATCCTGAATAAAGACTGAATGAGAAATGCTACGGCACATCACAACGAATACCACACCGAGAAACCTCCTCCGCAAATTGGATGATCGCCTTGTCGCACGACGTTTTTCACGAACAAGGAGGGTGGTAGGATATGATGTTTCTTCACCAATTTTTGCATGCATTTGACGCACAGTTTTCGATATTTAGCACCTTCTGCCGTTTGCGCTTCCTACACATAAGTCAGTTTCAATAGTTCGGGCGTCTCATAAAACAACAGCGTACCGTTTGCAGAAGTTGGACGACAATGGGTATCTGACTCGCGTCTAACAAGAGTAAAACTCGAAGAGGGTCCTTGTTTGCCAGAATTACGCGGAGATCGCCAATATCCTTGATTTCTTGACGGACTGCTTCTGGATTGGGCAACTCCTTCCCATTCCTAGAGACATAGTGCACTATGGAATGAAAGCGAGCCCGGATATTGAAGCTCATTGCAGGGACGAAGAAGCTGACAGGGGAAGGAAGACAATAATGGGTCCCATAATTGTCATCCTTATTTATCAATTAACAGCATTCGTCCCTGTGGGAACTGGCGGGAGTTGTGTGGAGAAAACCGAGTGCACAGCTCAGCTGAACCGTAACGCCAAGGCTACCGAAGGCCGCGGGTAGCAAGAATGCTGTATAGAGAACTGGCAGCCCGCGTACGTTACCCGGTCACTGGCTGAGGTTTCACTGAGCTATATCTTCTCTAGTTCTTAGACCTCAGACCTTAATCCAGAGGTTAGGACCTTCACTGAGGAGAAGGGAACGTTCAACATCGATACCATGAATTACATCCTGTGACGCCCGACCCCAAGTGAGTAGACATTCGCGCACTGCCAGTGAGATTACCATCTTGAGTGTCGGGTATCTCAGTTCTATTATTAGGTCCGTCCCAGAAATAAATCGTGAAGGTATCAACCTGTATAAAGATGATCAGGCCAATATAATTAGTACTTATCAGAGGGTGTTGTCAGGAAGCAGTGAGCTCACATAGATCATGATGGTGAGAACTAACGCTAAGGATGACTCCGGCCGACGCCGACGCAATTTTCTTCCTGCCGTCATCATCAACACTCACTTGACCCCAGTACTCGGTTCTTATCCCGCCCTCCCTACTGGATAACCAGCTACTGTCTTCGTGTCAGAGGTCGTTCGAGCTAGTCTCTCAGATGAAGACAGAGAGAACTGGGGGATAGTTTGGGCAGATTTTCGTCAAATAAGAGTTTTAGAGGTGCGCACGTATCATGGTTCTTCACCTTCAAATCTAAGTCTTCGTTTTAGCGTCTCTTTTGCAAGGAGTATACCTCATTCGAATGTTTTGGACACCCTGTAGCCTTATAACGGCCTAGCAGAACTCCCCCGCCCTTCAAATTAACCATGTCGTGTTCGGGACTTCCGCTGTCGTTGTACCTTTCTAAGGGCAATGCGGGCAGGAACAGAGCTCACCTCCCGACCCTACCCCCGAATGCTGAATGAGACTTCTAAATACCAAGGTGTGTATCTATACAAGTATTGCGTTCTACGGTGCCCTTAACGCGAGTTCAACAGTGAAAATGATTCCAAACGACCATTATCTCCCAAACGTCACCACCCAAACCACCCTTCTGTACCATCACCAGTATCCTGTTACCTCGCAGGTACCGAAGGCTCGTAACTTTTCCGTCTTCCAACCCCATACTAGCGGCGAGATACATCACTCGCAGGACATCTGCCGTCGCTACACCTCTACCGTCCGACTGGTGTACCGTGATATACCACGGCAGCAACGGATGAGAACCATAGCCATCGAGGGCAAAGCGCGCTGCGTCACCATCTGCACTAGAGCCTGCTACCGTCGTCAATCCCTCGGAAGACCCCGACAAATGCCACTTTCCATGCAGTACTTTGGAACCATACTGCAACACCGGATGCAGCACAGCTCCTTTCCCTGTCCAATATTGGGTTGGCAACGGCACGCAGCCTCAGATTAGCGCTGGTGGATGATGTGGGCTGGATCTGTTGAGTTGCTGTTGAGCGAGTACTCAAGTACCTGCCAAATAAGGAAATCCAGCTGGCATCGTCGACGGTGTGTAGGATGATGGCGAGGGCATTTGGATGCTGGGAAACATATCCAAGCGATGTTGGATATGGTCTCATTTTAGTCGATGTGACCGCCGCGTTTGATTCGTGTCGTTCTGGCGGTCTGCTAGTTGGTTCGGATTCCTGGCTGTGGAAAGCTGGGTCGTTTGCGAGTTTGCTGCTAGGCACGATGGTGATGAGGAGAAGGGTTGAAAGTTGTTTGGAGTCGTTTTTGGGGCTTATCTTGACGAATTCTGCACTGTCGTCAGCACCATTTCCGTCTTTCTCAACCCTAGACATATCCGCCACGGTTGACTGCTGCCTACTATTGGAAGTGGTACCGCTGCACGAGGAGACCAGGAAGAAACACCGCTCTATCACAGATGGTGAGAGAAGGATGAATGGGCTCTTGAATGCTCAGTGAACCCTTTTCAACTCTACCGATTCCCCGGCCTGGATATCGTGCACGGACCAGTTATGGTCTGTCGTGCTAGGATTGCCTATTGCTATACCAATCTATTGATTTCCTATCTGGACAAGCAGCGTGTAGGGTAGTCACGCAACAGAGGCAGACGGGTCAATGGTTCGTTGTATTGAAGGTAAGTCTTGATTTTCTGAGGAATCAGTGCCTTGGATGCTGACTGCTTATCCTCAGATACTGCTCACGACGGTCACCTTCTGGCAACCTGGACGTTTGTGCCCTTCTTCACCTGTCACGCTACGGATGCTGCCCACTTCCCCATTCCCGTTGTCTGTGACGCTAGTTGCAATTCCGTCTCCTCATACGTCTAGCGCGCCCCAGACTATACTCAGTGGTCTACGAAATCGGCCAGGAAGATGGTCTTTTTACTGCAGTTGGCACATCGCTATCGTGGCTGCTATAGGAAGATTGTGCTCAAGAGTTATCGAACTCTTTTAGAGTCCAAAAGAGCTGTTGCTTGGCCCGCCTGTCTCAACGATACTCGTTCCCGTGATTGGAACAGGCTGACCGCGACATGAACAGCACGAGTGTATCACCCGATGCCGTTTTTAGCATCATTGACTGTCAGAATATCAGCACTGCTCCGAAAGTCGTACGACATTTGTTGACCTTCGCTGGTGCACCTTTCCATATTAGGCAATTCTGCTAGGATTTTTCTCGAAGGTTCTTGACGACTTTCGAAGTTTCTCGGTGATGTTTCGGAAGACGACGCCGAAGGCCACGGCGAACATTCTACATTTGATTCAGGGAGGAACGATGAGTTTTAGCAGCCGATGAAGATACTTGAGACGGTATGTTGCCCCCGTCGTCGTTAACGGACATTCTATTGATCCTACTTTCTACGCTACAGCTATCTGGAGTCCGAGAAGTAATAATACACGTTCCATGACGACCGACCTGCGTAAATACATATCCGATAATGTCCTTCACAAGACACACAACTCCCAAATATCACCTCCCAGCTCGCACCTCCTTAACCCCACAAACTTCGGCCGGCTCCCCAACAAATCTAATCGTCTTCCGCCAGCACTCAGTGGTGTCTGTAGCGCCTCACAAACGGCATAAAGAACATCGAATACGGTCACACTCTCTTCATTGACCGATGATCGATGTACTGTCACCGGCCACGGCAACTGTGGGTGTACGACCGCTAGCGAAGGAAGCGCCGGATTCGTTGCACTCTCCAGGAGATACTTTATTGTTGGATGTGCTCGGAGCATCTTCTCGAGACTATCCGGAGACATATCCCATTCGAACGACGGAGCCTCCCTTGGATCCAGTATTGGATGCAGCTCGACTATCGTGCCATCATCGACTTGCGATGGAAGTGGCACGCATGCTAGAGGTCGTCTAATAATGGGTGGTGTCAGCAAAGGAGCGCGGGACAGGGTGTTTCCCGATATGGACGTGGGCTGAGGGCGTTGCAATTCAAGGCTTGTTGTCGCCGTACACGTCAGTGCGGGTGATTGGGGGTCGATTAGTAGTGTTTGGTGTGATAAAAAGCTACGCCTTGGCTCTGTCATGACCAGGGAGAGTGTCTGCTCGTGGAGACGAGATGCGTGGTGTAGGTTATCGTTGAAGTTGTGGATGGTTTCGAAATGAATAGTGTTCGGATGTTGGCTGGTATATCGTAATTCGATGGTACACGCTCGAGTTACACTGTCAATATTGTCCTACACTTGAAGTGAACTGTACTTACTGCCAACGTGTTCGTATGCGGAGTAGTCTTTAATGGTATTGGGAAGCCTGCGGAGTTGAGGAAATTTTCCCCTAGCGTCGACCCTGGGCACAGCAATCCGGGGGCAGCAGTGATAGGTCGGGTGATGATGAGGGAGAAGGAGGAAACATGCAAAATGGTCAAAGCTCTATCGTCCCATTTTGTGCATCACGTTATTATACTCGTGATGTACATATAGTTAGTGTTGGGATGTCAATCAAAAGGCATAGCAATCCTATCAAACCACCGCGAGTAAAAGACAAAATAGAGCGCAGAGTTGAGAGTCATGGGAGTGTGGTGGTACAGCTAGTGAGTCCTTACAAACACAGGAATACACATGCTTCTCTACCTTGACTTATCCTTTGATCAGGCATTGAAATCATTGCTTCAGAATGTCCTCGCAAACCGACTCCGACTCTAAGCTCTAACCCCTCGCTAGCCTCATCTAAATATTTACTTGAAAGGCGAGCCGGCCGATGGTCTTTGAGATATTTCATAAGGTCAGCTTGTTCTATTTCCCCCGGATGACTTGACAAACGATGCTAGGAAGGTCGTAAGTCATCATACATAGCAGTTCACCTGCAGAAGAAACTTACTTTCGCCAAACGACCAATGTCCGGATGACCGACCGGATTTGCAAGACACCGCTGCACAAACTTGTAAAGCACCGTCGAGCAGGACCCGGAATCCAGCGCAGGGCATGAATAACGGAGAGTAGATGGACCCGAGTCTCTGGAAGGAGGTTCACCTTGTATTAACGCCCAAGTGACTGCACCAAGCGACCACATGTCGGCTTTGAATGTGTTATAGGGATTGAGACTAAAACAGGTAATCATAAGACGACGGAATCGGGTGTTTTTAGGGCTATAAGCTCACTAAGGGTACGCTGTTTCCGGGGCCTGTATCAATGAATAAGACAGTGAAATGCACGCCACATACCTATGCGAACCTGCCAGTAGTCTCGAAATCCTGTCGTAGGGGACGGTACAGAGGTTTCAATCATGACTATAGAGTCAACAAAGCCGCCTTAAAGTCACATACAGTATGTGAGCTGAAGCTGATCAAAACTGTCATACAAACGACATACCGAGCTTCAGTATTCTATCGTAGTTCAGCCACATGCTCTCCGCTCTGATGTTTCTGTAGGCCACTTTGCGGTTCCGCAAGAACTGCAAGGCTTGAATGATCTGTGGGGAATAGGGAAGTAGTCTTGATAGTATAGGAAATCGACTCGCGTCAGTGATTAATCTCACGATTATCTGTTCCTCCAATGCCCAGCCCGTCTTCTATTGTAAAAGGTGTTTCTCACCGAGAATCCTCCTCCACGCACTGGGTAGCCGCCCTGTCGCGTAACATTATTCATGAATGAAGAGGGCGGAAGAATATTATGTTTCTTCACGATCTTGCGTGGACACCTGATTCAAAGCTTTCAATATTTCCGATCAACGGTAATTTGTGTTTCCTGTTAGGTCGTCATGTCGAATGTTGTATGGGAATAAAATAGAACATACTATTTGCAGGAATTGTGTCACAGTAGGAATCTGGCTATTATCGAGCGAGAATAAGACTTGAAGGGCATCTTCACACACCAGGATTGTACGGAGAACTCTAATGTCCTTGACGTTTTTGCCGCCGGCTGCTCCTTCAGCGACAAGATCCCTCCTGCTATTTGAGACGTAGCGCCGTGTGACACGGGGGAGGTGTCAAGGGCGAAATCGAACCTTCATATATAAATATTGCTTCAACACCATTTCCCGTGTTCTGTAACAGCATTCATACAGATGGCGGTGTCTAGGGAGAACACAGGGACGACTGTTGGATAATGTATAACAATGCACAGCCCATATCAACGCACTGAGTGTTTGAGTATGAGAGTTTGAGGTGAGGTAGCGCTTAGGGCAGTACTCCTATGCTTTTGGTGAGGCCACAGCATAATGATCTTAACTACCGCAGTGAGGGCTTAGATCCGGGATGTCCGAGCCTTGATCTTAGTACCAAGGGACGGTGGGGGAGTCCTCGACTCATTCGATGGAATGAAAGATCTATAGGACGTAATTTAACCAAAAAAGAAATCGTTGGGTACCCGTACATACTTTTGGAGTTCCAAAATGATCGATTAAGTTGCTTTCAATCAAAGTAGAATTCGTTATTTATCTGAATTGAAGAGCAAGGGAAATAGCACTTGTGGCAGTTGCTTGAATGGTGAAAAGCCTGCGTGAAAAGAGGGGAAATATTGTGCGAGGAGGATGGTATCGGAGAAAGAGTAATTGCAACACCCGTCGTCGGAGCCGGCGGCAGTTTGGTTTACCACGGTCACGAATGCTCTCAGCACTTCACGCCCAACGAGACGTTAGTGGACGTTATCAGACACTATCGGACGCTATTCGACAAATCCGCGGAAATCTGACACGCACCTGACGTTTTCTGACGTCCATCCGATTAACCTCGCTTGATAGCTTCTTCCCCGGCTACCAACTTGGAGCATAACTAAATGAGACTTTAGAAAAGAACGTGGCTCGAGATGGACTTAGAAAAAAACTTGTGCCTTGCAGTCTGTCCTGTATCCTGAATTTCCCCACGCTCACTTCTTTCTTTCGAACCACCACCATCCCAACTTCTCGGCTCCCTCCTAGTCCACTCTTTCTCCCCATCTGTATTGCTCTTTCTCCTTCTCAAGATGAAACTCGATAATTCAAGATACGACGGAGGGAATACTGACATAGACCAGAGTGAAATATGGTACAGGCGAGGTACGTGTATTATTTACTTGTCGTTTTTGTGAAACTAAAGATCTTTCGACGCGTCAGGCACCTTGGAGAAGACCTGGACGACGGCTCCAAACCACCTTCAGTATACGGCTATATCTTGTGAGTCGACCCTAGAGCACTATTATCCTTACACTAAACATTCTATGTGCCGCAGCTCGCCGTGTTGTTAGAGCGACCCTCCTCGTTCATAGCAGAAGGCTGAAGACTGCTGGGGTTGGGCAGAGGGTTAGGGCAGAGGGTATTGGTCACTCGTGTGGGCACAGTCGGGGTTTGAGATAGACAAGATCTTTCGGTACGTAAGTTGTACTCAGTAGCACCTATAATGTATTCTAGTACCTTATCAATATATACCTAATTATCAGACGCTATCAGACACGACCAGACGAAAACCGATGCCTAATAGAGCCTTTCGAAGGCTACCTAAGAAACGTCTAATAATATCAGATAGCGTCAGATAACGTCCGAAGGTTAAGGACACTATCGGACATCATCTGACGCTATCAGACAAAGTTGGGCGTTGTCTGATAACGTCGAATAATGTCTGATAAAACCTCACTGGGCTTCACGACTTCCTCATTGTTGAACGTTGAACGTTGAACGCTCGCAACTATATAACCGTATCCAACGTCTATTGAGGGCTACCTGTTCGCGACGGTGAAGCCAGCAAACCCTCAAAAATAGAAACAGTGTTCTGGCTGACCATATCAATGGCTTTTGAGGCACGTTTTGTTTTATCTTAAGCAGTGTAACTAGGCCGCTGAGACCCCCGGAAATTTAGAATATTTCTCCACCGTCGCACCTCGCACCTAGTCAAGAAAGGAAGCCCTCCGTCAACCCACCTCCAGTGCATGAAATCATTCTCGGCAATTGCGAATAATTCTTTCAGTGAATTGAAGGCTACGCTCCAGCTGTTTGGCTGTCCGTTTACGAACACTCAGTTCTTTCGCCACAAGGTGTATTTCGCGCACCGATTTTCTTGAGTAGTACATATCGACTAGGGCTGGACGCCGTACCCGTATATACGGTGGCGACGGTTACGGCTGTACGGCTATCGTATCCGTACCGTTGACCAAAAATTTTGAGCTCTATACGGGACGGTGGACGGGACGGGTTCAACCCGTCCAAACCCGTACCGTACACGGCTGATACGGCCGTATATACGGAAAGCTCTGATTGGCGGAGAGCAGAGAAAGTGGAGAAGTAATGCTAGACCGAGTCGAGTGCGTGGACCACTTTGAAGCTTTGAGAGTCGGCTGACGGGAATCTCCAAGACCTCCTTGCACCCTTTCAGGCACTTCCGAGGTCACCGAACGGACCGGAATCACACTTTTCGACTCGGAACCACATTATCAGCAACTCTTTTCCTCACAACAGGGCAAAGGGCACTTCCACAATTACCACTGGCTGCAAAGGCATTGTATACGGTGTGTTCCTACTCATTGGTGCTGAAAATTCGTGTACTGAAGAAGAGGTGGAGGTAGACGACCGTACGTACGGCCGTAAACCAGTAAATACGTCCGTCTCCGTCTCCGATAGGCCCCCTGCGAGCAATCCATACGGTACGGTGACGGCATACCGTACCCGTTTTTGACCGTCCATTTGTACGGTCGTATCCGTATACGGATACGGTGAACAGCCCTAATATCGACGTCACGTCTCGACTCAATGATAAGGGGTGAACCATACGGGTCATACCCTGCCTCGTTGACTACATTATACACATCCCCAGTACATTCCCCATGTATCTACCCGCGCAGCGCGCAGAACGTGGTTTAGCTCAGGAGCTATCTTCCCGGTGATATAGATCTTCGTCTTCAATCCCTATTCTGTCCTTTTGCTATGCAGTGGGTTTGACGCTCGGAAGTCTTCCGAAGGAAAGTCGGAACTTTTCCGAGACATCCCTCATATAAAGTCTCTTGCGAGGCCGGTAAGTCCTTCGAACTTCCAATGGCTTCAAACTCACGTGTTATTCTAGTCACTGGTTCTAATACCGGTATCGGGTACGAATTAGTCAGATTGCTCGCTTCCAAGGGCCATACCGTCTACCTGTCTTCACGAAATGAACAGTCTGGCCAAAACGCTGTGTATGCTGTCCGCTCGTGTATCGTTATCGACCATCTAACACATTCTTCAGGAAGAAACTCAAAGAAGAACACAGCCTCAATGTCAAGTACGTTCGGTTAGATGTGACCGACGAGCAGTCTGTCACTTCAGCGAAAGATATCATCGAAGAGGCAGAGGGGAAACTAGATGCGCTCGTCAACAATGCCGGTAAGTGGCCCGCATATCCACCCTCGAGTACTTCTTACCATACCCAAGGCATCGTCATCTTCAGTTCCATGCCTAGCCAACTCGACATTAATCAAGTCAATGAAATTTTAAACACCAACTACCTCGGCGTCATCCGAGTTACCACCGCATTCATCCCTCTCATTCGCAAAGCAGGAAACGGAGTCATTCTCAACGTCAGCTCCGAAGTGGGATCTCATACCGCACAAAGCCAGCTCGCTGAACGCTTCCCGCCGATTTCGGTTATGTATTACGGTTCGAGGGCTATCTTGAACTCGTACACTATTTCGTTGGCAAAAGAATTGAAGGAGGAAGGTATAAGGGTAAATGCTGTCAGTCCTGGGTTGACAGAGACAAGGTTGTCGAATTTCAGGGGAGGAAGGTCAGCGACTGTGGGTGCTGAGGTGTTGTTGCCGTGGGTGCTTTTGAGTCCGGGTGAGGATAAGACGGGTATGTCTTCGTTTTTGTGACTACTATCTCGTATCGTGGGCTCACTGTGGAGTAGTACAGGTATCTTTTATGGACATCGGACTAATGGAAACGTTGAAGAGATTCCCTGGTGATCCTCGCATTCGAGAGTTTCTGCTGAACTTGAGAATAACCACGCCGATAATTAACGGATTTGTTCTATATGTAAATCGGCAATCTATTTCACTTTCGGAACGACGAATGTTCGCTTAAATGACTTCTAAATTATGGCCGGTTAGAACATCTGGAAAGATATTGGTCTCCGGTGACGCATATTCATTTAGCCCTAGTCGGAATAACAGCACAACAGTGTAAATGTATAGCGTCGACGATCATAGGCTCGGAAGCTCGGCGGACTTGGAGTTCCAAGGCGCGGGGCTTCGTTCACCGTTACGCTGCAGCTGACAATCTTCGTTCATCTCAGAAACCGTGTAGTATCGGGTACAGCAAGGAAGATATTCGACAAATGATACATGACAAATAATATCCAATTATATATTGCGCATGCAGAAGATCTAGCGAACACAAAGAAAAGTTGCGCGGTGGCATGACCTAGAAAGTGAAGATTTATTAGCAGATGTCAGCGGAGGAGCGACATAGAGGCTTCCTGACCTCGTTCTATTCGCTCTCAGAAGATTCCGGCTCGGAGCTAGGAAGCACCTCAATCCTGACCACGTTCGACCGGAAAACGTAGCCTGAAAGCCCTTGCTGCTCAATGTCAATGAGCCACCGGGAAAAGTAAACCCAGACTCAAGCAGTGACACCTCTAAGCTGTTGTTTGTAGTTCGCAGGGTATATGAATCGGTCATCGCTGTCATGGGCTCGTAAAAGCTCGGGCCGCAGTTTCGTGCTCTTGATAGGGTCATTGGCGAGCTCTTGTAACGCAGCTTCAGCGTCAGGATGTTCGGTAGGCAATTGGTAGAGCTCCCAGCTGTTGCCAATGTTCCTCCACTCATCTGTCATGCGGTTCTTAGATAAAAGGTGGATAACGAGAATGACTGATTGATACGCACCTTCCTCCACCGATGACTTTGACAGTGATATGCTGTACTATTCTTCTTGCTCTTCGCCTCTAGGGATTGCCTCAAAAACAGGTTTCATGAGCTTGATACGATCATCCTCTTGGAGAGGAAAGTTGATATTCGCGTCATCATCCTCCAGTTTGAAAAGCTTCACAGTTGACTCGCATCCAGCAATTGACTGTTCAAATAGGTTTCCAAGAAGATCGTCCTCAGGTTCCGCTAGGTAGGCGGTAGCATTGCGATCCTCGAATTTGACCTCTTTAGCAAATTCATCACCGCCGAATTGGCGCCGACTGAGCCACCAGTTACTCCGTCTACCGTCTGGATGGAAATACCAATCTGCCCGGTCTATCTCTCCGACAGTCCAGAATACGGCGATCCTGAACTCCCCATCCTGAGCACGCTCATATAGAACCTCGCCGTTCCTCTTGCCTGGCCGCCATTCGAAGTTGTCTTCCGGTATAAGCAAGTACTCGTGCCCAAGAAAACGGCGATCTGTTTTAGATTGTTGTACAATCTGATCAATGACGGTGGTGTATTCGGTTGGTTGTGCGGGCGTTGAATGCTGACATGATATAGATTCTTCGTCAGAAGAATCTTCAATGATTCCATTTCGTCTGAGAGACTGGTCAAATCCGGATTCGCCGTCATCCGGTTCGGAGGACCAGCTCTCGTTCGACGAGGACTCGGAGTAGCTGGCATCGTCTTCAGCTTCCTCTTGCTCTGGTTCATCTATAAATTCCTCTTCCACAGTCTTTGCACGTTTCCTTCGATGCGAAAACGATCTGGATTTGGATGGAGTGGTGTGGGGAGTAGTGGCGTAGTTTAAATCGGAATCGGAGCTGTCTGGTTCGGGAGATGATTCTATTACTTTTCGTTTCTTGGGCGAGATATTATGGTTGCACCCGTCGTCGTCCGAGTCCATGGTAGAGTGAAGGTGAAGACGAGATTAAGTGTATTTCGTAATCAGTGGTGGCTGTGCCTTAGCCAGTCCAAGCGACTCGCCTACCCATGACTGTAGGTAACCAATGTATATGATCTCTCATGAAGCTACATAACGAAGCAGAATTTCACTACGCTATTCCAGATCACTCGTTTACAAAGCCTCACTTTTAACGCCTCCGTCGTTCTGATCAACACCAACGAGTAAGCGGTCGTTCCAAATAATGAACACAGAAACATGCCTTTGTTGGAACTCGAAAGCACTCAGATAGCGGTAATTTCGTTTCCTCAGCTTCTGTAATGTCAAGCACCGGCCGGTTCTGCACCGAGCGATACACAGGCTTGTAAATAGTAGCCCCGCATTAATGACAGCGTGTGGATTTGAACAAACCGGCATTCTTCTTCGGATATGGTAACGACAACCCCGACTGCCCTTAGAATCATCAGAAGAGTTACGACGAAGACCTTATATGGGATACATACCAGCGTTGCTGACCAGCGCACCCAGTGTTTCTTCCTAATGGCCTTTCAATCGTCGTCAATCACATCCAGCCAAGGATCCACCGACTGTCACCCCCACGTCCCAAGACAACTATCCATTCCATTTTCATCGCATAATCCGCAGAGCTCGTAAAGCACACTGAGCCAACACCTGTGATGATACGTAAGTGAGCAAACTGAACGTTAGAGGTATTAGACTCACATACTGGCTAGTCCAACGAGTGCATAGCAGGGAGGCATGCACGGCACAGGGAGGGATATTGTCATATTTGGGAGATACTGAAGGTATGTGATGTGGACCGGGTCTGTAAACGACAGTGCTAGCGTTCCGAATCGGCTTTATCGGATATAGAGAGAGAGCGTCAGTGGGATACACGCCAATCCTGGGTAGACGGCAGTACCTGTCACTGCGATCCAGTCTGGCGCTGACTTGATGACCTCCTTGCAGAAGGAAACAGGAAGCTAGCAGTATACAGTTCAACCATGTACATCTTCCTGATATTGTTTATCGCGGGTGAAAACGAGCCATCGACAACCAGGCGCATCCATGAGTTCTAGGCTGCGAACACGGAAGATTCACTATGGCAGACAGTATGCTAGTCGAAGCACGGCCGGAGAAAGAAGGGCAGCAACTGACAAAACGCAACGCACTCCTTCCCAATCTTTGCACCAGCCTTGCACTGTTCACGTTCATTGTAATAGCGCACCTGACAGCAGCAGTATCAGCATGCGGCAGCATCCAGGCGGAAGAGCTGAAAACATACTTATCTGCTAAACAAGCATCCCATATTCCTGGCTTCATTCAGACTCCGTAGCTCGAAACCGCTATCAGGGCTCGGAACACCTATACCATCATTCGTTAGCATAAGGCTTAGCTGGTAAAGACAGCAATCTCACTATGCTGCGCCACGACACTGCCTCTTCCTCTAGGATCCCAGTAACACGAACCCCATCTTTCCCGTTCAAACACATCTCACACTCTCCAAGTCTCCTTCATCAGACCAGACCAGAAGAGTGGACGATTCACTGGTTCGTCACACCCATCATCTCGGGGAAAGGTGTCAGGGTCTTTGAAAGGGAGAGCGAGAGAATGACATATGACCGTGGACATGAGCGCAGGATTATTGTTAACAGACAGCATCAGTTCTCCGTGTAAGGTAGTAAAATTGCCGGCTTACCTTTGGGCTTTCCACCCCTTCTTCCTGATACACTCGCTCATGTCCCGACAACGATATGGGACTTGCTGTTCTTTCGTATAGTCAGCTTTCTACCTCTCTCGACTACAGGAAGATAAACTCACAGCCGAATCGCTCACGGAAGCGAAAACCTGTTCCCCGTTCAGAAAGTGTCGTTTCTGCAATTTGTGGTTGAATTCCCGTATTGACAACATAATTCGTTTGCATTCTGAGCGCAGAAGATTTTGCGAGGTAGTGCGCCTGGAGTATCAAAGAGCGATCACGGCAAACTTCATTGGGAGGTGTAAGTGCCGGAGCTTCTGAGGGTCGAATCATGAATCATCATCGATGAGATGCCAGTCGACATGACCTGCGCAACGCGTCATTTTCTGTACACGAAAAGACTGAACGAGAAATGTACCTCATTCTAATGAACATGCTTCTTTGCATTGACCGATTGGTCTAGAGCCGGCATTGTAAGACTCTTGGAAATAGCGCGTGTGGCGTCAAGAAACGGCCCCCGGAGGAAACTTAAGCATTCATACTCAATATAGTTAAGTACCGCCAAAAGCTCTGGCCGCAAGCTCGGGCAAGCTCTAGATGTGTTCTCCAAGAGCTTGGTGTCCACTTGTAATGGAAAGCTTTCCGTATGAGGATGGAGCTATTTTGCGAGCCTGGACGACGATGACGTGTCGCGCATGAGCCCAACGAAAAACTTCCGCATAACGATACACGCACCATGACTTTGCCACCAATAATTCCTAGCTCATCTAGGTTGCCCTGAACGTGCATGAATCCACCCCTCGCCCCCAAAGAGCAAAAGTTGTACGGTGCTAGTGACCTCCCCAGGTGCCAATCCGGCCTTCCTTCGCCCTCCTTCACAACGTCTAACGAGTCGAGGATTTTAATACACGACCAAGAGCAACTCTGGTCCAAATAGCCTCCTCAGAAAAAAAGTTTCGAGAGGCGTTGACGCTTCCTATGCAGAGATCCTTCCAAAAAGTTGGATGGCGGGTTGACTTCCGAGTTTTCCTCAATTCGTGGTCATGAAAGGGCACGAATCCGAATCCTGCTAAATGGTGTCAAGAAAAGATCACAACTTGAGAAATTGAATGACAACTCACCTATTTACGTTTCCCCAAAGATCGACCTTGATCACTCTCTTTATGTACTGGCGCTCCATTTTCATCCGCTGGGTGCCGTTCTATTCCTTCCTCCCGACTCTTGGTGCGTGGGGGCTAGACCCGGCTTTAACGAAATTGGCAAATTGGATGAAACGATTCCGCGAAGTGGGCGCGGTGACCCGATGATGATGATGGTGATGGACAAAGGAATGTTCGCGTCAAAATCGTCCTCGGCTACCACCTGACTTGTTCTCAACCCCTTCCAGCTCCGACCAGCTAGATTAGGTTCTTGGAAAAGGGCCTCAAACTATGGTTGGTGCAGGAATATTTCTTCTTGTTCTGTATTTACCCATGTTTATTCCGATTGTGGGGAAAACCGGTTTTCAAACGCAGCGCGAGGCTGCATCTACATTAGCTCGTTCATCAAGAATTCTTGTGCACAATGGCGGTCTCAATGGCAGCCAAGCTGAATTAGGATGTATACTGAATCGTCTTTACAATTGCCCAAACCCGGGGAAGCAGTCGAAGCAATCCTTCAGCTCATCTTTTTCTGGCAAAAAGTCCAATTCATCCCACTCTCCTATATCGCTCATTCCGGTCTCGTTTATACCTACGACTCCTGGGAAGAGGCCACCTATCTGCGGGTGGTCGTTACCCAAAGCCATGCTTGTCAAATCTCGCGGTCATTTCCTATGGTCTGGCTCAGAACCCCGCCGCACTGTGCAACGGTATCACGAGTCTATGTCTGATTCTCTGTGCACAACAGACTGGTACGCAGCATTATGTCGTACCTGGTCTCACTTGTGCTCAGGAGCAGCCTCCATAATACACCCTCCAGGAGATCGGGACGTTATTACTGCTTCAAGTGCAAGGGCCGGGAGCACAGGTCTTCATTAAGTGGACGAAGGCTGATCCTTCCGCTCGAATGAGATGTAAGCATCTGCGACATCTTTTAGTGTGGAGTGTCCTGTTGACCTAAAATTGGAACAACGACTAAAATATTGTACTACAGATGCCAGGCTACTATTCCTTACTTGAAGACTACTGAAGGGCTGCCACGGGCATCGCGGCAAATGCCAGAACATTCGGGTCCAGGCAAGCGCGCACTATCCGTGCCTCCTTTTCTTAGTCGTAAACTGAGCTCACTACCCTGCCAGGGTGCCCTTTCCGAATATCGGCTTCGGATAAGGCGCTTTGAAGCAGTACCCGTCCATCGGACGATCTTTTTTGGACAGTCTGGGATCGTCCATGATTGAGATGAAACGAGAGCTAATTTTTTTTTACCCCGTATACCCAGCTCCGTCACCGTGGGCACCTATATAGGAGTTGCGTGGGCGATGTAAGGATATTCAAAAAGAGGAGCGATTGAAATCGTACCAAGGCGTGCTGCAAAAAGCAGGTGCGTGACCAGGCTCAAATAACGAGTTGATTTACGAAAATAATAGACAGTGTTGCTTTTACTATCCGTTTTATTGCGGTACCTGCATGAAACCAGGGGGAAAGCTTCCGAACCTGGAACATTACGCACCGTTTCCCATGCCAGACGTGAAACATCAAGCAACTGTCATGGATATCTTTCACAACTGGTGCTACCATGCTGGTGTCAGCATGCCAGCTTCGGCATAAACTGCATTCGCACCGTAGTTGCTGGCAACCATCCCTCGAGTTCAGAACACTTCGATAGCGAAGAGAATGAGATAAGAACTCTGTGTCCCGCAATGATCGAACGTCTGTAATTCGCTCTCTGGTGCAGAGATTGCTGTGCTTTGAACC
Source organism: Moniliophthora roreri (assembly GCA_001466705.2). NCBI lineage: Eukaryota > Fungi > Basidiomycota > Agaricomycetes > Agaricales > Marasmiaceae > Moniliophthora > Moniliophthora roreri. The sequence goes on from LATX02000202.1 coordinate 339,961, forward strand.
GACCCCACATCAAAAAACCAAATCCGATATACTTCTCTTCACGGCATGAACGATAAAACCTCCGGAGTCAAATAGATTATGAAAATGCACGAAGTACGCTGGCTCCTTCGAGTACTTGATAGTCAACCCGCCTTCAAACTACAGTGATGCTGCGTGCAGAAGTAGGTCGTGTGGTAGAGCCAGATGATCGTGGCCGTGGTAAAAGGGGGAAAGAGACGCGGCACGAGTTGCCGCTCGACAATGACTCTCCTCTCATCTCATCTCCCATCACGGCCCCCGGCGGCTCTTATATTAAGGGGTCTCTGTTCACTATCCAAGTTTTTAAGCCTTGTGCAACGGCCACAGATTTACGGCACGAAAGAATTCATTCTTTCACAGAAGCGGTATGTCAAGGGGTGAAGCTGTCGTTTGGTGATGCTGGGAAATGGAGAAATGATGTAGCCAGGCCGGTAGATTTTCCGCAATTGGTTTAGTATTCAACAAGCTGATAATACATAAACAATTTACAGTGAAAATATGGTACTCAAGGATTCGATCACGTCGTCCATGTCGGTGCATCCGTTGATCACAAATAGCCTCATCGTCGCTGTCCTCGATAGCCTACTCTACGGCGTCTTCTTGCTCCTCAACGCATTTTGTACCAGTCTTTTCATCCGGAGGTACAAGTCAAATAGCACCGAAGATGCTCGTAGCTACTGGTTCAAAAATCCCATGATCGTCGGCGCACTGAGTCTATTTATCTGTGTCACTGGGGTGAGTTTCTGACGCGTTTTCATGATATGATTCTCATCTAATTCTAGCATTGGACTTGTACGATCTTCGACTTTTTCCAAGGCTTTGTCGCATTCAAGGGTGGAACACAACCAGTTGAATACTATGACGATCCGTCTAGACCTTCCCGTATTGCCAGGGTTGCATTCCTCAGTCTTTCCGTTCTAATAGCTGACGGCATGATGGTATGTGGCTTCTCAACCTCGCACGAGCATATGGGCGAACCATCTAAATTTCAGGTGTACCGTTTATGGATAGTCTGGAGCTTTAATATACTTATAATCATCTTTCCTTGCATTACGCTCCTCGGCTATTTAGGTAAACAGTCATTTGACTCCAACTCCCCATCATGCGCCATTGGCTGATCTCTCCTTGGCTGAATAGTAACAGCGACTGGCACACTACTTTTTCCGCTTATAAATGGCCTCTCTACGGGGGAATTCTTGGTTAAGGGAGGCAAGCCGTGGGTTCTGTCGCAGGTTGTCTTCATTGTCTTGTGCGTATCGTTATTTTGTCCCCAAATTCACAATGAGGCTCATTGGTTCCGACGTCTCATCAAGGACGAACGTGTACAGTACAGGTACGGACCGGACTCGCACCAATTTTGCTTGCTGATCCCTTGTTATCCAGCTCTGATTGCGTTTCGTATCTGGGCCATGAATAAAGAATACGCTGCTGCGAATCTCGGCACGTCCAAATCCAACAGGCTAACTGCAAGTCCTGCAGAAACTTACATCCTTCGGCTCATTTCTGACATCCTTTATAGTGCATATTCGTAATATTCATCGAAAGCGCTTTCATCTATTGGTTTGTATACCTCTCCCTTTCTTCTTGCACGCTTTATACTTATCTTGCTTCGTCCAATAGTGCATGGGGTTTCATCTTTATCGTAGCATTGGCCTGCGGTAAACAGGCTGGGTCGGTGTTCTCAGACACCTATCCGACCATCGCGGGTATCGCATTTGCGCTCATCAGCGCTCGAGTGGGTGCCGAATCTGCGAGACGCTCAAACCGCATTCAAAGTTTCACTAATCCGATATCGAGGGTCCACTTCGAAACCTTTCAGAGCACGCGAGATCATGAAAGTGGCTTAGGGCCCGCATATTCTATGCAGGTCCATGAAAGCCAAGGGAACAGCCAGATGGACCCTCGGGAAATCGGTTACGGAACTCAGGCGCAGCAGAAAAACGGACGTGCAGGACTCTAAACAGACTCTATATTGTATCATATGACTGATTTACGATATCTATAGGAAATATTTAAATGTGTACAATAGGGGAGTGGCTATAGAATCGACGCGCAAAGCTCAATTACCGAGAGTGGAGATCGCTCAAGTCAGATTGCGTTTTGGACCACGACGAGCGATCGCCGGTGTCTGCCGTAGTATCTTGTCAATGCACATAGAACTTGGATGCAAGATGAAGGGGACGTATGATTCTAGGAGCGTCTATCAGAAACCTAAAACCTGAATTAATTTAACGGAAAAATGGCTATCCTCGGTTTGGGGCCCATTCAAGGACCCGAATATGTGAAGGATTCCATTTCATTCTCCCAAACAGTGCTCCGGTGAATGTTGAATTCGGATGATATTCAGTTTTTGGCGGTGCCCTTGCGAGGAACATCAAGCTGGAAGGTTTCTAAGGGCCAACATAGAGATGCATGAACTTGAAAAAGAGAGAGAGAGAGAAAGGAAGAAACCCTGATGCTAGCACGTTTGATTGTGACAGCTTGACAGCTCTCCCTGGTGGTCTAGACACTGCTATTCTCATTTGTGCTTGTTTTCGTTCATTCTTACCGGATGCTCCTGAGCAACAGAGGAAACGGAGAGTCTATTCCTGATTCGTCTAGAATTTGGAGACATGAATAATGAAAGTTGATTAGCCCTATGCACGCCACTAATTAGCCACAGTGACCCATTCTCCTTTCCAAATTCCCATAATTAGACTGATCCTCGGTACATAGTCGAAAAGGCCTCCGTGAAAGAGAGGATCCATGTAGATCGGACTACACCAGACAAACCAGCTGAACACCCAAAGGTACCCAACCCATCGTGGCCACCAAGCCTCCCCAGTGATGCTCCGAAACATATATGCCACGACCGATTCAATCGTGATACCCACAGCTTGGAGCGGGAAGAAAAGTATACTTCTTCCTGCAGTAAAGCTACGGTGCATTGCCGTGTCGCCGAACTGATGCATGAGCCCCGAAATGAGGAACGCGACGTAGCACGCGACCAAGTTATACGTCATGGTTCTGCGGTGAAGTCGTAAGATATTTGCAGCAGTATATCTTCCATACGGCAGAATCGTCTAAAGAAAATCGATAAGCTGAAAGAGCCGAAGCAGACGGTTTGAGCACTAACTGGACGAAGAAGCTGGTGCCAAGTGCGCCTATGAATGGTCTGTCAGCTGTTGAATTGAAAATGAACAAAACACCAAAAGCTTACCCCCAGAACCCACGGAGATTTGAGGCATGTTCAACGCTCCCAAAGAGCGGCGGCCATTCATATGGTTTCGATAATTTCATAGACACAGAAACTACCAAAAGGATGTCGTACATCGCTGACATGGATGTGGCAGCAGATACGCCGAAGGCTGCGGTGTTCATACACCGCCAAAAGAAGGCAGAATCTGCTACGGATGGGCCTCCAACGTGAAAGGCAGGCACGTGCCATAGATAAGTAGACACTGCATCGAGAATGAGGAGCTTTTTGATCATCAAAACTACGTGATGTGCAACGAATGGAGCCCATTCTGTTGATTGAGGAGGAAATTGAGGGAGAGCAGTTGTTGGTTCATGTGACCATCCGACACCTCGAGGGCTACAGATGAGTCTAAACGAGCTCTTCAGCCGTGAGCAGAGTGAAGAGCTGCCTGCCAATTCCTTCGTATCCTTCTTCGGTTGCAACAATCTCGTTTCGCATGGTGTATCGGCCATCATCGCCCATGTGAACGCGTTGAGCAAGAATGCGAAGAAGAATGAGCCCAAAACGTAATCTGCAACTGGGTTTCCGAGGCTCATGTCGAAGATAGTCTTGTAGAAGATGAATCCGAGCGGTATGAGACATAATTTGCGGAAAGGTGAAGGGTTTGCTGCGATGGCAATCCAATAGGTGAGTAGATAAGTGATGATATATGATAACGATAATGGAGAGCGGGCTTGGGCTAGACAATCCATTATCTCTGCGTGAAAGAAGGGGACGAGCGCCGCGGGATGCCAGGGGAACGCTGGGAGAGAGGTGATGAGCACGATGCAACCAAAAGGTCGAGGGAAGGAAACAAACTTTGATTAAGATTTCATTTCCGAGGTGCATGAGGGCAGGCTCTACTATGTACTAAAAGGTCGGCCGTTAAAGTCTCTAGCATAAATACCTGCTATAAAGTGGATCCCAGATTCGACCAGAGAATATGTGCGACCGAGCTCGACCTATTCTTGGATGCGCGGTGATAAGTAGGTCCTAGGGAACCCCTATGAGTTGAGATCTAGATAGGATATCAAAATCGTAGATAATCCGTCTAGAATGTTCGCTCTGCAGCCTGAACCGTGGTCCGCTACTAACCTGCTCAGACTTGCCTTGAGCAGGACTTGGGAGGATAGTGGTCGACCTGCAAGGCGCGCTTCCACAGAACCTCGGCTCACGTGCAGTGTCATCAAACTTTCTGATTGGCTACTCCTGTTTGGTTCGAGCAAATATCTGTTCGCTGTCATCAACGACGAGCAACCTTTACTCATAATCAGTCATTCTACAAGCGACCATGGCTTTTTTGGTTTGATTCTTATGTAGCGGTGAGCAGCGAATTCCCCAACTTTTATTCTCAACTGATCTCAGATCAGGTGCAATTTGGCCACGATCAACGAAGAACATTTATGTGAGATGGAGCTGAAGACCTCTGAGAGGTACCCATTGGTTTCAGGCTGGATCTAGGTGAGCCTTCGTGCTCTATTAGTATCAACACCACTTCTGACATTTCTCGCTAACAGGACACTTAAAAGTCGATGGAAGTTCGATTATTCAGTCGAGAGTAACCCAGGAATTTTGAAGACAGAAATCATCGTAGAAGATAGTATATTGCATCGAGCATCGGTACGTACAAATACAGGTTGAGCGCTATGATACAGCGTCCTGAACGGTCATTTTTCACAGGACATAATAACAACAAAGAGGATCTCAGACGACAACCATCTCCCATACATCACCGCCCAGCTGACTTCTCGTCAACCCCAGGAGCATTTTCTTGCCTTGGAGATATTCCAGCCTCGTTTTACCTCCGAATTCTTCCTCCTCTTTCACCCTCATCGCTGCGTATATCGCACAGAGCACATCCACAATTGTCACCCCTTGTCCATCGATTCCCGACCGGTGAACAGTTATACACCAAGGCAGTAACGGATGGACCACCGTTATCGAGGGTAACGGAGGTTGCGTCGCCAACTCAACGAAGTATGGCGGGATGTAACTCCTATTGCTCCTACTTGTGAAATCCACACTCCCGAAGCTCCTCGACAAATCCCACTGCGCGTACGGAGCTCCGGTCCTATATGACGGGCACTGGAGTATCGGGTGTAGCACTGCCTCGTTGCCTGTCCTGTTTTGGGACGGTAGTGCCACGCATTTGCGAATAAGCGCTGGCGGGTGTAGTGGTAGGGCGTTAGAGGATCTTGGGCTAGTTTCCTGAAAAGGAAATTGACTCGAAGTCGTCGTCGATGTACGGGATGTCGGTGAGGCCATCTGGACGCTAGGAAACATGTCCTGAGGCTGCAAGTAGATGTGCTCGGTGGATGTTAGTGTTCTCTGGCAGATGTACGTCGTGCTCATGTCGATGTCGTCGAGAGGTCGGTTCTAGGATTGTGTGGAATTGGGCTGAATGGGGTCGTGCTAGAGTGTGCTTATGGGGTGCAGACTGGTTATTGACTGCTCGAGGTCGTCCTCGGAGCCCTTCTTGGCGTCGTCTGCGCTTCAGTGAGCCCTCGTGTAGCCTCGACCACCACCAACATACCTTGGCCCACTAGCAGTATCTGCTTCAATGTGTTGTCGAAGATGTAGGCTTGAGGAGCTGGTGAAATGGGTTTCACGACGCTAGAGATAGTGTTGGTACAAGGGAGAGAGTGGTCGGGTTGTTGGCAGATGGTCAGAGGACTTTATATGTACCAGAACCAGCGTCTCTGTCTGTGTGCACGGACCACCTTTCTCTTCTCAGGCAACGATTGGCTGACGGACATGTCACGTCCTACAATGTACTCAATGGCGGGATGTTGGCTTCTCTCGTTCTGCATCGTCGTACACGATCCATGCTACCTCATCTATTTAACTTGTGTTTCTCCTCGACGCACCATAAAGTAAATTATGTATTGCACAGTCCGTACGTTGCTAGCATACTATACATTCCTTCTCTACTCAGCACTGTTTCACGATGTAGGGTGTGACATAGTCTGGGCACATGCCTCTGCGGTTCGTAGGAGGGTACCAGGATATCCTGCACATCCTCGACTCATAGCTGACACCAGAACTTGCTGGCCTTCTCGCACAGATCTTGCTCAACACTACAGTGTGCTCTTGATCTCTGATCTCCCCGAGTGAGATCCGGGTCATGTAGAAGTAAAAGAGTGTGGCGCTGTGGCAACTGTTCATTCACCAAACCCGACGCAATACCTTGTATCTTTCCGACTCTCAATGGCACCTCATTCTCTTTGCTGTCTTCTCATTCGCCTCGGCGCATTGCTAGATTCACTGCTGGCGTAGCTTGGCTCGCAAATGGTCATCGTGAGTGGAACGCCACTCTTTTCGGCGTAGTATCAACAATTCGTGGTGATACCAGGATACGACTCGAACGTTGATCATCTCAGCACGCGGCAAAAGGTTGGGCTCTGGCGCTGGGTCATCGCCTATTTGATTCTGACGTTAGCATCACAGTTTGGGTATGCAGCTTTTTATTCATGAGCCATGACGATTGCATCCTAACTTTTCTGATTTTAGCCTCATTAGCGTGTTCATTAAACGAATAAGCTACGTTTGGACCTTCCCTTTTCTCAGAGGTATCCTGCTTGTGTCAATCGTCCTCGGAGCCCCGTGGATGCTATAATTTCCGTCCCAATTCTCATTCGTACTTGTTTGTGCCTTCTTCGATCGTGTCGTTGGACGATGTATTGACCTTTTTTTTTATAGATGGCTGCTGGATCATCTCGGATTGTATCAAGTACTTGGAAGAGAAGAGGCAAATTGCGTGGAGTGTGGCAGAAGGGGCTTACCCTACATACCAAGGTTTGATTAGTGTCATTAGACATGTTCGATATTAGTTGTGTTTTTAAGGTATTTATAATACAAAAAGCTTCACTCCTAGATCCTGATACCTATTATAAATAACCGTAATTATGGCCTCTTCATTGGATTTTCCCTAGATATGATCACCCTTATTCAAACTAGTCTTCCTTTCTGGCTCAAAATTGGTGCGTTCTCCTTCAGTATAAGAATCTCCCGAAGTGGCCTGTCGGGTACTCGTCGTCGGATTATGACCAAAGTGAATCGGTTGCGATATTTCCATTGTATGCGAGTCGCCGCTGAGGAATGTGTTGGCATGCGTCTTCTCCAAAGAAACCATAATGATGATGAATATTGGGTATATTCCCTGATCTCCGGGTCAATTATGGAATGGTATTGCTAGTAAGGCGTCGTATTGAGTGACTTACCGTGAGGCTGACGGCAATGCCTAAAATAAGAGTGTTTACGGCTGGAGTCATGACGTCTAGTCCAGCAATGAGGATGAGGAGCTACATCGACAGCTTCAGCACCTCCTACAAGAGAAAAAGGATGTCAAGGACGGACCCAGATACCACAGTATAGGAATCCACTTTCAATGAGTAATACAAGGATTTGCTCGGCTCGCGTAGTAGACCTGGCGCTGCTAATGCTGGACTTGATGCTTCTCCGGTATTCCCTGTAGAGCGAACGTTACGATGGCACATTTGAACGAAACATGTGTCAAAAACACACACCAGACTTTGAGAGCGATCAACGATGTCGCAGTGATATTCGTGACGAGCGGTGGTAATGTCATCACGAGAGAATATGTGTTGGGCGCTGGGGTTTCTCGGACAAAATCTAGTGCCGCTTTCGTTCCGTTACCGACAATTGCACCTGAAAAATCGTGAGTACGTTGAAGGATATCAAAGAGCTCGATGCGCACCGAGTGTCCCCAACATACAGAAGGCGAGAAGCATTTTTACTCTTAAGTTGTCCCACCATACAACCCACGTTCTCCAAACAACAATTACGTCTCCTAAAAGGAACTGAGAGACCGGTCAGAGAGGTGGCCAATTCAGAACTTGTCGAACTCACGTTAAACCTCATCAGAACATTAGAGGCGAGCCTCAGTTCTAAATTCAACTCCCGGGTCGTAGGAGCATTTTGTCCATAACTAGTTACTTGACGAAGACACATAATCATATCAATGATGATAACGCCCAGTGAGGAGAGGAACATGGTGCTGGTCAGCAGGAGCAGCAACAGTCGAGCGTTCGTCCGGATGCCTTTGCGACTAGAAGGTGAACTTGATAAGCTCTGTGCAGGAAATAAACAATAGACATCGCGCACTGACAAGAGAAGGAAAGTTGAGATGATAAATAATAGAGCGTGAATCCCTTGAAGAGCATGCCAGTGTTAATGCCAGTGCAGTTGAGCAGACTCGCATCAGGGAACCCACCAAAGAACAAGAATTCGCAACCTATTCTGACAATGACATGTTGGATTGCTGCGACCTGGGACTGAGTAAGATAGTGAGTCGATGCTTTCGCAACGAGGGTCATAGGAAAGATACAGAGGGAAAGTGGAAACGGCGTGTGGTCGGCACATGGGTTCAAAACTTTTCAAGGGGCTGGGAATGTGGAGCTACCGTGACTACGGCGCGAGCCTGCCTATGGCCGTAATCAAGCCGTTTGGCTTCCTCTGTCTCGAATCACTATTTCTGACTGATCTTTCAATTTCTCCCAGGTCAGATGTGTGATTCCTGGAGCGATGAAGACGGGAAGACAGTGATGTCCGATTTGTCCGTTGGAACATGAGGTGGATGACGTTACGAGCGATTTTCGCGGAAACAGGCGATGGCCGGCAAACGGGCGTCTGGTTTGCGCCAATCAAAGGTGTTCTATTGATAATAACAAAACGTGTGCTTCGCAAGTACAGTACTTTAGAAGTTACATAGTGTTCAACGAGCGACACAAAAAACACGGGAATCTAGTTACTGGAAAACTACAGCGAAAATGTCTGCTTCGCAAGTACAGTAAGTACCTTAGAAGCTACATAAAAAGTCCTTGTCCGTGTTCAAAGAGTGACACAAAAAAACACAAGGGTCCAGTTACTGGACCATAATTACAGCACCAACACAAGGAATGCTGGGAGGGCAAAGAAGGTGGAAACAAGTAGAGTGCCTGCACTATTTTCATTATTTTCTCCTGATCTACCAGAAGTGTTCGCAGTGCTCGTTGGCCCACTTGCAGAGCGGGTGTTAGTTAGCGTGCTTGGGTTTTCGGATGCGGGTCCATCGGTCTCTGTAGTGCCACCGACATCTAGATGGAAGCCGGTTCAGTATGGAGGGGTAAGCGGAGGAAGAACATAACATACATTGCTCAAAGGTGGGCATGGAGTAGTCCGGCTCAACGTAAGGCTGGGTATTATTTAAGCAAACGGCTACTGGCGCGATTACCTTCAGACTATTGTTAAAGACAGCTCAATGCAGCAGATGACATGGATGTTACCTTGAAAGCCTGCTTCAACCGAGGGTAGTATTTTATGGCTTGAGACATGGTCATATTGTTCGTTTCGTGGGCGAGGAGAATAGCACCTTCCTATGTGATGGCATTAATACGTTTTTCTCATCATTGCAACCTCACCACTCACATTAGCAAAAGCACCGCTCTCGGCGACTCTTAAAAAGTCCTCATAATTCTTGTCTACATCAGCCGGATCAACAATTCCAGAAGGCCCAGGGATAGTGTCTCTAGTATCGTATTTCCAGAGCACAGTGCGAAGGCCGAGAGAGTCGGAAATGTAGCGGATACGGTCATCCGTGTCGCCCAGGGGAGGCTAGTATGACAGTCATTGGTGAGTGATCATTACGGAATAGTGGAATGATAGATATCGTACTCTGAAGCAGGTAGGGGTGACACCGGCGACAAGTTTGATGACTTGCATCTGGTAATGGATGAGTCAACATACGAAAGGTAAGGAAAAGCAGGCAACGAATTACAGCTGAAAGGCGGTCTCAGTACGCCAGAATTATGGAACGACACAAACACTTACTGTACCACATTTCAGCAAAGGCTTGTTCGCTGGAGAGACCGGTCACTATTCACGAAAAGGGCTCTTAAAAATCCTAGAGTCAGGAAAGGATATATAGAGCACTTACTTGCTTGATGAGACCAGGTATCTAGGATCCGGATCACGTTAGTACCTTGTTGCCATGAAGAAATCAATCTGTTGACTGACGAACGCAGAGTTCATGTCCATCTTCGAGCGCCCGCTTTGCTTGCAGAGGCCAGATGTAGACGTTGCTTCCAATGAAGAACATAGCTGCAAGAGCGTTATGTTAGTCAATAGTGCATTGCGCGATGGGTGAGCTGCGACTCACTAGCTTTCTGGTTTTGGCTGGTCAGGTAGTCGTAGAACGCGTTATGGGAGCAATTGGGGCCGTCATCGAAACCATAACCAAGCGTTTGAGGCTGGATGACCAAATGAGAAAACACGGAATATGCAAAAAGACATCCACAGCACGTACCGGAGGTACCATGCTGAGATCCTCTGGAATGCCCTCTACTTTTGGTTTAGTACACTCCGTAGCAGTCCACCAGCAATCGGGGTCGTTCCGTGCATCGTAAGTTTGAAAGGTTTCAGTAATGTTCCCCTAAAGAAACAGTTAAGGGGGAGGCAGCGAAGAATCCAGTATTCACGCACCTTGGACGCGATGTTTGGGATTCCAGGTGAAATTTCATCCCACTTGGCGCGAGCTGCAGCATCATTGGGAAGGATAGTAGCAGTGGCCCAGACAGGTGGAAAGTTGACAGATTGTCCTGCCAAGGGTGGGTAGTTGTAAGGTCGACATTGTTCGGCGGGATCTAGTCAAAGAGTAAGTGAAAATCCAACAGCAAAAACACAAGTCGACAAACCAGTAATAGCAGACTGTTCTTCTACAGAGGTGCGGTCTTGCGCATAACCAAAAGATAGTAGGGATGCCAATGCCACTGCTCTGAAAAGTCGGATTGAGGCCATAGTTAGGTATAGCGAATGGACGGCCTGTGCAACCAGTATAGGTGGTGGTGGGCAAGAAACAAAAAGAACCAACGGCGAACGAACTTTCCCCTTGGCATTGCTCAAAAGAAATATCAGGGATGGATGCCGAGAACACAAATGATCATCCATCAGTACATAACGGGATTGTCTCGGACAAGACTCTTGTCATTATATCGCAATTCAATTCCTTAAAACGTCTCTTTCGATCAGCGTTTATCCTCCACTGAGCAGCGAAAACACACCCGAGGACACACCCAATGCCACACTCTTCTCAGTAGTTCTCGACACGAAAGATAAGACACTGACATGTGGTGACGTTTAATTCATTTGTAACTGCCGAGCCTCTCCGTGGTGCATGGGGAATCAAGCCCGGCTTGGGCAGCATAACTCCTATCTACCACTCGAGGAATGTGGATTTGCTGTCTTGGTACATCTGCGTTGAGGATTGGTTGTCAAAAGGAATACCGTATATATACCTTACCGATGACATCTAAAAAGCGCTTAGCACGCGTACGGGCCTGCAGACGTTGGAGCTTGAAAAAGATCGCAGCTAAAGGCCAAGGGAAAGGCACGAACAGTCGAAGACGGCACGCGGCATTTTGAGCCCCTTCTCGATCAGCTATCGGCCAAAAAATTTTTGACACGAGTCATGTCATTTGAGCTGTCCACTGTGTAAAAGATAGAAATATCCAACGCGTGCATTATCGATAGTTACAAGAATGCAACCACCGAAAACAGTCCAATCATGATAAACGTGTACATCGTGTCCCGTATCATCCTTGCCGAGGTTCCGTTGCTCAGATCGCTGGAAGCGGTCTCCACAGGCAAAGGAGACCCTGTCGGGGTCACTGCCTCTGATGATACCGACATCGACGGAGAAACGGTAGTCAAGCCAGCGATGTCTGCAACGAGAACCGAGTCAACGAAGGATTACGTAGAGGCGAAAAACGGACGGACATTGTTCAAAGCTCGGTAACGAGTAGTCCGTTTCGAGGTAAGGTTTAGTTTTGTTCAAAGCAACTCCAACGGGCGTTAGAAAAGTGAAGGCCTCCTTCAACTGAGGATAGTACTCCATTGCTTTCGAGATCGTGAAATTGTCCACCTCATGCTCCAGTAGGATCGCGCCTTGCTATGGAAACTGTCAGCGACAACAATGGATTGGGAGAGCAGACCGCGACGTACGCTTGTAAATGACCCGTTCTTTGCTGTCGCTATGAACCCTTGGTACGATTTGTCCACATCCGCTTTGGTGACACCGCTCGTTCCGACGTCTGCATCTTCGCTATCGTATTCCCACATGATAGTCTGCAAACCGAGCGCAGCAGCAATAGCGCGGACACGGTCGTCGATATCACCGTATGGTGGCTTGGGAGTAGGACATGAGTGCCAAGTTGAAGGGCGAAGAAGTGAGAAGGCTTACTCTCCAGCACGTTGATGTTACACCGACCACGAGCTTCACGATTTGCAACTAACCATGCTATGGTCAGAAGATACTGCCTATGAAGAACGTTGAACATACGGCTGAAAGATGATGAGCTCGTTAATAGACAAATTCAGAATTGTCCATGCTCACCGTAATACATCTCCGCAAAGACATCCTCGTTCTGCAATGAAGTCACTAAGGAAAGACGGGGTCGGAATTCTGACGATGCATAGATACTATTGCACTCACTGTAGGGATGAGACCAGGTATCTTCATTATAGGAGTGTATTGAGCTCAGAACCTCGGAACCAAACATGACAACATACGAATGCAGATTTCATGCCCTGTAGCAACTTGAGTCAGTTTTATTACACAGGATGGTACTGAATATTCACCATCAGTCAACGCCCTTTGAGCTTCCAACGGCCAGTCATATACGTTACTTCCGATAAAGTACATCGCTGCCGCCACCACACCTCATCAAGCACTCTTCCGAGGTGATAATCAAGCGACACGACGTACTAGCTTTCTGATTTTGACTCTTGAGGTAATCGTAAAAGGCGTTATGCCCGCAAAAGGGGCCGTCGTCGAAGCCGTATCCAAGAGTCGAGGGCTGCCAGTGACAGTGTAAGCGAGGTAGTGTAAGCATGAGGTGGATGATGCGTACTTCTGGAACTATAGCAACATCTGGGGGTACACCCTCTCTCTTTGGCGTGGTACAACCGTTATAGGTCCACCAGCAATCGGGATCGTTCGGGTCGTACTTGCCGGCACCACCAGAAGTGGGCTACGAAATAGTCAGTTTGTAGACGGCGCAAAGAGATCGACGGGGTACTGACCTTGGGTACGATCTGCGGTATTGTTCCTGCTGCTGATATTTGCTCCCATTTCGCCCTTGCTACGCTGTCATTGGAAAGAATGGTAGCCTTTTTACCACTTTCGGGGAACTCTGCTTGATGTTCAGTAATGAGTGGGAATGGGTATGTTTGGCATTCGTTGGGATCTAGATAAGGACATGAGTACGTGTTTCGGAGAGTAAGTATGGTGTTACTGACCGGTAGTTGTAGCCTGACTGGCCGTAGGATCTTGCTCTTGAGCGACCACGCTATTCAACGAAAGTGCCAATAGGATGCTTTTGAGAATCGTGTTGCGGTACATGGTAACGTATCGTGAAGGAAGTCGTTGACGAGTGCAGCACTCCATACCCCCTAGTGGTATATAAGGGCAAGGGAGGTTACTAGGCTCCAGCCAAGTTTAGTTGGCATTTCTTTGGGGCCTGTATCGTATCGTGTCGGAACCTCTTCGCGTTTTCGTGAAAAACGCAAGGTTTTCTCTTCAGGCATGTATATCTGTCCGATTCGAATAAGTTACGCCATTGACAGGAACGCTGTTGAAGAAAACACACCATCGCAGAACTGGCATGGTTCAAACAGAAGCTGAAAGTGCGTAGTTGTTCGGCCCGTGCAGGGGCGTTAACCATCAGCACCGGCAGTGACTAAACGCCGTAATGCGCGGTCTAAGAGCGAAGGGAAGGTCATCGTACTTGAGACAACCGGCGCTTTGGGGCCGAAAAGGTAGGGGGAGCTAGGTACACGGTGTCTAGTGCCATCGATGTAGTTGACGGTGCAGAAACACTCACTCGGTGTACAGAAGGGGCCTCCAGGGATGTCCTTTGGCAAGTAGTCATGACATTGCCTTAGTTCTATAACGATTCGCTTGCATGCTTCTATAGCTCTGATTGCCATTCTGCCCTTTCCCATCATAATTTTTCACACTCTCTCATCGGTTCCCTTTAGGCAGCAATAAAAACCGGTCGCGGCACACCCTGAACAGTTCCGATCCTGCTTTTCATACCGTCTCAGCTGTACTAGTCCTTCAGTTTTCGCCATAATGCTTCGGTAGCAATCGGTACCGTCAACTATGCTTTCCAGAGTGATGCGGACGCCGTCGGTGATCGATGGCCCTTGACCTCTTCGTGTCCTGATGCGCGTTGTGGAGTAGAACTGGGGCGACCGCAGTCTCTGACGACAGGACATAATTAGAGATGATAGAATGTGAGGCGAACATGAAGCACAGACCAGTATCCAGAAAGAGGACAAACGTCCTATATCCATCCTTCTCTCCCACCCTTCCGTGTTCCTACATCATTTTGTTTCTCATTTTCGTGGCTTCAGTCGCTTGGTTCTCGTGCAACAATCGATCTGATGAGCCAAGCAAGCTGTAATTTGCTTCGGAACACTCAGGAGCAATAGAATGATAAGGACATACCCTGATTGAAACCTTGATTGGGCCATCTTGTCCGGGTCGTCGAGTTGATGGTGGTAGCTGAGTAGAAAAAAAAAATTTATTTCAATTTGCCGGAGTCGCGGTCGGCTCAGAGTCACTGCTCGACCTGAACTACCACGACAGAACTTCATATGCTGCAGATCTTGGACTCTTCCACAACACAGATGATGTGCTTCATGCCTTCACCGTCAATATCGAGGTCCTCGAGATATCTCTCCAAGTCTATTAAGTCGGCCGGCCTTCAGTAATGTCAGCCATAGGGATTCAAGGATAAATTGTACTGTGCGTTTTAAAAAGTCTTCTAGACACAGTTCTGCTCAAAGTCGCTTTTTTCATGCCATTCAGAACCTCTTTCAAGAAGCCTTGCTTTGCATAAAGGACCGCTCTACGATCTTCTAGGGTCGCTCGCCGATCAAGACCTTTACAACAGCGGAGCTTGCAGACACCGGATACACCATCAGGAGACCAATTATACTGGGAAATATCCTTCGGATGTCTCTGGGCTCCAAGATATGCCTCAGAAATGTTGTGAAAGAGGGGCGGAAGTACCTTTGCGATATAAGCCGGGCTTTCATGGTGAGCTGGAATAACATTTCGTGACAACACTGTACTGACACCTATCGAGACAGTAAGCGCATCATATAGCTGCGTTACCCCTGCAGATCAACAAGTTGTGGAGGTACTTGGGCGTTTCGCGTGCGAACTTGAGGGCGGCTGTGGGTCCCTCCTTTGTTCCTTCCCGTCCCTAGGAACTGAAACGTGATAATAGCATATTTATAACAATGGACGCAGTCATCTCCAGGACCAAATATGGTCAATTTGCAGCTAAACCATCGACTTCCTAATTATGATATGGAACACCATCACTGCTTTGTTCTATGCCTCTTACACCTTTCACTAGATATAAAAGCGATACAATGGGAAGTATCGACCAAGGTCCAAGACTATGATGAACCGCCTGCGCAACCTCGAATTTTTTCTGCGGAGCCATCCCGACCCCGTCAGTTACCGCCGCCGTGGCAAGCGGTATCCGCCACGAAGCCACGGTACCAGAGGCTACATGCAGAACCGCTTCAACGAACAACCAAGATCTCGGAGCAGTTTTCGCCACAGCGTGGGCGTAGCAGAAAGAGAGAGATAAGAGAGGAGGATACCGCGACAAGACCTCTGCGGCCAGGCAAGTATTCAATAAACGCCCCTTGATAAATCCAGCTTATCATTGCTCTTAACAGTGGACTCACCTTCTCAATACAACCTTACCAACATACCTTCCTATCTCTTCCTTCACGAACGGTTCAGGCATGAGGAAGGAATTCATCTACATCCAGCTCTACGAACTCCACCCTGCCTCTTCTGGGACGTCGCACAGCGTCTCGCAAACGCCACTATCAATTCTGACGGGTACATCCGCCGACAGCTCTTTTCTTCCGATTTAGATGCATGTGTCACGTATCCTCCATCTCCTCCGCTTACTCTCTGCATACGGGGATGTACCTCGGCGCCTATAACCATACGTACCCAAGGAAGGGTGAAAGACGTGCTTGATGCGATATCAACCTACTTTGCATCACCTCTAACTAAGGAAGAATGGGGTATGTTGGGCGCGGATCGGCAGTGGAGGACAAATGCTTGTCGGTTTCGACGGACTGGTGGACGTCGAGGGTCACCGTATCTCAAGTTGGATGTGTTAGACGGAAGGACAAGGTTCGCGGGTCTAAGGACCCGGGATCGAGATGGGGAGTTGGAGTGGATGTTAGAATTGCTTTAACCTTTGGATTCGGATTGTTTAGGGTTTCATGTTGATTCGCTTTCGTTGGTGCTACCTTCGCAGCTGGTTATGTATTGAATAGATGTTTACTGTACTATGTACTTACTGTATTTGTATAGCTCTAGTATACATATATTGATATCGCTCATAAAGTCATGTTGAGTAAGATAGAAATACATCAGGGGTATATGTAACCTAGATACTAGAGAACGTTGCAAGGTATATAGAAATCCTCGGGTATTATGAAAAGTCCATCGAATATTATAATAAGGGTCCGTTAAAGCCCAAAGCTCACATCAAGGTCCATAAGAGCACCATCCATATCATCCCAACCAACGAGAAACCACCATTCCCCATCACAAACGACGAACTAGCCCCATTGATCAACGGCACCCCAACCCCAATCGTCTGATTCACACAATCCAACATGCGTAAATCGATCCCAGACGGTAGCGGTGCATCCACTACCCCGGTCTCGCTCGTACTCCAAACCGCCTGAGAATTATTGTATCCATCCATCGTCAATGCCACCGTACTCGCCCGATAATACTGTATCACCTGTTCCGGTTTAGGTGCATCAAAGGCCGAAACGTTGAACGGTTTTGCATCTTGCATGTTTTTGGCACTATTGCTAGTGAAATATTGTGAACAGTTTTGGTTGAGAACCGTTATAAGCTCGATAGTGGTATCGTTGTCGGCCACTACACGTAAAATTGTCGAGGTAGCGTTGGATTGGAACGCCGCCGTCATCTGGGGTCCACCCGGTCGGGATGTGTTACTCGGAAGACCGTATTCATCGTTATGGAGGTATGCGGCGGTTCCTAGACCGACACCCGCAGCGCTGCCCCAGACAACGGGCCAGAAGAAGAAGGGGAAACCACGACCCGCGACACCGCGACCCGTTACTCCAGGGTAGCCGCTTCCGTACATCCTAGTGTCAGGAGTAAGTCTTGACGTTGAATGAATGAGATTCGGCAAAATGAAACGTACCTCGTACCAAAAGCTTGCTCACGACTACCTCCTCCCATCGCTCTCCCAGCAAACAGCTGTCCTGCGGGTACAAAACCAGCGGAACCTCCACCTCCACCGTAGGAACTCATTGATCGGCTGCCACCTATTCATCTTCATGAGTGCACTGCAAATGAGAGAGGAAGCCAAAACTCACCATAGAAAGTCGACGACTTTGTTCGCCCAGGACCAGAGCTGGATGATGTCCAGGTTGTGCTACTCGAGCTTTTGCTCCCACTGCTTTTACTACCCCCGGTTTTTCCGCCTCGTGAGCCTCCACCCCTACCACCACCTCCACCGCCTTTACGCCTGTAGAGCTTTTTAGTGTCTTGCCTGGAGGAGATGAGGGGGATGAACATGCGTTGAAAAGTTTAGGGCGCAACTCACGTTTATATAGCTGTCGGATATGTCACATCCGATATTTGTTTCAGGGGTAAAGGTCCAGGAGCTGTTGAACTTAAGGGGGCGATGACCTTCGCTTCCATTAACACCGTAGAGTTATCCTGTAGAACTTGAGGTGTGAGCGGCATGGAACACTGTATGTTTGATCTTGAGCGCTCACCTGTTTGAGTGCCAAGTATGTATGATAGCAGCGGGTTCCTGTTTTGGGAAGGTCTTCGCTCTATGGAAGTATCCGTTATCAGCTTCGACAGAAAAAGCTGTTGAGGTGTACGCATAAGCGATGCTTCAACAGGACATACAATGAACACATGCATTGCGCTTTCGCTAATGAATGCTGTGCAAGTCCTGCATCGGTTTCAACGACACCGGCAGCCAGCAACTGTCTCTTAGTCTGAATCTTCCATATTATCTTCCCGATATCGGGTAAGAAAACAGGTAGACTGTCGTCGGATTCTTCCATTGCGCCGGCCCTGTTGGGCGCATGTTTCATCAAGTCACAGCGAGATAGCGGATCCGGGGAAAATTATCGGAATCTGTTGTACACGAAGTACAGCTTTTCATTTCAACGGGATTCCTCGAATACCAATCGCATCGACCAAGCATCTTCACCGTCACCATCTGCACCATTTTCATCAGCTAAAGTACCCAGAACACAGGCGAAGAGACTCACAATACCCCTTCTCAATCTTCTCTACATCGAATCCCAGCGTATCCCTGTACAGCCCAATAGCAGCCTTATTCGATGCCCGAACATGTAGCGTACATGACTGAGCGTTGTATATCGTTGACATAGCTTCCTCTGTTCAATAAAACATCAGCACCAGAATTGCAAAAAGGACGACAAAACGCACGACTCCTCTCCATCAACCTCCTCGCAAGCCCCAGTCGTCTATATGACCTCAAAACCGATATCGAATTGACATGACCTCGAATTGAAGCTTGTCCCTCTTGCCCCTCCTCGTTATCCTCATCTCTGTCATTCATCTCTAGTCAGCCTCCGCAAAATCGAAATGTCGAACAAAAAAACGCACATTTTACTCAAAACATACCCCACAATCTTCCTTTTCCCTGTTTTCTCATCGATTGCTTCTGCGACGTAGGATAATTGAGGCCAAGCGATGAGATGGTATATCCAAAATCGCATAACATAGTTTTCCGGGAGATTTTGGAGGTTGGTTGCTTGGAGGTAGGGGAGGTCCTCAATCTAACTTTTCATGGTTCAAGCTTGAAAGATTGAGGGGAAGAAAATGGACGGACCGTAGCCAGACGAATGGAGAACATGATGGTGGTGGTGAAGAAAGGTGTCAAGCGCTGGGCTACGGACTGGTCTCCCGTGATTCTGGTTATTCCCTCGTTCGTCCTGGCATATCGGATCATTCGGAATATGGTACGTCGTTAACTCTTCCTTTCATGTGAGTAGTCGACGATGAAGCAACGAATCCCCAAGATGGCGTATCCGATCGAGAGCTCAACAGAGCGCTAACAGAGTAATGCACCTGATTGGACAACTTCAAGCCTCTCCCAACTATGAAATGATACACCATTCGGTCCATCAATCAGGGGATGGACGCGAGGTTAGTTTATTCGTGCGATAGAGCTCAGCAACTTATTTCCGACAATCTCGTCCCCCGCCTACAGGAGGCTGGCTGCTATACACCATTCAGCTTGCTTAATGCGTCATATCAAGACAGCCGGAAAGCTATGCTCTTTCTGAGCTGTACGTGCCTTATCCCTTCTTGAGTTTTTCAATTGACCCCCGTATACTTAATCCTTGCTCAGATTCTTTGAGCCCGTAATGACGATTTCGATGCTAAAGGACGGAACATTTCCATCATATGGCAAGATGCTAGCAATAGTATACTCTGTCGTTGTTTCTTGCGCAGTGCTGCCGACTAAAGTACTTCTTTCAAGGCCCCTCTTTAAGCAAACGGCCCAGGCGCGCCCGCTACCTACACGCAGGGTTCGAATAAGTCATCAGTTGCCTTCTGCGGCTCCGAGGTGCGAAGATGTTTGGAGCGACACTCGAGCCTCAAATTGGAACCTCTGAGACATTCCAAGTCATCTAGGCCACGAAAACTGGGTCACGGTACCTCCATCGGAGTCAGATTGGAACGACAATAAGTCCTTGTCATCCTTAGTCGCAGAGAACCGCGGTCTGTGGCCGCCTCATTGTTATTGAGAAGAACACTGATGCTGTGTCCCTCCTTGTTCAGGTATCCTAAGGCTTGCCACATTCTTCTATGGTGATATATATATATAATGAGTTTAGGCTGTCAGGTTCTCTTGGGTACTACCAGCGCGGGACAGCAAACTTATGTATATTCCATTCATCTCGCAACCCCGGGTCAAGAACTTCAAACTCGAACGACGAAAAGGTGGAGGTGGACATGGAGGTGGACATGGAGGTGGAGGTGGTAAAGGCGGCGGTGGTAAAGGCGGTGGTGGCAGTCGTGGTGGTAGCAGTTCGGCATCCCGTTCGGGGACAGGACGTACCAAGTCTACGACGATCTACGGTATGTCATTCAGCCTCACTTGACCACTTCTAAGGCCTAACCGACTGGATCAACCAACAGGCAGCACCTCGTCGATGACTTCGTATGGCCGTGGCGGCGGTCCAGTCAGCACCGTACCCGAAGGCCAGAAATTTGCCGGAAGGTCCGTTGGGGGTGGAGATCGTAGCTCAATATACGGCTCGAGGTTCGTTTCGCCATACATCGTTTTCACTAGGACTAAAACCTCGAAAACAGAACATACGGTAGCGGCTATCCTTCTCAATCTTCGACGAGCGTTCAAGGCAGAGGCTTCCCCTACTACTTCTGGCCCCTCACCTTCATCGCCGGTGTTGCAGCCGGTGGAGGTCTTGCTCTCGGCGCTGCGGAATATGGGTCGCCAAACGACACATCTCGACCGGGAGGACCTATTCTGGCAGCAGCATTCCAGTCTCTTTCCACCAGTTCAAATCAGACAGTGCTGAAGGTTGTGGCAGATACGGATACTACTGCCGAGCTTGTCTCCATCATCAAGCAGAACTGTTCGTCATTGCTCGACACAAAAGCGGATGACAACCAGATGCCGCTCCCGGAAGAGGTCGTGCAGTATTATCGGGCGAGCTCGGTTGCTTTGACTCTCGTGGGGTATAATAATTCTGCTGTTTACAATAACAGCGTGGAGGATACGCCGATACCGTCTGGCGTTGATATGGTGATGCTAAATTGTGTCAATCAGACGATTGGTGCTGGTGTACCGTTGATTGACGGTAGTGCTGGCGTCAGAGTGATTGGCTGGCTGTGGACTGTGGTGCTGGGGGTAGCATTGTCAAATCTATGTTGATTGATCCTCGTTCGGACTTTATTGTACTGTTGTTTATGTCGACACCCTTGCTACGGTTGTTTAATGGGTGTTCATATGCTCTCTTTATAGTAATGTAATATTCCGATACCATTTGGTTCGAATCGCCTGGCCATTTCCACTGCCAGTTGGAAGCCATGCCCTTACAGAACTTTAGGGTGAAGAAGCGGGCTTGGAGTGAAGCCTCTCGTGCTGACCGAAGTGTGAGGAGACCGTCCAAGGAAGTGTTCACGAGGGGAGACGACTCAGAGTTCACTGACCCAGGCCCACGATGACGCAAGTAGTACATACCATTGAGGCGTGACAGCCCTGGGAATAAACAGCTAAGTATAGCCGCGGGCCCGGGTATAATCCGGACTCCGCATCCGCATCATCAATGCCCTTGACTGGAAGTCCCTTGTTTCATTGGAACCTCAGTGATTGGTTAACTTGACCACACGATTCATCTGCACTCTTACTACAGGGAAGATAACTACCGGCAACTAGGAATCTAGAGATCTCCAAGTAAAGAGCTCTTGATCTTCCGAACTTTCTTCGCCAACAAACCACGATGAAAATCAAACAGTTGGACCGATGCAAGGGCTGTCCCAGTGCTGTCCTCATACTCAGTTCCGAACTTTATTCAATAACCGAATTCGTCCAAATCTCGCCTCGTGAGTCGCTCTATTCCCGCTATAGTTGGCGCTTACCGGTCCGGGCAAAGACCTTTGGAAGAGACACTCAATGATGCACTGTGTATAAAGTGTGCACTGCACTAATGATGACAAGACAGGCATGAACACATGAGCTTGCGTTAGGTACACCAGAGTGGTGTAGCTTCCGTCATAGCATGGTAGTGGTTTTTCTCGCTGCAATGAACTACAGTCAGCCTGCAGTACTTCTGGCGCACTAGGTAATGACTATTAGCGATTCATTCAGACACATGTTCCGATCTCTTGCTGATAACGAACGCTATGCTTCGAGACGCCGAGATCCTTGGACTGTTCAACTTATTGATTGCGGAAAATCCTCCCGCACCTCGTTGAATACAATGATGATCAAACCATAGCCCGCGACCATATAAGGCCGTCTGCTTTGCACTAACAGAACAGGACTCGACTTATTCTCCCAGGTCGGCCAGCTCAATGTCCGCTCATATTCCTTCAGGCTCTGCTCCGCCAGAGTTCGCTCTTCCAAAGGGTTTTGACCTATCTCCATTTCAAGATGGCCCATTCTCTGGTTAGTAAGCTCTCTTGGTTCTCTCAGATGTCCTATCATCTAAGCTATTAAACTTGCAGGTTTCGTGGTTTCAACCATGCGCGTATCCTTGCCTATCCTTATACAATCTCGACCAACCAACCAGTGCTATTAGTCTTCTAGGTGTCATCCTAGTCCAGGCCTGGGCTTATTTCAACAACAACAACGACAGATGGGATCTTCGAGCATTGGTCAATTTTTTTCCCTTCACAATCTATGTCGTGCTCAGCGCGCAAACTGGTCAGGTTGCCTCTCTCGTGTAAGCCTTGCTACATCGCTGTGACCGACCTTGGCGGCTCACAGTTCGACCAACAAGTATCATGGATATTGTCATCACCGTCATGAATAGTGTCGAGATGCATTATGTTCAGGTAGGATCTTGTGGCCTTATCAGCTCCCTGTAACTTACATTCATTCCAGATCTCGAATTTTGGCGATTTGATAGCACTGCAAAGCAAGAAACCGTGAGATAACAGTATTTGAAACGGAGCCGTTCTCGCAACTTCGGCCCTATAGATTCTCATATCAGATGTCAACTGTAGTGGTGACCGTGATGATAACGTTCTTGTTCGTCCATCGATCGCCGCTAATCTCGTTTTGTGCCACTGATGACTTTTGGTTAAATAGGGTTCAGATCTTTTTCGCGACAAGAGTTCTGGTGTGTGAGTGCCAGCAACTAAGATAAAGCACGCACCCTACTGATTGATGGACCTAGTAAACCGTGTTCATCGGGTTGTTCCTCTCTTCATTGTATATCTCCTATTTCATTGTGAAACACGGAAATTTCTCACTCTTGAACCATGCAGATTCTATGTGCTATTGGGGCTTGCGGTCAGTTTTTAATGCACAGTGTGGCAGTCCCGCATTCTAATGCCAATTTATTGATAAACTAGTTCCTGGCATGAGTAAGTTCCGGATCCAGTCTTCGTTTCAGTCTCTCAATCTGAAGGCGTTTATCACCAGTGGTCGGGGTCGGCGGTCTCGTACACTGGGATTTACAGGTGCTGACGACTACCAAGGCCAAGGTCAGTATTGTTTTAAGCCTCTAATACTCGGACCCAAATCCCCCAAAAGATCCAATTAGGATTGTACTGCGGATTTGCCGCACTCGGTGATCTGGCGGTAACCGTTGCCTTGTTATGGTCGTTCCGCCACTCGAGGACTGGCTTTAAAAAGTAACTTCTCATGCCTTTGATTGAGCGAACCATTCGCTAATTGACAAATTCGTTACAGAACGGATGGATTGCTTCAGAAGCTCTTGCAGTATACTGTGACTCGAGGAGTCTTGATGACGCTCCTTCAGTCATGTTTACTCATAGTTTATCTCAGTCAGCCAGGATCACTAAGCTGGTAAGCATACTCAAAGCCCACACACTTGCCGCTTGTTTTGATTATATTCATTTTCGCATACAGGACAGCCCTCTACTACTGTGAAAGCAAGCTGTATGTTATTACGATGCGTAAGTCCCATTATTTTGTGAACGCAGACCGGCTTCTCATTGATTACCACCTCATTTAGTTGCTATGTAAGACGCGAAAGTCACTTGCAAGACATCGAATACTAACCACGTTCACAGGTTAAATAGTAGGGCATCGCTCCGGGGCGATAATCCGGCCGTCGTGACAGTCAGTTCAGGTGCTATCCAGACCACTCAAAGTGGTACAAATCCTAGCCAAGATACCGCAGGATCATCTACAAATGATCTTGAAGCAGGATACGTGCTAAAAAGCTTCACACCCCGCAATCCGGTATGTTATACACCCGTTCATACGTACTTTCCAGGAATATTGATACGAAGCTGCTTTCAGAACTTTGATGAAGACTATCGAGCAGGCATTGAGCCTGCGGAAAAGTCACAGATCCCCAATAATTTATGGAAGACTTCCGCCCATGGAGTGCTTAATATCACTCGAGAGTAGGATTCCATCACTTCAGCGGCCTCATCACGCTAAATGTGATCATATCGCTACGGTTGTAAGAAACGATGTGCTTAACGCATCTTATTTATTCGACTTCGTTCTTGTACTACTCTATGTTTCCACGAATAGCTTGGCACAGTGTTTTTGAAAACTATTTAGCGATGCTCTCCTTATACGAGTAAAGCAACTAGGCGATCCGATCGTTAAACGGCCTATTCGATACAAAGCATGAGAGTGTGTTCGTAACTCGTCTAAAATCTAGGGATACACGATAGAGTCGTGGAAACATGCAATAACAACCATATCAGGCAACAGAAGGCGAGGAACGGGAATGAACGAACAAAATAACGAACTGCGGGTACCTCCTACTCCCCAATTCCAATGTAAATTTACCCGGCCCTCGCAGCGTCAAACCTCTGAATACCGTTCGGTTCAACAGATCTGCTCGCTGATACTTTCCACCAGGAGGAGCTCTACAGCACCTGTTCGCTTCAGTCCTAGCACGTTCATTCACACCCAACATGCCCCACCCCCCCATCGTCAACTCTGTACCGCAAAAGGTCCTTGGAGATCGCGTTGAGGACATCAACCACCCTGAGGAGGTCGTTCCCTGTCGGTTGAATAACGATTGGCCCCCAATTCCTCATAACAGGTGGAAGAGCGATGGTAAGTGACGAGCAGGGTGATGTGTCGCTAAGCATGGATAGTGGTTGTCAAATGTGCTCGTCTGCTCTATCTGCCGTGGAGTAGGGTCGAGATATGTCCTAGTGTACGTGAGGCAGCCCTCGAAGCACCGCGTGCAGCTCGTATATCTGGAGTGCCGGCACTGGCGTAGTGGAGATAGGAGGAAGGGGTCGAGTTCCGAGATAAGGTGCCTTGGGGAATAACACTGGGGTCAACGGGCTTTTTGAGTATAATCATGGTGCCCTATCGTTATCATCCTGTGCCGACCGAGACCGGTTCTCGTCTGCATTAAGCTTTGCTACATCGCGGCCGTATCTCCTCGCTCTCTCTCTTTGGTTTTGTCGTAGAACTCGACGTGAAGGTCTCTTGAACGCCAGGTAACGTCGGCATTCTCGTATGTGAACCGTTTCTTCCGTCCTGGGACTATCCACTCCTCGTTGGAGCTGGCCCTGTGACTCGGATTGGATGGGCATATCCACTTGGAGTGTGGGTGGTTTCGGCAGCATGAGCGACTGCAGACATAATCAGTAAATGCCTTCGAGACTGAAACGAAGCCACGAAAACATACCGGACGAACCTTTCCGACGACAGCGACCTCATTATCATGCGTTTTCCGCCCACACCTCCTACTTCTACGCGACAATCGAGGTGACGTTTGCCCATCCGCGTACTTCTGGCTGATAATCGTCAGACGAGGAAGAAGTACAGCTTTTCGCTTGGGTGGTGCATACCGAGGAGGATTTGCAGATACATGCACCACTTTCCATGAGGGCGGTAGCTGGGCCACCAATAGTCGTGGAGGCATTTGTAGCGAAGGACGACGGAAGAAGTTTAGAATGCTCTTCATCATCCTTGTTGGAGTATGTTGAAATCAGGAAGGTTGGAATATGCCTTATATCACGATGAAGCGTGGAGGGAGCGGGCTGCCGGGAACGAGGCGGTAGCGATTTGGCCACATTTTCTTCGGAGACGGGAGGTACGGTAGCGACGATTGTGTCTAGAGGGTTATTGTATCCCTTGTTCGGAGTTCGAAGGTCACTGACGGCAGGTAAGTAATCGTAAAAAAACACAAAGGTAATCATGGACCCACATTGACCTACAATAAACAAGTACACACACTCCGCAGGTCAAAGGTAGAGCCTCGAAGACACCGGTAGCCTGACTTTGTCATGTAAGTGGTGGGTTCCAAATTCCAGAATGCTGCTACCTAATCACCGGTTTTCATGCTCCCAGTGGACATTCCTTAGTTCCAGGGCTTCAGCAGGCCGCCGTGGAACCTTATGTTGGTGCCAATGATGTTGCAGAAGATTAGAGGCAATAGCCCTCTTGAAGCTAGCAGGCCGGCGGTCCTGGAAATTCCATCACATGTGTCGTTTCCAAATGTCTGACAAGGCGACACGGGCTTCAGCTACGCAAAAGATATGGAGTTAATGACGCACCAGGTTTTCCAAGTACTAATTGCCGTAATGACTATCCAGCGAGTTCGGTTCTTTACTACCGCGCCAACCTTCGACCATGGATTGCAAAATGCGAGTTGGGGAGGAGAAGTTGCCGTATGCTTTGAAGCGATCTGGTGATGGTTTGATGTCAAGGTTCGTGTGAAAAGTTGAGTCTAGCTTCACCGGCAATTTATGATCATGATCACCTCGTGTCCAAGGCTGTCGTTATTTGAATTTATTCACTGTCATAAAGCAGGCTATAAAATGCTCCGTAGCTGTTGAGAACTCTTCTCCATAGTCATGGACTGCAGAAAAGAGCTGAAGAACCTTCAGATCATATTTCAAGATGAGACAGCATATCGGGAACTGCTGGACCAAAAAGGCCGACTTGCCCAATCCTTGCTGGATCTACTGCAGCACGTAGGTTTTCATGTTTGCTTTTGGAACGAATAATGACTCACACCTTTGTGCAGCTGATAGATGCCCCAGATATCACCAACCAGTTACGCGCTTCAATATGCAACACAATGCTTCGTCTTTCGAGGGCATCCGACCTATATCCCAGTTGTCTCGCAATTCAGAATGTGAAAATAATGGGAAGGCATCCCGTAGCTGGTGGTGGATTCGGGGACATTTGGAGAGGGAGTTTAGGCGAGGGGAAGCAAGTCGTATGTTTGAAAGTGGTCAAGATGTATCTTATGTCCGACGTTAAGCGTTTGCTCAAAGTGCGTTTTCATACACTCTCCTTTGAAGTGGGATGCTCATGCCAACCATCCTAGGAATATATGCAGGAGGCCATCGTCTGGCGACAACTCAAGCATCCGAATGTTCTCCCCTGCCTTGGGCTCTACTACCTTGACGACAGCCATGAGCGTCTATGCTTAATCTCTCCGTGGATGGAGAACGGGAACCTCGTTGAGTTTCTGCAGGCTCACCCTCAAGAATCTATAGACCGGTTTCAGCTAGTGAGACTCCTTTATGCTGTGTTGTAGACCCTTGATGCTGAATAGAAGCACCGTAGATGCATGATGTAGCGAATGGGTTATCCTACCTCCACAGCTTGAAAATAATCCACGGAGATCTCAAAGGTGTAAGTAAGTCGATCCAATAGGTCTGGTATCTATTGACTATGAGCAGGTGAACATTCTTATGACGCCTTCCCGTCGGGCTTGCATTGCAGACTTCGGGTTATGCCGCGTAGCAGATTCCCAGGTATTTAAAATAACATCTTCCACATGCCATGCGCGAGGCACTGCCAGATGGTCTGCTCCTGAGATTCTGATGGGAAATCGAACATCTGCAGAGAGTGATATCTACGCATATGGGTGCGTGTGCTACGAGGTAAATATCGAAATCGCGGTGTAGCCCCTTCAAGGGCTGATCATGGACTTATAGATAATCGCCGGCCTCCAGCCCTTTCACGAAAAGCCAAACGACGCAGCAGTGGCTTTGGCTGTCTGGCAAGGGATGCGTCCTTCCAGACCCCTGAACATGAACTTACATGACGACCTTTGGTCACTTCTGATGCGTTGTTGGGAGAGCGACCCGAGATCACGGCCAAGTCCAGAGGAATTGCTCATGAGCCTTGCCGAGCTGAATCCTGCCATTAATCTGATCCCGGACGCTGATAGCTGGGATACTCAGGTATTGACGGGACTAAGAAGTAATATTGATCGAAGGTCCCAGAAAACTGAGGAGGCAGCGAATTTTTTGTTGAAAGTTGTGGCAAAGTGTTTGTACCCATTTAGACAGGGAAAGTCTAGTAAGTCAATTTCTTAACCTTATTGTTGACGTTTCATTGAACAGTTCTCTACACTCTCTAAAGCAATTCAAAGGTGCGTCGATCGAAGTGCTATCCTTACACAAAATAGGCGCTCAGGTATTAGCTGCACTCACTAACATAATCCATAGGCAGTGGAGCCCTCCCGACGCTCTTTTCACCCGGATCAGGGAATGCCTAGCACAATACGCAGCTCGGACTGATTCCCTCGCGTATCTTCGAGAACTATGCATGTTGACTGTGACAATAGACACTGCTGTCAAGGTCAGGAACCAAGTCACCCGCTTCCCAAGGCTGACCAATGGTCATTTCGCCACAGGCGTCTGTCCATCACAAAGACATTCTCTCAGATCTCAACGAGAGAGTATATGAAGTCGTATATCTCCTAGTTTGTACCTGTGGCGAGAGTTGTCGTGACGTCAGGAAACAAGCACGCTACATGAATGACCGCGGAACTGATTTGATGAAGTGAGTTTGTCCTTGAATATTTTGTGCCAGTGACAATGTACAACTCTTTGCTTCCAGAGTGCTCCAGGATATTAAGAAATTCGTGCTCAATCAGAATGGCCCGGTGGGAATGCTCCGGTATCGCCTGTACGGCCCTGCGACTGTTCAAAGCTATATATCATTGTTATACCAAGCGTTAGCACCTTTCGATGTAAGCCACAGTGGCTTTTTCACCAATCTTGCTCACTGACAAAAACGACAGCCTCCTCCAGAAGCGGAAATCAGGGATTCTGTCCGAATATTAGCTGCAGTATCTTCGGGCTGGATTGAAAAGCCGACAGCGAGAGACTTATTTGCTAGGAACAACCCACTTCCAGGTTCACCAGATATCTCACTCCCAGACTCCAAATTCACCCAATATGTGCTAACTATACCTTCCTCCACACGACTAGAATATAGGAAATCTCACTGATAACAGATACAGGGCTTTCCATCTTTATTCTACATTTCAATGTCTCTGTTCAAGTTCTGGGCAGTTAATGAGGTCTTCATCAGATATCACACCTTAACCATCTTTACTGACAATTCAAGAGTTGCATATGTAAACTGGTCCCTGGGAAGGAGATCTGGAACCATGTGGATCTGCTTATCATACTTTGGTTTGTACATGGATGCTTGTAGCTGATTGCTTACTGAGCAAGGTTCTGGTGTTGATTGGGGTATTATACATTTACTATGGAGTTTTTTGTCAAGTGCAGGAGAATCACTGCCATGGGAATCAGGTTCTCTGTGCATCACAAGCTTGTATTTTTTGTACTCAATACCATTTGTAAGCCCTTTTCAAGACCACTCTAAAAAATGTCCATGGAAAAGCTGGTCTCGGCACGCAGTATCTAACCTACGTCCAACATCACTCATCACTATCGCCACCAACAAAAATTCTTGAGCTTTCTCTCGACTTTCAAATGTTGTTGGGTTCTTTTTGTTTAGGGCGAGTAGCCGCGGAGCCTGGTTCCTCGGATTTATCGCGAGTTGGAACATAGCACCCAGTTGATGCGTCCGATGCAAGCGCTTGTCTTTTGGGACAAGAGGGTGCGTAACACGACTCTTGGGATAAGCTACAGCTGGGAGCATAGCACTCCTGTAGCGTTGTGATAAGCCAATTGATAAAAAACGGCGATGAGTATGAAGACATACCGTTTTCACAGTATTAAACCCGCTCTGTGGTTTGCTCGAGGCCATCGTGGTCTTCCTTGGTCTACTTACTGTGCTTCAAAGGGTTTTTATACCAAAGACTGAGAATCAATCAGGCTGGTTACGAACGGATGCTATCATAATCAACGGGGCTGTTCAATGGGGGCCGCTAAGAAGGACAATGCTGGACTGAAAATGATTCCCATGACATGAACTTGATCTTCCTAGCTAGAGAACATAGAATCCGAATCGTGATTCTGATACTGTCAATTAATCAGCTCTTAATAGATATCAGCCATCGTTGATTGATTGCCTACATTCCGAACTTCAATGCGCCTCGCACAGCCTATCTCTCGACTCCTAGATTCTTGAGAATCCATACTGGACTTGGACTAGCCCGAGGCTGAAGTGGCTCGAAGGCAGGTCGATACTTGCTCTCGACCCCCTGGGTAGTCTGATGGAAATTGGAGCGAATGAAATAAGGTGTCCGGTTTCTCCGGAACTACCGCAATAGCCTCTTGAAGGCTGACAGTTCGAGACTACAGTCGACGCTCCTTTTCTGACGCGCCTCGGCCCTTTTATTCGTTCGGTCACGCCGAGATGCAAAGAGAGATTTTCGACAACTAGTAAGCATTCGCCGCCACGGTGGCAGTGATAGAAGCGCCCGGATGCATTAGTACTGGGTATTTTGAGGCACAAATCTACATGCAGGCGACATGCAAGTAAACATACTCGGCTTTCAGTACCGTAGTACAAGAAGTATATTCAAATCTGCGATGCGGGACGCAGCCCTTCCTCCGTTTGAAGATTCGAGGTTATCACATTCTTTCATAAAAAAAGCGTTAGCAGACCGTAAGATAGTAGAAAGCGATGCAACGCAACGTGCGATAGACCTCGTAATCGGCTCCAAGCTCTGAATCTGATCATCAAAGGTCCCAAGTTCAGCAGTAATGAATAACGGTGCTAGGCGTTAGATGCCCAACTGTGGTATCGAAGGGGATGACAACGGAGAAGAAACAACGATCAAATTGATGAAGAGGCGGTGAAAGGCGCTTCGCCGAGGCCTGGGAACTTTTTTTTTTCTTTCGTAACCATGACCACCAACCGACAGCACTGGTACAGCCACTGATGAACCTTTGTCGACTGCAAGGGCCTACACACCATATTTGACCGGAGGATCTTTTATTGATCGATCCAAAGTCAGATGGACTTAGAGGCATCAACACCAAACTTTGGAGGAGCATCACCGGACGCTTTCAGCATACTTTCATCATTAGATGCAGCACGGGTCCCCGGCGTGGTAGAGCTTCTTCAGTCTGTGCGTGTACAGCAGCTTTCTTGACGGCGTGTTGCTGACCGCGTTTCTGCAGGAAGCACAACCACAGCAAAGTTCGACAAATAACGAGGATTACCAAAAGCTTGCTATAAGGTGTCTTCATGTGCTTGTGAAGAAGCACTGCATGCCACCCAAATCTCTACTTTTGGACAACATCATTCGGAATGGCACGCGTCCACTTCAAGGAGGAAGTTTTGTTGTCAATGAAGCTCATACATGCAACGTCACGTTGTCAATTTTTTTCATTGTGTAGGATATGGAACGTAGGAGAAAAGCCTGTCTGCCTAAAGGTTTTAGTACGGATGCATGTGGAGATAGATAAGCGAGGGGGGGATGGGGCTGTTGCGGTGAGTATCACATTCGATTATGACTGTCAATCGTTTTAACCTCATCTCCACAGGCTTTTTGCCGGGAAGCTGTACTATGGACCCAACTGAGCCATCCAAACGTGCTCCCATTCTTAGGCGTCAATACTCAATTGTTTGAGGCTCCTGGTTTCTGTCTTGTTTCGCCTTGGATAGTAAACGGTGACGTCGTACCATACCTGAAGGAAAACCCTGAACGTGACAAGCTGAAATCAATTCAAAATCACCATGATGTTCTTATGTCCATGCTCATTAACCAATGTAGATTTTCGAAACAGCCTCAGGACTGGCCTATCTCCACGCTCTTCGGCTGGAACAGACAAGTCTCCTCGCGACATCTGTGCCTATGCTTGTACAGTGTTCACTTGCTGTATCTCGTGCATTGCAGTAGGTACGTTAATAACAGGCAATGACTACGCATCTACCGTTCCCTGGCGTCGTTGAACCCGTGGTTATATATCAAATCTTAAGCGGAGCAAGACCCAAACGCCCAAACGATGGCTGGTGTTCCGATAACATATGGAACTTTCCGTGGTTTGATGCCGAATCCTGGCATGCAGAGTTCATTTTTGACTTTCTCGCCACAATACTTCAGCCCTAGCCAAGTTTTGACTCATGCCAGGTGTCCAGATGGATCGCTCGGCCGAATCACCATTCAATGTGATGAGCTACCTAGTGTGATGAGGATGAGAATCGATTGTGATCTCACTCCACAGTGGCCCATTGACATCAGCGTTGACGAGATGACACAGTAGACTCTTTGGTCATGGTTGACGTCCCATCAATCACATATATGCAATCATCGCTCCTTGCATTCCACAATCTCGCATGAAGATTTGGAAAAATTGACAGTGGCGCAACAGAGAGCAGTTGCCAAAGCCTATACGCGGAGGTGCGAAGCCCTTCGGGGGTCCAGAACCACACGGAGGTGACGGAGAAATCGGAGAAGTGACGCCTCGCGGGAATGAGGCTGAGGCGGCTGCACGGGCAAATGGCGTGAAGAGATATCATGAGTCGCCTAGGGCCCAGGGGAGACTACGTGAAGAGAGTAGATTTCTTGTTGGACAGGGTTTGGTTCAGAGGTTTCGGAAGGCGGTATTAGGCTCATACTTGCCCACTCGCACCAAATGTAAGTTTGTGATTGTAACTTTTGATGCTGATTCAACGACAAGGCCACTACTTCGTTGTCATTTCAAATAATGTTGCTATGATCCTCCGCACTCCGAGTTCCAGAATTCGCTTTGTTTAGTACAAGCCAAGTCGGCGTTAAAAATATAATGGATAGCGGAAGAAGACCCAGAACGCGCCCTGACCCTGACTTCCGAGCGAACACCGCATGGAATGTACTGTACACGTGTATTCGGGGATATACTGACCGGCAATGTGGCGTCAAACCCAAGCGCTCATTATTGCTATCTTTTCTCACTACTTGGCCGCCCATGTAAGTTTCATGTATACTCCGTCGATTATCGTTGCATCAGATGGTTCGCAATGTCTTCTGTCAGTAGATCCACAATCTGTGTATCGAAAGTGGATTCGATGGATTGATAATATCAAAACGGGTTAGCCGAAGCGCCCAGTGCCATCGGCTTCCCACGTCTAAAAGCTATCGCCTGTCACCACACAATCTGTCATCTTTGTCCTTCATATAAGTCAGTCATCCAGCGGGCAATGCCTTGGGAACATCCTTTTTACACCTCCCTACGCCCTGAGTTGTAGAACAAGCTGTTACCCCCGGTCCAGCTACATTCTCGAATTCTTTATTCGAAAAGCGCCTGCACAGCTTTTGCGCTGGCCGCTAAGCAGCACCTGCATTTGTAACAGTGCCCGTGGAGATTTGATTCTACGCGCCGTGCAAGGTGTCACAGCCAAAAGGAACCGAGTGTATTATATATCCTTCTCCAGGTAGCCGGAAGCTGACACCATTCCTTTAGGCCTTTTTGGCTGAACGACGACGACGACGAAGATGAAGATCATTGGCAAGCGGTTCCGACGTCCAAATATCCCTCAGCCTCCTCCTCTTGAAGTTGACACCAATATCATCGAGGCTGTGAAGCCAAAACCAACGAAACGAGCGCTGCTCATTGGAGTTTCGGCTTATTTGCCTACACAAGAACCAGGGAAGGGCGATGGGAAGCAAAGACAGAAGCCAGGTCAGATAGCGAGGAGCGGGGAGGGTGTCTTGAAGGGGCCTCATAAAGATGTTGCGGTGATGAAAAAATTGCTTATCGGTGCGTATGCCTATCTTAGTCCGCTCTATTTTCGACTGATGGTTTGCGTAATCAGAGAAATATGGGTATC
Source organism: Moniliophthora roreri (assembly GCA_001466705.2). NCBI lineage: Eukaryota > Fungi > Basidiomycota > Agaricomycetes > Agaricales > Marasmiaceae > Moniliophthora > Moniliophthora roreri. Next base: position 373,948 of record LATX02000202.1, read on the forward strand.
ACCCGAACGATATAACGACTTTGCTGGACAATAAGGACCCGAAGCAGAAGCAGCCGACGCGGGAGAACATGGTAGGTATCCCGATGCTGTCTTAAAACCTACTTCTTTCTCAACGCCGGAACAGATCAACGAGATGCAAAACCTGATCAAGGATGCGGTAGCTGGGGATCGATTTTTCTTCCACTGTGAGTGAGATACTTTCTCATCGACATATATCGTACTGAAGATTCAATGCACGAGCAGACGCTGGGCATGCTGTTCAAGTGCCCAACAAGGACAACAAGGAGGAGGATGGCATGGATGAATGTACGCGCCCACTACTCAAAAGGGTATTTTTGTACTCATGGACTTGCAGGCCTTGTCCCCTGTGACTCGACCGCAGAAGAAAACGATGACAAGCTGATCAAGGATGATGTACGTCTGTTCCTTCTTGGCCAACGGTCTCTCCGGACTGACCCGTCGATATCAGGTGCTCCGAAGCATTCTTGTTGAAAAACTTCCTGTTGGATGCCAGCTAGTTGTACGTTTTTACGTCCAAACCCGTTATTATCACGAATTCACACCTTGTCAAGGCTATATTTGACTCATGCCACTCGGCGTCTCTTTTGGGTTAGTCGCTTTGATCTCGTACTTCCGTGCGTGCTTTGACAATGACCCCGCCCTCTCAAGACCTTAACCACTTCCGCTGCAACCGAGTCTACGTACCGTGGATGTCCAAAGGCCGAAGACAGAGCGATTCCATGTGGAATGCCACCGGTAAGTATTGGCATCATATCACCCATCTATCACCATACTCACTCGAAGCCCTAGTACGCCGACAAGCTGCCCTCGTCAACACCCGCAACATCTACCAGACCAAGCGTATGTCGAATACCGCCATCAAATCCCGTAAGACGTCCCAAGGAGTCTTAAGTGTGGAACCACTACCGCCTCTTCCTGCCACCCCTGCATCCTATCGCACGGATTTCGATGCTGGGTCAACTAGCTCGCCACCCTCCTCACCTGCTGCCACCGAACGTGGTGCCTACTTTGACCCGGACACCATCGAACGCAGGATATCCAAGAGCAGGAGACGATTGTCCGTCAGCACTATTCGCTCCAATTTCAACAACGAGAACTGGCTTGGAGGCGAGATGGTTTCCGAGATATGTGAATCGCCTGTCAAGGAGTTTTGCGATGGATTTTGCCGTGGATCATCACCTACGACACCTACTGCTAGGCGGCGGTCGACATTGGGAAACGGGATGAGTCCAATTTCGATGTTTAGGGTCGGCGAGAAGCCAGCAGAACACGGAGATGTGATTTCGTTGGGTTCGTGTAAAGATAATCAGCTTGCGTGGGAGGATAGCACGGGGTCGTCCATGACGCAATCATTGGTGGAGATTTTGAGTGAGTTGGTCGATTTGCGTTTACAATGTGTCCCGGTAATAATTGATACCTGTACAGGCAAAGATCCCAATCCTACGTTCAAGGATCTGATGCTCAAAGTGAGGTAAGTAGGGGTTTTGTTTTGGCATCGCATGCGAAGCACTGATGGTGATCGTAGCCACACGATGCACGACCGTTTGCTCCAAATCCACCAAGAGACCAAAGCTTATAAGAAAACGAGAAAGTTGTGGAGGCTGAGGAAAAAACGGAAGCGGTCAACTGATGGCGACACCAAAGGACTGGAGATGACCAACTTCCAGGACCCACAGGTAAGCGGGATGTCGTTATTGCTGCTGTAATGTGTCGGTGCTGAGGCGTCTTGTTCGTTATAGTTATCAAGCCAAAAGCCTTTGGTAAGTCTCAATTGTTGGCTGTGTCGAGTCCTTGCTGATCTCCCGTGTTCAGGATATGAATAAGAGATTGTCTTTATGAACATTAATTACCCTATACTCTCCTTCATCACGCATCACACTTTCAACTGATTCATTGCTATCAATCTGTAATATCTTTCCGCTACCACATTGCCCCGCCAACGCCCACTCATTCTTACGTTACCTGTTCGTGTTTGAAAAGGTGTCCATGTTATTGTACTTTACCACATTGCTGTGCTGCTGCTATACCGTACGTACCTTTGTAACTGCCTGTGTACTTCAGGCGTGTAATTTTTTGTGTTTCAACGACCAATTGGTTTTTACAAAGTATCGAGCGGACCGCCACCACGCGAGCGTCAATCGGTCCTGTGTTCTCACCTTGAAGCCTTGATTCTTGATTTCCGTTGACCATCGGACTTCGGCCAACCTCACATGCAATGCCGAGTTATACGCATCTGGGTATATTTTGAAGTTTCAGATCCTCTTCAGCTTTTTTAAACTGTACAGCTCGACGGAGTCATACCCCATACATACCCAACCCCCCGCCCTTGCCTCCTCGATTCACAGCTCACCCGACGTGCACAGCCGCCTCTTTGAAAGACCACTGTCAACCGTCGAGATAGGCACTGTAACCCAGCTCGCACGGTCGAAGTCATACGTCAATCGAAAAATCTGACTGAAACAGTCGCTATGCAAGTCAACCACCTCACTCGGTCTCAGCCCATCCCTATCAGGAAGCGGGCATTACTCATCGGGATACGCTACGAGAACGAACATGTGTTGATGGGCTCACATAATGATGTGGATGGGTGGAAAAAATTGCTGGTCGATTCTTATGGATACCGCGAGGAAGATGTGATCGTTATGAAGGATACGAAAGCGGAAATAGGATCGAGACTCTACCCTAACCATGCCAACATTGTGAGTGCATTGTACCATACCCAGCAGGACATAGCTTACGCGATCTGCTTCCAGACAAGGGTTCTGGCGGACGAGTTCATCCTCAAGAACAAAGAAAATGTCTCCTACTTCTTCCTCTGTTCGTACAACACCATCCCTCCTCCAAGTCCGTTGCTCCGATCCTCAGGGCTAACGTGCTCTCCACCATTCAGATTCAGGCCATTCAGGTCAAACTGATTGTTTCGACGGAACTGAAGAAGATAACAAGAACGAGCGTCAGTGATTTGACTCGTGTGATAGCCTGTTATTCATCCTGTTATGCCCAGTCATTATTCCTGTCGATGCAATCGATGATCCCGACCATGAACGCACTATCTTGGATGATGTACGTCGTTCTTCCTCCTCCTCCTTCTTCTCTCTCTAACGGAGCGGTAGGATCTAAAAAGGTATTTGGTCAACGCTCTGCCACCCCATTGCAAACTGGTGGTAAGCGTCTCGTTGGGATGCCACTCTAGTTGTCACGCTGACATATACATCACAGGCAGTTCTCGATGCATGCCACAGTGGTACTCTAATGGGTAAGAGTCAAGAAAGCATCATCAATTATGTTTACACTGACTTTCCAATAGACCTAAATCACTATCGATGCAACAGAGTCATCAAACCATCCTCAAATGGTACGGATTCACTAGCACTACTTTAAATTACTATTCTGATTCAAACGCTGAAGTCCGTCGGGTTCAACGAGCACGTAAGTAGTCCCAAAGGGAAGTCTGGTCTCGGCTAGCTAACGAAGCATCCTCAGTTTATGAGACCCGATCCCATTTCGCAGGACCCCTACTGAATGATAGCACCGTAGCCCTTGCCGATGTGCTGCAATGTGCCAACCAAATTGATACTGCGAAAACTACCAAAGCAACAAAATGCACTGGATTATGCCCGAGATCAAGAACTGACCGTGCGGACGTGGTACGTATGATGCTAATGCCTGCCAAAGTATTTTTTGTTGACCTTGAAGCCCAGATTTGTATCTCAGCATGTCGTGACCGCGAAAGCGCATGGGAAGATCATAAAAAGGATGGTGCTTCAGTGGCTAGGGTGAATTCTACGATAGCTCTCTCGTCAAATCGGCAAGAGTACTCAACTCGGCATTTACAGGCGATGCTCAAGTACCTCAGTCGGTCAATAATGCAGACCCCTTGTTCACTATAACTGATACGCCTTTTAGGGCATGACCCGACACCTACGTATAAGGACCTCATGAGGGGCATAGCGTGAGTGAACCTTGGCGATATCTATCTGGACGAGGGTAGCCGACATCTCTTGTACAGGGATAGGATTCAAGCCCAGAACATCGAGCGAAAGAGCTATGATACGGAGAGCGATGATGAGGAGGATAATAAGAGGAACGAACAAAACCCCGAGGTAAGGACTGTATTTCCATCCTGGCGTTGACCTGAGAATGATTCTTCCTTTTCTAGTTAAGTAGTCAAGTACCTCTAGTACGTGCTTTCCGCCGCCCATTGCTCTTCGGCGCCTACTAATGACTTTACACAGCACATGGATGACAGACTATATCCCTAGACACCGCCTATCAGACTGTCACTTCGTTACTGTCGGTTTTTGTGTTACCTGTTGTTGTCGTGTTGCTAATGACCAATTGGATTCGAATGGACCGCCACGCGAGCATCAATTTAATCAATCGTCAGGACCTTTGTTCCCAATCTTGATGAAATGATTCTTGATTTGTTCTTGATTTTCACCTGATCATCACGTACCTTCGGCCAATCTCAATGGCCGACATTGTCTCTTCCCCTCTTTTTAAGGTCCTTGCAGCATCCAGGTAATTTTTCAACTGTCAACCCGCCTTCAGTTTTGACTTTACAGCTTTATTAATTGCATTACAGCTTGACTGAGTCAGACAGAGTCATACCACGTCAACCGATGCCCGCCTCCCCGACTCATAACCTGCCCGACGCGCACAGCCCCCGCCCTACATAGGCTACATAAAAGTCGAGATCGGAATAGGCACTGCACCCCTCTCGCATGGTCTATGTCAAACGTCAATCGAAAGAGCTGACTCGAAGAGTCGCTACACGAGTCAACAGTCTCACTCAGTATCAACCCATCCCTATCAGGAAGCGGGCGTTGCTTATCGGGATACGTTATGGGAAAGGAGACGAGAGAGATGATGTGCTGACAGGCCCACATAGTGACGTTGATGAGTGGAAGAAGTTATTGGTCGGTTCTTATGGATACCGCGAGGAAGATGTGATCGTTATGAAGGATACGGAAGCGGAAATAGGATCGAGACTCTACCCTAACCACGCCAACATTGTGAGTGCACTGCACCATATCCAGCAGGACATAGCTTACACGATCTGCTTCCAGACGAGGGTCCTGGCGGACGAGTTCATCCTCAAGAACAAAGAAAATGTCTCCTACTTCTTCCTCTGTTCGTACAACGCCATCCCTCCTCTGTTGCACCAGTTCTCAAGGCTAACGCACTCTCTCCACCGTTCAGATTCAGGGCATTCAGGTCAAACTGATTGTCACGACGGAACTGAAGAAGATGACAAGAACGAGCGTCAGTCACGGCCGTTTAACTCTTGCGATAGCACGTTGACAATCCTGTTCTGCCCAGTCATTATTCCTGTCGATGCAATCGATGATTCCGAACGCACTATTTTGGACGATGTATGTCGTTTTTCCTTCTTCTTCTTCTCTCTCTAACGGAGCGGTCTGCATCCTAGGATTTAAAAAAAGCCTTGGTCACCTGTCTGCCACCCCGTTGCAAACTTGTTGTAAGCGTCTCGTTGGGATGGTACTCTAATCATCGCGTTGACATACACATCACAGGCAGTCCTCGATACATGCCATAGTGGTACTCTCATGGGTAAGAGTCAAGAAGGCATCGTTGATTATATTTATACTGACTTTCCAATAGACCTAGATCACCATCGATGCAACAGAGTCGTCAGACTGTCCTCAAATGGTATGGATTCACTAGCACTACTCTGGATAACTATTCTGACTTGAACAATGAAGTTCGTCGAGTTCAACGAAAGTGTAAGTAGTCTGCAAGGGAAGTCTGGTCTATATCGGCTAGCTAACAAAGCATTTTCAGTTCGTGAAACCCGGTCCCGCGTCGCAGGACTCCTACCGAATGGCAGCACCCTAACCCTTGCCGAAGTGCTGCAATGTGCCAACCAAGTTGGTACTGCATTTGCGCCGAGAACTTTCAAAGTAAAAACATGTTCTGGATTATGCCTGAGATCGAGAACTTACCGCCCAGACGTGGTACGTATGATGCTAATGCCTCCCAAAGTATTTTTGTTGACCTTGAAAACGCAGCTTTGTATCTCAGCATGTCGTGATGGTGAACAGGCATGGGAAGACCTTAGAAAGGATGGTGCTTCGGTGGCTAGGGTGAGTTCTACGACGACTCCTCTCGTCAAATTGGCAGGGGTACTCAACACGGCATTTACAGGCGATGCTCAAGTACCTCAGTCAGTCAATAAAGCGAGCTCATTGTACACAATAACTGATACGCCCTTCAGAGCATGATCCAACACCTACGTATAAGGACCTCATGAGGAACATAGCGTGAGCGAATCTCGGCGATATCCGGACGAAGGTAATTGACATTTCTTGAACAGGGATAGTCTTCAATCCCAGAACATCGAGCGAAAGAACGACGAGAAGGAGAGTAATGGTGAGAGGAAGGATAATAAGGGGAACAAACAAAACCCTGAGGTAAGGACTATATATTTCTATCCTAGCGCTGGCCTGAGAACGATTCCTTCTCTAGTTAAGTAGTGAAGTACCTCTTGTGCGTGCTTTCCGCCGCCCATTTCTCTTCGGCGCTTACTGATGACTTTGCACAGCACATGAGTGACAGACTATATCTCTAGACACCGCTTACCAGCGGTGTTTGTGTTACTCGAATTGTTGTGTCGCTTTCGTATTGTTGTGTCGCTCTCGTATTGTCGTGTTGCTTTTGTATTGCTTTTTCTGTCTTGATTTATTTCTTGCTCTGTTATACCACCTTTCCCAATACCCATTTCTCTATTCTATGCGACTTACGAACTGACCGTGTCCTGCGGCGCAGTTATCCGTGGCATGTTCGCCTTAACGTAGTAATTTGAGTAATAATGATAAATTAAATAAGTGCTTGTATACTCTGGGTGTCCTTTGCCCGCACAGTACAACAAATCGCCTGTCCGCTATCGTCCCTGCAATACATGTCGCCTGACTTCGATATCAGGGGTTCAATAGATTGTGGCCACCATCGACGCGAATACTGACACCATTAGTAAATCCACCGCCAGAAGACGCGAGGAATACCGCAACTGCAGCCATCTCTTCATCTCTGTACCCGATAAATAAGCTCTCATAGCGCACCAGGGTGCTTTGGAAATTGACGTACTTTCCAATCCTTTTCAGTGGAGCGGGGTTCATTGCCGATAAAAACGGTTTCTGTCCCAGCGTTTCGATATCTATGCCTCCTTTCACAGTCATCTCCGAAGGGAATAGCCCCGGCGCTATGCCATTCACTCGAACAGGAATTTGATTGCGAGCGAATTCGGTAGCCAAAACAGTTGTCAGATGGTCCAGAGCCGCCTTCAACGAGCCATACGGTATCTATGAAAGGGTCCTCAGTCACGGATGAGACAGGAGTCAAGCACCATACCATGTCCAACGAAAGTTTGGAAGAAGCACAAGCACTCGAGATGTTAATGACGCAGGATGTTTCTCCTACGCCTCGCGCTTTCGCTCCCTTTTCTAGCAGCTCTAGGAATGCAGTAGTGACGAAGAACGCGCCCGCCAGATTGGTGTCAAGGACCTCATGCCATGCCGCGAATTCGTGCATTTTGAATAGGGAAGCGCCTAGGTTTGCATTTTCTGGAGCCTCCTTGTTTATCATGAAGTGCGAAACGGGCCCTGGTATCCCAGCGCTACATAATATTCCGTCTCAATATCATCCTGTCCACTTGTAGGTGTGACCATCAACGTACTTGTTCACCAGAACATCGAGGTTTCCTTCAGCTTCCTCTAATACTCGTACCGCACTCTCGATGGAATCCTTCTTTGTTATATCCATCGGAATTCTGAGTAAAGAGTCCAGGAGTTGGGAATCCTGCGTTTTGTATTTTACTCACGGGATTAGTTTCAAATCCGGATGCCGTGCAACAAAATTCCGCAGAACATCTTCTCGACGGCCGGTAACGTAGACGGTTGCGCCGTTTTCAGCATACGCTTTCGCGATTATCCTTCCACTAATCAGGTGTTAGTGCCTGCAAAATGTGGTAGAACAACTGAATTGCTTACATTCCAGTCGCTCCGCCAGTAACAAGCGCCACGCGACCCCGCAGATTTCCAAGTGTTTCGGCTTTGAGGCAAGTCATAGCTGATGCATCTCTGTCCACTTTTGATTTTATACCGTCCGGTCGTCGGATAATCCAGCAGCTATATCCGGTATATATATGCCACACAGATTAGGGAGAGATACCCTGCTCTACATCGCATCATCATTATACATATGATGATGAAAATTATCAGCACAGCGTATATGCTCCGAAGGATGGCTGATTACCTTTGCCTGGCCCAGGTGATCAACCCGAGATCAGTCCGTTTGACCTCGACTCGGAAGTGCGTGTATGACGAAGGAAGGAAAGTAAAAAGGATGGAGTTTGAAAGGCGCATAACGATAGACTTGGAGCCTGCCGGGAGATTTTCGGGATGCCTGAGTGTGAGTCATAGTACACATTGAACCCCACCGTCGGTTGTCGGGGATGATTGGAAGACATGGTGAAGCGCCTGGCATGACCCTGCCACAACGTGTCCATTTGACAAGTCTGGGACAAGTCCAAATTGCCGCAGTAAAGAAAAGGCGGTCTTCGGCTTGAAAGATCCTTACCCCTAAGGCATGTCCAGGCCCCAGAACACTATGGATGTGTCGGTGATCGTGGGACATTGACATGCAGGGCGACATCGGACAACCATTTGGTGAACATTCAAGTTTTGCAGCCCGTGGCGTGTCAAAGTCAATTGATATTCGTGAGCGGTATTACTTCGGGCTCTATCGCTACCGTTTGCCTGAGACATTGGTTCATTCTCCTTTCCCGGAGCGTAAAACGTAGACCGACGCCTACGTCAATCACGCAACTCCAGCCCTCTGCATCAGGACCTTTGATAGGTCTAATGACGGATCCAGGAGGCCCAAGATTTAAGCGGTTCATGCCGAACCGTTTTCCGTCGAAACCCCTCGTATTTATGCCGAACTGCGTTCCAGCCTCAGCAAACGCTCACCTGAAAACGACCTCTGGAGCCTTATCTTGGAGCTTTCTGGAGCAGGTGTGACAATTCTAAATGCAAAGGAAGGATTAGCGAAACGCACTGACCAATGACATGTAGCGCTGCTGTGGGACACAAGCAAGGTCCTGCATGACCGTTGAACAAATTTCTACTGTAGTGGACTTAGTAGACTGAGATTTTCGCACCTGTGACTCTAATTTACTGTACTGGGGGCCCTCTGCAACCTCGAGAGACACCTCAGACCCTTGGCTGAGACCAGCTGAGAAGCTCATTCCATATTTTTGTCGAACCTACCCTCCGGGTTCGGCGCCCACCACTAGGCCTAACAATCAGGGGTCCTTCTGCGTCCCGCTGGGTCTAGGAGCGTCTCTTTGAAGCATACGTTTGAGCTGGTTAAGGCACCTACTCGTCTTCCCTGACGTCAACCGCTATTCGCGCCGACGCTTGTGCCAAATGCTAGCGAACTACGATCGTTACGGCTGCAAATGGCGGTGTTATGATTCACGGTAGGAGAATGGACATCGTCCCTCCCGTCGGCGGTATAGTCTTTCACATAGCTCTCATGGCGATCTTGGGCAGACCTCGGTTGGAGAGCCCCTGCGTAAGGCTCGACAACAACTTCCAAGGCTTATTCCTACCAAAAGGATGGCGGTTCTAATTTTACGAACTCCACTCCACGAGCAGGAAAAACGAACTCGGGCTCTTTGCGGTGCGGTGTGGGCTCCGAGCGCTTGAGAAGTAGCGGCTTAAACGTTTAAACTGCCAAACCCGAAAACCCGACTCCGACTGCTAAATAAATGATAGAGTCGGAAGCGCACGTGCGGGACCTTGCTTGTTGTGTTTCTATAAGGACCTTATAAAATGCTAGTCTTGGACGATGACCTAAGGATTGGGATTCGAAGCTTGAAGACTGAAGCTGGATTTCGATGGGGACTGAAGCAAGTTAGAGTGCGTGGCATTGTTTGTGATTATTTGCACAAATCAATGGGAAAGACTAGTGAGTAAACGATGGACGCTTCGGTTTACGTTGCTAAGGTCACAACTGTGCTCCGATGGAAAGATGATGAGGCTCCGGTCATGTATTCCAAGAAACACGAATTGCTCGACAACATGAGGACTAGGAAAGGGAAGCCGCCGTTGATGTCCGGTGGGGGGCGGGATCTAATGTAATCGGAACTATGTAGTAGGAGCGGTGCGTTGCGAAGTAGCTGCATTGAATTCTGGGGAGTGATATTGATGTCCTGCTTGCTCTTCTAAAGTTTCTCGACCACTAGCTAGGGACTCCATTAGTTTTGCATGTCCAGCATGATAACTGAGATGAGCTCACCAGCATGCCCCGTTATTTGTATACCCCGCGTCACCCATCCTCCATATGCTCATAATCCACTGAAATAACTCTTCCTCGTCATACTGTAGTCAATTGGCAGCACGATTATGTTGATAGCCATCGCTCGTTATGTTTCTAAAAGAGATAACGACATCAGCATGAACAAATCGACGAAAGGCGGAGCTGTAAGTACCTTTCGATGAGGAACTATTGGTAGAGAGCGACATATCCTTCTCCTGAAGTCAGCTTGATGACGGTGTGCCCATTACTATCGTTCTCCGCCATAGCCCACCCCAGTTTCGTCCTTCCCTTCAAGAAATCCACCCGTTTCAATCCGTCCGCGATCTCCGCTTCCACACGCTTGTCGCCAAAGGAGGATCTGAATGCCTCGCATCTGGCATAAAACGCCTTGGAGATTTCCTTGGCGTCCCGTTCGCTTAATCTGTCGTAATCTTGGCGTGTGACACGTCTACGAAGAGCTTCATACATGCCGGATAACAGATCCCAGAGTGTGATGGCCTGAGGCTGCTTCCCATTGATCTGAATCGGCCACTGTTGTATCTCGTCAAGAGTGACTGTCATGTTAAAGAGTCCGAGTATCGTAGCCTGCTCCGAAAGCTTTTCGTATGACATATCGCGAAGGAGCAGAGCACTACCAGCTCGGTGGATCTCGACAGGTCTGAGGTAACGATAAGCGAAATCGACTGAAAGTCTTGTCGGCTGACGCTGGACTTCTGCGTGATCCAACCATGGGTGAAAGTAGGGTACTGTCGTTTCAACAGGGTGGAATGGGTACGGGTAGGCAGGTAGTGAATGTATCGGATCGGAAGAGCCGGCGTGCGTCAAGGGTCGCATGTGCTCTTTAAGTATCTTCTGATGAAGAGCAAAGCGCCTGCATAGATCAAAGCATCCGAAGAATATTCGATCTGATTCTGCGTCACGGCGCAACGTCAAGGCATGACGAGGGACCACAGAAAGTACAAGACTTACCAAAACTAGTCTGGAGGAACCCTGAGGCGTTTTCTAGATCCGTTTCCATTCGCACGAATGTACCCTGTAAAACTATCCATGGGGGTCCTCCTTGGTCCTCAAGATTCTCGAGTCTGTCTATGAAACGCAATCTGGGGCTCATTAGACTGGTTCAATGAAGAGCAAATGAAAACATACGCAAAGAGTTCCATCATCGCCATCTGAATCTGTATCTTTAGGGCCAATATATCCCACTGTGATGACCGCATCCGATAGTATGGAGTGATGTGGTGCGTGAACAAAACAATCACTCCTAAGGTCTAATGAACATATAGTACAAACTGAGCATTATGGATGAAACTTACTCTGGATGATGCGGAAGGAATGCAGTTTTCCAATACAATCCAGAGCCCCAAGTACGACTTCCAGCGTCTCGCTTAATGAGCTGTTCGCCGAGTCGATGAGGTCTTGGGCATGCTCCGTATTCATGCCTCTGATGTCGATGCTAGGATCAGGAAGGATTGAAGTAGCTTTTCGGACTTCCGCTCCCCGTTCACGGAAGAAACAGACGGCATCGGCAGAAGATGAAGGCGAGTCTGCACCCATGTTAGGATCGCTCCCCATAGCAGAATCCATAGATACCTCGTCATCCGACGCATCATTATCTTCCAGATCGTTTCCTGCTTTTTCCATACCCCCATAATGACAGGGTTCCACACCAGAACTCCCGAGAGCCGCTGGATCAAAAAGCACCTCTGATTCTGCGATTCTAGAGTCGGAAAGCCTTTTGAGGTATTGCTCTATCTGAATAGCGCGAGGTCTTCGTGCCGCATCCTCTGCCCAACAGAGCTCGACCAAGTTCCAGATGTGATCAGGACACCACCCTTCCGCCGGTCGTTCGGGTCGTACTCCACGTACAACTTGAAAGATGACCGCTGGTTCTATCAAGTCTGAAAATGGTACTCGACAGGTCATTATCTATGTACCGTCGTATATCAGAACTCCGGAACGTGATCGAACGGAAGCTAAAACGTACCTCCAGTATCGTACAGGCATAAGCATACACATCCCGGGGAGACTTGTCCAGCCCAGCATTATTGTTCGGTGTTCCTATGCTAGTGTACATCTCGGGAGCCATCCATCGTAAAGAGCCTTTTATAGCTCCGCTTGTCGTGCTATTCATAAGCTGAGTTTCACCAGCTACCGCAGCAAGACCGAAGTCGGCTAAACAGCACTTGAAGTGATCATCGACAAGGATGTTGGCCTGAAAGACGGTGAGATAATGGGAAAGAAGGTAATGTCCAGACGCACCCCTTTAATGTCGCCATGTATAATCATGGGGGTAAGAGAATGAAGATAGGCCAGGCCCGATGCTATTTCATGTATCTAGAAGAATCGATCAGCCTGCATTCAAGGATGCGACAGTTGATTTACGCACCGATTTCAACCTATCGTGACCCGGATCCTCTTTCAAATAGGATACGATATCACCATTCATCATCCAAGGTGAAATGAGACAGAAACCAGGGGCGAACTCTTCGGTGTTGACACCCAGGAAGGGGAGAACATTTGGGTGTTCCAGTTGCGTCCATAACACAGCTTCCTGACAGAAATCCTAAGGAATCGACAATAAGGACGGATCCTGATAAAAAGACAGTTATGCTCACCGCGACAACCCTCTTTCTCTTGCGCTGGTCTGATTCGACGTGTGTCCGTAAAACCTTCAGACACACCGGCCGATCTCCGAATCTTCCCTTAAATATATCCTAAAGGAGATCAGCCAACGAGACCCAAATTTTTCGATGCGGTTCACCCACAGCAAAACCTCCTCCTCGAAGCGGCTGTGTCCCTTCCCGAGTAATATTATTTAGAAAGAGTGATGGTGGGAGGACATGGTACTTCTTCACGAGCACACGAAGACATCGTAAACAGCGTTTTCTGTAACCATCAGTCGATGCGGTTTGATGTGCTTCCTGAGCCAATTATTAGCTGAAAGTCGGTATAAGAAAACCTTTAGTGCTCACCATTTGAAGCAATTGCACGACCAAGGGCGCAGAAAGAGAGTCCAAGGCAAAAAGGGTAGTGAGAGCTTGCTCATCCGGTAGCGTCAATACTGCCCGAAGATCCTCCAACGTCTTTATTTCTCTCGCTTTCGGTTCTGCCGCCTTTGACGCATCTTGTTTCCCATTGTCTGTCCGAAGGGCCTCCCGCTCTCCGGTGTTCATAAAGATTTTCCTGGAATCCGATAAAGGATGAGGTATAACGAGTGTGGTTTTGTCGTCAGCTCATTCATTCAACGGCGATAGAATGGCTGTGATGCATGTGATGAACCAGGGTGATAAACCTTTCGCTGGCGATGCTACAGTATGTCACCTGCAAAATTAACTTGAAGGCAGGCGGTGTTGCCAGCAACGTGGTGGATCGAGTCAAGAATGTTTGATAAGCACGCGGGCTCGTAATTCCGAACGATGACCAAGAGCTACCGAGAACGCGGATGACGATGACGAATACCCCTCAGCTCTCTCAATATTGCCAATGAAATCTCTTTTGCGAGTATAATTTGGAATTCCAAATATATCTAAAGCTCACATCGACGAGCAGTTCTTCAGTAGGGTAAATTGAACAACCCTAGTGCATTTTATCGCCAAGGAACAACCTGACAACTACATTATCGTGATCGTTCTCCAGAACAGCCCCACCAAATTTCGTCTTTCCTCTCAGAAAATCGATCCTCCTCAACCCGCGTGCAATCTCCCTTTTCACGCCCTCATCTCCCAAGGTAGATCTTAGTGTCCTACACCTTTCATAGAACGCCTTCGCGGTTTCCTTGGCTGCCTGTTCATCGAGTCCATCGTAATCCTGTTTCCATGCATTTGCGCGAAGTGCATGGTAGACACCCGACAATAAACCCTCAAGGGAAACGCGCGACTGTCCCCCATAGACCTCAACAGGCCATTGACGTATCTCATTAATGATGACCGTTATCCTGGAGAGGCTAGGTACGATGACCTCTTCCCTGAGCGTGCCTTCCAGAACGTCGTAGAAAACATTCGAATATTGGTCGAACTCGACAGGGTGAAAACGGCTTTCGGCAAAATCGATTGCCAGCCTCTTTGAGGTCCAGATTTGCAGCAGCGGATGGAGTTTTGGCGTGATTACGATAGAAGGAGCGAAGGACATGCGAGCTGGGGTATCGAAAAGGACAGCAACGTCGAAAGGAGTAACCGCTGCGTCGCCGCTCTGGAAAGCCATCATTTCTTGTAACCTGCTCTTTGATTCCGTCCACTTGAACAGTCGAAGCCATTTCTCGAGGTCCTTTTGATGACAAGCAAGGGGCAAGCGTACGCCGAGGTACGTACACCCTGAAGCCGCGCAACGTCAGAGCACGAAGAGGACAACCAATTAAGCAGACGTACCAGGGTCCTTTTTAAGGAATCGTGCTGCCAATTCTAGATCAGACTCTATATCCAGCAGTATAGCCTCGATGGACCTGAACGCCTCCTCCGAAATACCATCTATGAAACGTAGACTAGGTTCCGTTAGCTAAGTAGCATCGACTAAAGGAAAGTAAGATCATACTCCAAAACCTGGACCATGGCCAACCAAATGTGTATCCTCATGGCCAGATCATCCCATCTTTGTGGTTTACTCTGATGAGGTGAAGTGACGTGGTTCTGGAACAACCCAGCTATTCCTGAAGGCATTGTGAGCAAAGAATGAAGGTTAATGTACAGATTAACACTTAGGTATGTGGATTAACACTTACTCTGAATGACGTGAAGAGGATGCAGTTTCGCTAGATAGCCTAATCCCCTCAACAGTACCTCTGATGTCTCCTTCAGGGCATTGTTCGCAGTTTCAACCAGGTATAGGGTACCTCCTGTAGATAGGGATCTGATGTCGATATTGGGATCAGGAAGAATGAAGCTGATTCTTTGTAATTCCGTTGCATGATCACGAAAAAAGGAGACTGGGTCAATGGAAGATGATTCTTCGTTTGCAATAGTACTGCCTTCTTGAACAGGTGCCGCGCGTTCATAAGGGGAATGTTCTCTTGCAAGCAGGTCTCCTATTGCTTCACGCTCCTTTGGGTTCGTGAGTTCCTCGCCCGAAGTCATGGTCCAATTAGAAGTGAGAAGCGTCCTTGATTCGGAACCTCTGAAGCTGAGAAGCCCTTTGAGGTATCTTTCTATCTGAACAGCACGAGGCCTTTGCGCTGGATCGTTCTCCCAGCACCGTTCAACCATGTGCCAGACGTCATCAGGGCACCAACCTTCCGTTGGCCGTCGAGGACGAGCCCCACTCACAACTTGGAAGATGACCGCTGGCTCGACGAGGTCCGGGAATGGCACTTGACCCGACATTATCTGCGTATCTCAGGTCATCAGAGCTCTGTCGGATAGACGAACTGACATGACGTTACTTCCAGAACCGTGCAGGCATAAGCATACACATCTCGAGGAGACTTGTCTATCCCAGCGCTATTGATCGGTGTTCCCATGCTGGTGTACATCTCGGGAGCCATCCATCGGAGAGAGCCCTTTATCGCGTTGCTGGTACCACTCATGAGTTGCGTTTCGCCAGTCATAGCAGCAAGACCGAAGTCCGCTAGGCGACAATTCAGGTTATCGTCAACAAGAATGTTAACCTAAAGAAGGGTAAGACGTCGTGGAAAGGGTGGGTGACGGGAACGCACGCCTTTGATGTCGCCGTGTATGATCATAGGTGTGTAAGAATGGAGGTAGGCTAGTCCCGACGCTATTTGGTATACCTAGGCCAGCCCATGAGCATGTGTCCTAGACGATGGCAATGACAAACGTACCGATTTCAACCTGTCATGGTCGGGATTCTCCTTCAAATATAATACAATATCGCCATTCTCCATCCAAGGCGAGATAAGGCAGAACCCAGGCGCGAAGATTTCAGTGTTCACGCCTAGGAACGGAAGGACATTTGGATGACTGAGTTGAGTCCATAGTACAGCCTCGTTGCAAAACTCCTAGAGATCCGCATAACTTGATTAGGTAGAATCATTGACAAAATGGTGCTCAGTCCTCACCGCAACGACTTTTTCCCTCTTCCGCTGGTCTGACTCAACGTGCATCCGTAGAACTTTCAAACACACCGGCTGATTGTCAATGCTTCCCTTGAATATATCCTGCACTGATATTCAGCAAACGTTGCCATGATCCTTCAGCACAATGTACCTACAGCAAAGCCTCCTCCTCGAAGCGGTTGCGTTCCCTCCCGAATGATATTGCTCAGAAAAAGTGACGGCGGTAGGACTTGGTACTTTTTCACCAGTACACGGAGACACCGTAAACAGGATTTCCGATAATTATTATCCAATGGGGCCTGACTAGCTTCCTGCGTCGACCATAAGCCAAATAGTCAATAATAACAAGGAATCCTCACTAATTGAAGCAAATGTACGACCAATGACGCAGATGCCGGGCCTACGGACAAAAGAGTGCTGAGAGCTTCGGGGTCCGGTAACGCCAATACTGCTCTCAGATCCTCCACACTCTTGATCACTCTTGGTTTCGGTGGTGTTACCAATGCAGGCTCTGGCTCTTCCTTCTCAAGGGTACCAGGAGCCATCTAAAGCATTTCGAGGGAGAGAGAAAAGGTGTATCAGAGGGTAAAGTGTTTGACAGCATTATATATTCTGTCAATGGCGATAGAATGGCTGTAGTGAGGCTATAGTGACCGACTTGGCGTCATTGAATGCAGATACGCTGTTGACAAGAACTTGTTCGAGAAAGACGGTCAAATCCCTGCTGCAAGGACCATAGAGGTTGAGAGTCAAAAGTGGAGTATTTGTTTGGTTGACAAACACGCGCGCTCGTTATTCGGAACGACGGTCACGATCAAACACCTGTCCGCAACGCCGACGACGAGTACTGCAACCCTTTAGACTTCTTATCCCCCCGCAGATAACGGGGCTTCGAACATATTCTAAACCACAAGGACCAGGATCTCGCGTGGCTCTGGTGTAATGAAGTCAATACCCTCTCTGAAGTCAACCGTTCACAATATAGCACTATCAGATCTGCAAATATACAGTCATGTCATCTATCATTCATTCTGTCAAGAGGCGCCGCAGATGTGTATATAAAAGGATACCTCGTGTTTGGTGTGCAGCACTTCATCCTTCTTCCTCGCTATGGACTACGAGAACGAGCTGAGACGTCTCCAGGTCATATTTCACGACGAGGAAGCCTATCGAGAACTCTTGAATCAAGGAGGGACTCTCGCGCAGTCTTTGTTAGATTTACTTCAATTGGTAAGTTCAGCTTTTTCGGATCCTCGAAATTGACATTACTAAAAACCTGCGTCAGCTTATCGACGTACCCGACATCACTACTAGTCTACGAGCTTCAATATGCACGACAATGCTTCGTCTTTCAAAGGCATCCGACCTTCATCCAAGTTGTCTCACCATCCAAAACGTTAGCACGATCGGGCGACATCCTGTTGCTGGAGGTGGATTTGGTGACATTTGGAAAGGGACTCTTGGGACAGATTCGGGCCAAATCGTATGCTTGAAAGTAATAAAAATGTATCTTATGTCTGACGTTCAACGTCTACTGAAAGTGCGTCCGTCTTTGAAACACTCGGCATAATTACCTATCTAAGTAGTTGCACATGGCAGGAATTCCTACGCGAGGCTGTCGTCTGGCGACAGCTTAAACACCCAAATGTCCTACCCTGCCTCGGACTCTATTACCTCGACAATAGACAAGAGCGTGTCTGCTTGGTTTCTCCGTGGATGGAAAATGGGAACCTCGCTCAGTTCCTGCGGGCTCAGCCATCAGATTCTATCGATCACCTCCAACTCGTGAGTAGGCTCACTTCCGGAGAAACATTTCGTGGAAGACTGACCATGAGATCCCAGATGCATGATATAGCAAGCGGCCTATCGTATCTGCACACTCTCAAGATCGTTCACGGCGACCTAAAAGGTGTAAGTCGCCTAGCAAGCCTCGGTTCCAACGAAACTGATTGCAAAGCCTCGTAGCTCAACATTCTCATGACACCCTCTCATAGAGCCTGTATCGCCGACTTTGGATTATCCCGCGTGGCCGATTCCCAGCTTCTTAAGCTCACATCATCCACTTCGTACGCAGCAGGGACGGCCAGATGGTCTGCTCCTGAAGTGCACATGGGACATCGAGCTACCAAAGAGAGCGATATCTACTCTTATGGATGTGTATGTTATGAGGCAAGTGTTTTGGCTTTTCTGTTTGACTGCGACTCAGCTAATCAAATGAAATAAGATTATCACTCGCACATATCCTTATCATGAATTACCCAACGACGCTGCAGTAGCATTTGCTGTCTGGCGAGGAGATCGGCCTTCAAGACCACAGAACATTGAGATCCAAGACGGGCTATGGTCACTCATGGCCCGTTGTTGGGAAGCCGAACCAGCTTCACGACCTAGTATAGAAGACGTATTAAGCAGCCTGGTTGATCTGATACCACCCGGTACTACTATCCTGCCTGCTGAAGAATGGGATAGCAGATTATTTACCGAGCTGCGGAATAACGTCGACCAGTCATACCAACAGTCTCAAGAGGTGACGGATTTCTTGTCGGCAATAGCATTGAAATACTCGGGCGAGGAGCAACTTACGGGTGAGATATAATTCCTTCATATCCCGGCCTTCTATGTTCAGTTCAGTTCGCCGCTCTAGCAGATACAGATGTACTCTCTGAATCATTACCGGACGATGAAATTGAAAGCGCGTTGAAGACTCCCGAGCCAAGTATGTTGGAGGATATGCTTGCATCCAAAGATACTCCAGATATAGAATCAAATATCCGAAAAATCAAAAAGTTGTGCAAAAAGTATCTCGAACAAGCCGATGGTAGGATTGCATTCAAGGACTTTGCAAAAGGCGATCTAGCCCTATTTCTGCCCACTCGGAAGCCGTCCGGTTCATGGGCAGCGTTCAACGGTATGGTTTTTCCCCCGTCGATACCCCGGAGTTCTAAGTAACTTGGACGTATAGTCCACTTTCCGCATCACTTCTTGCAGGTTACTGAAAGCCTGACCCAAGTACTACGGCATCGTGAATGGATTGTGGCTAGGATTACTTCGATAACTGAACGCGTTGCACACAAGGACGTACGTAGAGTCTCTTCTCGCCCCAAGACCCCCATTAACCCAGGCATAACGTCAAGGAACCGTCTAACGACATATACGCCAACGATTTACCCGAAGGCGCAAAGTACTACGTTATGGAGGTAGAACTCGAATGGAGCAAACCAAGTTCCCAATGCTACCAATCCTACGAAGCTATTTTAAAGAAAGAATGGACAGTCGGACAACTCCTCAAACGCGCGAAAAAGTACCGCACGCAAGCTAAAAGTAAAGTTTCCTTCAAGAATTTTGCCATAGGCGACTTGGCCTTGTTCTTGCCGACTCGGAATACGAACGGCGCTTGGGCACCTTTCAATGGTAAGTGTCTTCCTCTACTCAGCGTTTAATATTTTGAAAGCTGATCCATCGTGGCGTTCAGTTTCGTTCGCTCGTTATTTCCTCTCACCGCCGACGGGTCAGTTGGCTGAAAAGCTGAAAACCCAGGAATGGTTCCTTGGGAAGATTACATCAGTTTCAGAGCGAGTTGTTGACCTGGACGTGCGTTATCTACCTACTACTAAGGGTTTTTTTTTTTTTTTACTTAAACAAAACCTAACAGGATCTATCGAGTAACGCTTATGGTTTAGCATACGGCGTCCAATACTTCGTCGTGGAGGTGGAAGACCGGACGAAACTGAGTTCCAGTAGCAAAGAGCGAAAAGTGTCTTCGAAGGAGACTAGAAAGCCCGATGCGAAACATTCATCTAACGTCGAAGATGATGAGTTTGATTTTGTCATCGTGGATGAAACACATCTTCATATGGACAGCGAAAAATAAGTTTTGGCGCTGGAAGAGGCTCGTACTCGTTGACGGCACTTTAGCCTAATTTAGCTTATTTACCAGGGCCGGTCCTACCACGTTCTAGATCCTGTCTTTACAGCTAATTGCGAAAATAATGGATAAATTGTCACTCTGTCACATAACCGGTCGTACCTAACGTGACTGCTTGTCACCGTTACACGTGGTACGTTAGCCCCTTTCACTCACGCATTTACTCTTACTTATACGATCTTTTCCATTATTTTCGCAATTCGCTGTAATAGTTTATTATTCAATTCCTCAGATATCAAGTTGATCATGAGTTACCATTGAAGAGCGACTCTTTTCCATTATCAGTATTGAGATGTCAACGCTGAGCATGCCAAACAATATATAATATATCAGCTGGTTACACCTACAATACATACACTCTTCAACAATAACTATCCGTGTCGGGTGTCGCTATAGGTATCAGGAAGCGTCAATCATGACATTATGCAACAATCAACTTGATAACTCCCTCCGCCCAATCCACCACACCACCTCTAAACCACGTCTTTCCCAACAAGAAATCCACCCTCTTTACACCCTGCGCCAACGCTGCTGCCTCCACATCCGGACCAAACGCCCCAACCCCAACTTGTCCACCAATATACGCCTGGGCACCCTGATGCCCCAACGCCTTACACCTCTGCGTGTACGCTCTCGCAACTGCCGCCTCCTCCTGACTATTCAACCTCGCCCAATCCGCATGTGTGATGCGCGTATGTAGAGAGCGATGTATACACATCAACACATCCAACATACTTATCGGAGGAACATGTGTACCCGCCAATGGATCCGGTGCAAACGCTATAGCACCCATATTTCCACCACCAACTTGGTCGTTATACGAGATGTCGATAGGCCATTGTGGGATGAGATCACAAACGACACGCATACGTGTAACACCTGGTACAGTAGCTTGTTGCATCATTATATCCATCGGCGCCAACCTCGTTTGTCCAAGGCCCATGGACCCATCAGGTCTCCGTTCATAGGTGAGTGCTTGGATAGGATTGAAGTAGTGTGAAGAGAGATCAAAAATGAAGTCTCCTCGCCAGGCTTCGGCGTTGAGCCATGGGTGTAAATGGAATGCACCGGGTGTGCTGGGTAGAGCAGGTAAAGGTGTATGCATTCCGTATGGTGAGCCCCCGCCGTAGTTGGCATGAGGAGGTGTTGCAGCGTAGTTTGCGTATGGACCACCAAAAGAAGCGGCCCAGGCGTATGGGTAGGGGTTGTTGGCGAAGTAGGAGTCGGCACCGCCGAATGAACGACGTCGAGTGCGCAAGTAAGGGTCATCGCCTGTGGAGAGATAGGGTGAACCAACAGGTGCGTGCCAGGATGGTCTTCGCGGTCTCGTTGGACCGTAGAATGAGTCGTAGGTGACATTAGGATCGTAGGTGGGGAACGGGACACCGCTGGCAGTGTTTGGTGCACCTGGGAGAGGTATACTGTTACGGTATGGTGAGGTGTACGGAGATGGGAGTGGAACAGCGTTTCGGTATGGTGAGGTGTAAGGAGAAGCTGAGCCTGGAAGAGCTGCAGCTGGAATGAATGGTGAACTTTGAGGCGTTGCGTAGCCTGCATTGTATCCCGATGCTGAAGGAGTGGGTCGGAAAACGTATGGTTCTGACATGGCGATTAATTCGTGAAAAGGAATGAGCCTTTATCCTAGCGTATAGGTGCTAGTTGTACTGAGCGGGATAAACTTGGATGTGTAAGACGCCGAGCTAAACGATGTAGCTGCTGGTTGTTGTAAGATGTAAAGGACTCGCTGTGTCCAACTGCAAGTTAATCCAGTCAGCGTAGGCTCAACTAACCTGGCGATTTCAGCACACACCTAGCAAGAAAAATATTCAGATATAGAGATGATGGGAGTAAAAGATCAAGATACGCGTTAAAAGAGTCATTGTATCTGACTATCAGATCCCCCGCCCGCATGATCCTTGAGCGCTTCTCTCTGACAGCCCGCCCAAAGCCCCGTTTACCCCGTTCGGCCAAATGACATGATGTCTGTTGACAACAGAGCCCGCAGTTCCCCTGTATGATTCTACAAGAAGTATGGATTGTGCTCGAGGCCAGAGGGGACGATTTGTGCACGATGGTGAGTGCGGAGAGCAACCTGTATTCAGAAATTTCTTTCCACGAGGTCGACGTTGGGCGCTGTTAGGCGTCTATGATCCTGGTCTTCCCATGCATCCGAGGCATTTCATTTCTTGTCGACCGTACCATACGGAGGGTCGAACAGGGAGAACTGCTGCAATTCAGTTCTAGATTAGACACTGCAACATCTAAGTTTGATAGCACCACCTTGTGATCCAAGGTGGAAACACCGCGTGTCATATCACAAGATGTTTGGAGGACAGCCCGAACGAAGTATAGAAATAGGACGAGCATGAGAATGTATATGAATCCTTCACCGCACTCAGGGTCATACCGGCGCGACAGGTAGTCTTGAAGGCCACTGCATCCGCGAGTCTGTTGCTATGGAAGGTATGCGATGCGTGGAACACTAGCAGTACCTCATGGCGGGCAATCGTTCTGAGACATGCACACGATAAAATGTTTTATGAATCATCGTTATTGCGCAATAGTACTAGTATCAAGGTATCAAGCTCTAAAAAAACTTTTCCACCAGTCAGAATGACTCAAATCCTACAGTGATGGCAGAGACTTACCATATGAGCATCATCAACTACATCCTGTCCAGCGGCTTCAAACTCAAAAGCCTCATAGCAGCTGCCAACACCTCTTTCGTGCACTCATACAGCCACATCCTCGCCCTAGCCTTCTCAATATCTTCCTCTCCCTTCACAATCACCGTCTCCCACGCACTGGAGATCGCATGACTAAGCCTAAAGGCAAACGTCACCACACCGCTCGGTTCATGTGTCTTTAGCGCCGTCTTGACAACATCAGGATATGTTCCGAGGAGGAACGCAATGTCACGAGCATGAGACGACTGAGCTAGACAGCTAATGTCTATTTGCGATGGAGGCGGTAGGGGAAGTAGATTGGGGTTCTTTCGTCCGATAGAGGCCAGTCGGACGTGGGCGTATTGGAGATAAGGACCGGTGTCACCTTCGAAGGATAACATCCTGTCCCAGTTGAACGTATAGTTGTTTATCCTGAACGGCAATAGCATATCAGCGATACTGAACGAGATATCTCGGTTAACTTCCGACTACTTACCGCTTGGCAGCCATATCTTGAATCTTCATTCCAGTGATACCGAGCTCCATACTGGTATACTCGGGATCCTCCACCGCACTGTATTTCTCGTCATTCTTCTGCATCTGCTCATGCATGACAGAAGCTGCCTCCCGAATAATCTGGTCCAAGAATACGACAGTACCTTTTCGGGTACTCATGCCCAGAACTAAACCGTAGTTGACGTGCTGGACATCTTTTGCCCATGGGTACTCCATGAGCTCGAGCGTCTTGATGAATTGCGCGACGTGGAGGTCTTGCTGGGCAGAAATGATATAAATCATCTTGTCAAACTTGTACTTTTCGTATCGTTGGATAGCCCCGCCAATATCTCGCGTGAGGTAGATGGAGGTACCGTCTATCACAGCGGAGGTAAGCCAAATGCCAACGAGAAACTTGCGGGGTAGAAGCGTACCTTTCTTGCGAACGACAGCCTTGCCCAGCTTCCACTGTTCCAGGTTGACGAGTTTAGCCCCATTGACCTCCTCAATAAGCCCTAGCTCATTTAGTCGATCCGTAGCCTTATCCATGTACTCCTTTTGGACCTGCGACTCTCCAGTATAAACATCAAAGTGGATGTTGAGTCGGTCGTACTCGGCCTCGTACTTCTTCACGCTAAGCTCCCGCCAGACTCGCCAATTCTTTAATGCCTCCTCATCGCCATCTTCCATTCGCCTGAAGAACTTGGCAGCCTCGGCCTTGACCTCTGGATCTGCTTCGGCGTCTTTGTTAATCTTGACATAAATTTCAAAAAGGTGCTTGATAGCATCTTTTTCGAGTGCTTCTTGTGAACCGTATCGCTCAAAACCGATAGCGATCAGACCGAACTGGGCAAAAGGTCAAAAGTCAGTCATGCTGCGCTGGTAGCAGACGTAAGCAATGAGCAGTTACCTGCGTTCCCCAATCACCCAGATAGTTCATAGAAACCACATCCCATCCACACGCTTTGTACACATTCGATAGGAACGCTCCAATGATCGTACTTCGCAAGTGTCCGACATGGAATTCTTTCGCAATATTGGGTGAAGAGTATTCGAGTAAAACTTGCTTTCCCTTCCCAGAGGTATTTGTGCCATACTCTGGCTCTTTAGATTCGGTTTCGTGGGTGAGGGTGTGTACTTGGTCGAGGACTTCACGGATCATGGTGGTTGTGTTGAGTTGAAAATGGAGGAAAGCCTTGTCATGGGTGATAGATTCGATGTATTGGTCGGGTGTGAACTAATATTTGGAATTGAGTTGGCAAAAGACGCGGATGGTAGACAAGTAGCTCGGGCTCACCTTATCCAACACTTTCTTTGCAAGCTCGTCAACTTTTTCCTTCAGCCTAAATCGTGGTAGAGCAATGGTAAAGTCTACGCCCTTTTTGCCATAGTCTACACCAGAATAGACCTAACTCATGAACGCACTCGTTAGTTGATAGGTTTGTGGAACAAAGACCCAAGACACACCTGCTCGACAGTTAAGGGCGGCAGAGCTTCAGATACCCTTTTCGCGATGGATATCCGGAAAGCGTCGAGGACACATTTTGATGGATTCGTGTCCGGTACGGTTGGAAGTGGAGGTAATGTACTTGTTGAAGACATCCTAGCAAAGATTATCGTAGCCCTGAAGGAAGATCGGGTTTGAAGTAAAAATACACTTTTTTGTCGAAGAGAGTTTAAAAAAGCCAGGATTATAGAAGTGCCCTGACGTTTTTATAGGAACATCGATAAGATTTTTTTTCAACCTTGACACGGCCGGTATGACGAGAAACGAGTCAGAAAATTTTCTTCCCAGCACGTGACTTGACGCGAGACCTTACAGCTTGTAGGTGACGGTCTCAAATAGTCGAAACGAAACAGCCATCAAAATATTTGAACATAAAGATGTTACAGGTACATATTATTAAGGTCATATAAGTGCCTACCACTCGATTACATCTGGGAAGAACTTGCTAATCAATCCTTGATAATAAGGCTTCAACTTTTCCGGGTCCACAGGGTCGTCGCTCTTGCTATATAGATCATACGGATTGAATGCCTTGACAGCCGCAAGAGCCTTCGCGTCCGCCTCATTGGACAAGTGCCTGTAAGCACCTTCACGGTGCCAGCTGTAAGGAGAAGTCTATGAGCGCTCACTGTCAATGGCGCAGGTTGAGGACAGACACTGACGGGTAGAAACTATGGTACCGGATCATTGCAAGTCCCTCTTCTGGTAGACTGCATTGGTCTTTCAATACAAGGTACAGATACTAGATCGTCACATGAGCGATAAGGAACACAACCAAGATTTTGTGTACGTACCTCGTCGTGACCCCACGACAGCATAACATTCTCCAGGCCACCTGAAAGGGAAACATTTGTTAGATAGATTCGTTCAAAGGGGGAAAGCTGCGAACAATTTGGCTGGTACACCCCATACTCAGTAGAGTATAGCAAGTCTGACGAATCCGGATTGTTTTCAAACGTTTCCGGATAAATAATCTTGTCCGAGAACTTGCACCCAACGACAAACGTGTCCTAAAACAAGCGATTAGCTTTTAAATGGACCACGGATCGTGTATTCGAACTCACCCCTACAACATCCCACTGGCCCTGGGATCCAAAAAGGTATAGCAACTTCCCCAAGTCATGTACCAGACCGACGACCTGCATCCACTCCGGCTTCCCATCACGACGAATAGCCTCGGCTGTCTGAAGCAGATGCTCGATCTGGGATAGTTCCGTCTGTGACAGGAACAAGTAAGTGCGGGCGGTCGGCTATGAATTAAATCCGACGTACATCAGGGTCCGAGTCGTCGACTAGAGTGTTCAGTTTTTCCATTGCCTCCCATATGCCTTGATAACACAATCAGCGAATACCCCATGAAATTTCACATGGGAACACACACCCATCCTAGCACGGACATTCTTTCGGAACTGCACACGAGCGTTGATATTAAATTCCATCGTTTGTTTCTCTATGACGACTTTCTCAGCCACGGGAACGTTGGATCTGGAGTATCACGGACCATGTTGTTCTTTGTAAAAGTTCTTGACGCGTTCACATGCCTCTTCGTACTGACGGAATTGGCTCTTGTCTTTGGCCTTGTCGAACTCAGAGGCAGAGTTCCAAACCTGGCCTTTGAGTATATTGACTGTCCAGAGCGAATGAGCTCGATAGACAAAGGTGTTTCGGAGGTTAACCACGTACCTTCATCGACAGCGTCGGAAACGCGTTCTAAATCACGAACAGGGAGATGCATTGTTGAAAGAGAGACTACTTTTCAATGTCAAAACACCTGCAGAGGGTAGGAAAGGGAATGAAGGAAACGGCAAAGGAAGAGATGAAAATTTAAATTGCTCCGAATCGACTAGGGTCTATATAAGTAAATCGGTCCTGGACCTTGGTTCCAGGAAAGTTAAGCGGGCGTCTAGTTAACACCGCCAGGTTCACCCCGTTTGCCTATCAATGGAGCTTCTTCACGCCGAGCCACCCATCTTTAGCCCCATAATCCAAGAATCCTGTCCGATGAAACAAAAGGTGACGACAGGTGGTGAACTAAGGTGAACGATCTTGATGGCGGGAATGTGTTCATGCCAATTGTTAATGCCCCCGGTGGTCGGCGTGTGGGGTCTCCGGCCCGGGACCCCCGCCATGACCATGTACGGCCCGTCGTGTCGCTTCGCATAATTTGGCGCCAATCGCGCGGCTTGGATTCGCTGGCGTAGGGGTTGTCGCTGGCTCTCGTTGCTTTACGAGCGCTTCGTTCCCAAAAAAGCCTTAGTATCCTCTGCAAGTTCTAAAGCCCTTAGGTCGGGGATTATCCCTAACTTCCTCTCTTGGGCCGTGTCCTGATCCGAGCAAGGGATGATCCCATGTCACTTACATAGCGCTCTATGTCTTTGAATTTCAAATCCATTCCATGGCGTATGTTCCATAAGTTCACCTGACTCTCTGTCTTTGAAAAACACGATGGGAATGCTACCATACAGCCTACTTGGATTTCTGTTGTGGAACTTTTTTTTGGAGTAGTATCCACTTTTGTGGTGGGTCCTCAGCAGATGCATAAGTGTCTCTTGGGCTCACAGGTGGGTGGACAGGAATTGAAATCCGTTCTGACGTAGCTTGTACAGGGATAGCATAGAATATAAGGACATTAATTATAGAAAAAATTCTCTGGGAAATGCTTTTACAAACAGTGTGGGGGACTCTGATTTTCAACACGATGGACTCTTGTTGCATGTTTGGCATTGCTTCTTTTTACTTGACTCTCTTGTACTACTCACCCCTCACCTCCTTCCTGCAGGCCTTGTGGACACAATACCTACTAAAACCCTGGTATTTGTCATTCAATTTTTAGAAGGTTCTGTTATGGAATTTGAGTTATTTGCCTCTACATAGTTAGTCACTAGCACAAAGCAGGTGATTTCTGACTGAACCCCTGGAATTGGCTGAAATTGTGGCTTCCCCCAAATGCTTATCTGAGTCTGAATTAGTAGATCGGTCCCAGCTCAAGAGGTGTGTGGAACTTGGATTGAGATAGAATCAGCCTTGCATGGCTTCTTGATGTGATGACAACCTATGCAGCTTGGTTCAAGCTCTGTATCTCCCTAATAATGTGCTTGCAAAAAAAAAAATACAGAGAAAGATCTTGGAGGATTTGAATATGAGTATCAGCCCTTGAACCCACCTCAAAGCTGTTAGCCTAAGGATGAAAAGTTTAGAATTATGGCTGCAGTGTCTGGGCCTGGTTGTCCTTGTGCTCAATGGCTCACTGGATTTTTTTGTAGTCAAAACCAGATATTTCTCTAGCACTTGGGTATCCTGAAGTAAAACTTTACATTCTTTGATTCTCATAGTACAGAATAGACACAACACTGCTACAAGACTGTGAAGACTCACTCAGAGACTGTAGGCTCTCAGACTGGGGTAAATGTTCCAGGATGTGCAACAAGGGCTTCTTCAATCAAATGCTAGGTGAGAGCAATCATCAGTTAGAAGGTTATGCAGAATAGAAAACTCAACATTGGGACTAGACAGGATGAGGAGACTGTAGAGTAGTTACTCCTCTGGAGACAAGGACAAAACACACAAAGGCTGACAGTGGGAAACACATTGATGTTCACTTACCTTATGGGCAAGCATGCTCACTGTGAGTGAGTTGGTGAATTGCCACCTCTAGTGCTCATGATGAAATCTGCCAAAGAGGAGGAGAAAGACAAAGATGAATAGGAGTGAACAGGAGAAGAATTTAACAAAGTATGAGAAGGCTCACACTATTGCCTGGTTACTGATGTGTTCTTCAGGTAAATAACCTAGGCATACAGATGATGATGGTAAAAGGAAAGAACTGTCTACCTCTGGGATTCTGATCCTGGTATATATAATGCTATCAGAATAATGACATCATACTTGCCAACTTTGCCTGCAACTGGAGACTGACTGTGCAAAATATTCTACTCAGCTACACTAATGTAAAGACTCCTGCTACTAGAGACAGAATGTGCAATCTTTTGAACTTTTGAGCCCTCCTGGGCTCCAGCCAAAAGTCAGAGACAAAAATTGATTTTTTCCCTGAAAAGCACATGGCTTGCCGCTTCTGGCTCTTCAGTATTCTAAGGGGGTAAATAGGCCGAAAAAAGCGCGAAAAAGCGCGAAAGTTTTCCTTGCCCATAATACTGATGGCCCGCCGCGATTACAACTGTGCAAGGTATCGATTTTCCTTTCTGGGTATGTTTTTTCCAGCTCAGCAAGCCGCTTTATATCCGAATGACAAAAAAAAAATCCCCCCGGCTGGAGACAACGAAGACGTGACTGCTTCTGAAGGAGCTGACCAAGTCGAGATCTTGGTACTTCGCAAAGTACGTACGAGATAACGGGTCCCGCGAATCTTGTCAGACTCTATAGACATTGTCATCGCACACGCAATGTGGGTTGGTTCTATCCAAGAAGCACGAACAGGTTCAAAGAAGACCTTTCTATGCAACCAAAAACCGGGAAATAGGCAGCAGGAGAAACATACGTCACTCAATCGGAAGCCACATATTTCCTAATGTCAGGAGGAATTGGTTAAAAATAAAAAGCGCACGCAAGAGCGAACAGTTGATAATCGATGAGCTGGGAAGACTATCACGTGGATTCGTACAGATATCTCTTTCGACGTCCTGAGAGATCCGAGTTGCTCGAGTCTTTTACCGCGTTGAACGCGGACAACATTCGTAATCTGTCGGCTTCAGAAATCAGTGATTCGAGACCAAAGAAATATACTATAAATATCCAAGTGACACTGTTCCTGAAATATGAACATCTTCGACGCAATGCAGCTCCTCCACATTGAACTTTGGAGAAGCAGAAAATGAGCAGTCAGCTCACACGAGTAAGTTTCGTCGTGGCCGCAGTGCAAGCAATACGTCTGATTGCCTGCCAGCGGCGGCCGATCTCCCGATAGAGACCCAAAAATGACAAATCGGGTCCTGTTAGTTGGCTGGCCCCCTTGCGTCCTCAATCGCAACACAACAAAGAGAGTAAGGGAAAAGTGCATTGGTAAATTGTACAACTTTGCCTGAGACGAGTATCGATTCATACAGTAATGCCACAACAGTGATGATAAAAACACAAAAAAATGTTACAATCCAATGCAAGATCGTAACTGCCCGGTGGGGAAAAGTCCAAGAATGCACTATGCTACCGTGACGAATATGGAGATACGGGAATTTGAAAGGTGTCATCGATAGAAGCAGTGATGGAGAATCCAAATCGATTCGAACAATGATACGATATCAGTTGATCTTCAAGAGTTCGACTTCGAATCTGAGAGTCGAGTTTGGTGGTATAACTGGAGGGAAACCACGAGCGCCGTATGCCTATTTTTTTTTAAAAAATGGGTTTCAATGCGCAAGCGGTAGCGATAAGACCGGCAGGTGAACGTACGTAATCCGGGGAGGCGGTCAAGATAGCCTTTTCACCCAAAGATAGTTTAGGGACGCCTGATCATAAGTGTATCGCCACAATCGCAATCGATAATCAGTACTGGACGACAATAGTATAGGCAGAAAGGGAGCTCGTCGCTCGACACACCTTCGTCCCAGCCCTTGATCACCTTTCCGACACCAATTTCCGTCTCAAAGGGTGCACCACTGCGCAGCGATTAGCTGGAGATGAACCATTACCCATGGACGCCAAAGTCACCCACCGATCTCGACTCGAATCGAATTTCTTGCCATCCAGAAGAGTCCCGACGTAGTGAATAGAAACCTTGTCTGTGAAGCCAAATTGATGAGCGAGAGCGGGGGACAGACATTGTGGCGAGTTACGTGCCTCCAGGTTGGGGGAAGGTCTTGCAGTCGCCAGGAGTGATAGTTTCAACTGTAACACCCTATTCACGAGAGTCAATAATAATGATATTGTTACAAGTGAAATAAAATGCTGACCATTATAACAAGGAGAGTATAGGAAGGTCGAAAACGGTGATGGTAGTGGTGATGAAAGGGGAGAGCACGACTAGATTTGGGCTCGTGCGCTTGTACTTATAGCACAGGAGAACGGAGGCGGATCTTGATCCGGATCTGATCTGATTCTGGGGGACTCAACTTGACTGTCAGGAATTGTTCTCTCAGAAGGTGTTATCGATATCGATTGACGGATAGCCTCACTGATTCTCGTTAAAGGACTTTTTAAGGACCACTCGATGTTTGTTTGACTTTTGCCTGCGGGACTGCGCCAATCATTCCAGTAGCCATTCCTGGATTTCTATGGAGCAAGTCCTCGATACATACCACCGATTTCTGAGCATAGTAATGATGATGCAGTCGTTTAATCATTGAGTACTAACAGACCAATTTAGCAACGGCTTCAACAAGTTCGACGTAACACATCATAGCATCGTTCCGCAATTTACAATTTTGATAATTGACTTTTGATGATCAAAAGAGTTTTCCTTGTCTTCGATCAGCCTTTTATTCGCTCAATTCCGATGGGAAGCACCACGGAATATAGAGGCGATGAAGGAACCCTTGCAGGTGACAAGCGGAGGGGCCAGAATCAAAAGCACCGTGAGCATGGGATCTGAACATGATGAATGGAGACGTCCGAAAGGAAGGAAAGAGGAAGATGCCGAAAGCCCGAGCGAGCTCATTACATCAAAAGAAATGAGTGGGTCGCAGCAGTCACGAAGACACCCTCTTTTCCAGTGGCTAAGAAAGAATTTCAGGTTCCAAGTGAAAAGAATAAGGTCCTTATTCATGGTATCATTGGGAATTGAAAGCTTTGCTATCCATGGTAAAAGTCCGATGCACCGTGTATTCATTACCTTCACCGCAGATACTGAGATACCGAGACACCGATTGGTAAAGAAGAAGAAGAGATCTTTAGAAGCTATAATGCTTATCGCGACTTTTAGGACGATGTGGGCGTTTCCTGGGATGCTCGAATACTCTCAAAGATGGGGTCAGATAGCTTTTCGAGGAGCAACACGAGACCACTTGTGAAGATATTCTAGCGTCGCCTGTGAGACCCAAACTCGTCTCCGGCTGAGCAGATAGACCCAGGCTCCTGTAAGTAGCGATATAAATATCCACTGCGATTTGAAATTTGAAACCTTGCCGCATTGCGCCCAACCATGCCTTCTCCGGCGTCTAGGAAACACCCATCGAATGGTGCGCCAATGCAGTGTCGTAAGACAGCAGTCACAGCGGAGCGGTTAAGACGGTCATAGATACGAAACAGTCTCAGAGCCGAACTACATGTTCTCCTTCGAGCGCAGACCGAGTGCTTCTTGGCCGAGCAGCCCAGTCGAGGTACAAGTGCGGGTTCAAGTCGAGGTCCACGGGGACGACGACGTTAGGCAGGAAAGGGCAATAGGTTCCCACGAAGCTGCGGCCGCATTGGCCGCACCACGTCAGGACCCGTTTTCCTCCTTCCAGTCCATATTCCCAGCAATGTCTCTTCCTCGGGCAGACTTTGACCCTCGAAGGGTCTGTTTGAACCCTTTTCCTAACCTTCACTTCGGGAAGCATCGTCGGACGATTGGGGTCTACACTGCTGGTGCACTGGTGCGTTAAAAATTCGATGTTGAAAGCCAACAAAAGCGCTCATTCGAACCGGTTTCCTAGTTTGCATTGGCTCACTGGATCTTTTTGGATGCTGCAATCCTCTCGGCACACGCAAAGGTACCTTGGGGAGACGAACCGCCCGTACATGTCTCTTTTGTCGACTGGGTACCTGGGATTTGCTCGTTGCTCGGATACGCTGTGGTCAACCTCATTGATAAGGACAGAGTGAGGGGTGATGAGGGTTTCGGAGACCCTAGGTCGGTTTGGAGGGCGAGATTGTTCTTGTTTATCGGGTTTGCATTGATGGCTGGCGGGCTGGCGGGTAGTGTGGTGAGTACTGTATTCTCGTTTCGATACACGCTATCTCCTTCAAAACCACGTTCTCTGTTCTTATTAAATGACTGATTTAATTTATCACAGACGATTCTAGTCCTCAAATATGTGCTGGGTGACTACGCCGAGATCTTCAAGTATTACGGATACGCCAACGTATCTCAGAACATACTGCTCATGCTCTCTGCTATTGTCTTGTGGATGGCACAGAGTACTAGCAGCGAATACGAGTACAACCTTACTCTGTAAAGACACCGATTCCCCACCTGTTGTAACATGCGGATGGACCCTGGCTCTATATTTCCTTGTATATCTCTAGCTTGAAATCCATGCTATCTTCATTCAATGCTAGCACCATCGTTCTGAAATGTCAACCGGCTGCCGTCTGCGTCGTCGGAGATGATCATACAGGGCTCCATGTGAGTGGCCTGGCCGCACTGTTTCGAATGGTGCTAATGGCCTCCTGGCCTCACTCCCTGCTTCTGATGAAACCGTAGGCTACCCGTGAGCTCCGTACTACCCTTACAAATACACTTGGAATGGGGTCTTGGAGCGTCAATGAGGTGTTTGCAGGGTGTTTGGTCCTGGAACTAACGGCTTCATGCCCGTGTTGTTTCGAGCTCGTGATGATTCAAAGCCGTTCTCAACACGGAGCTCCGCATACGTGGGTTCGACTACACCATCAGGAATTTGCGGAACTTAGCTAGCAAGTCCTGGCCTTTCGCATTGCCTTCCCGCACCTTCGCCTCTGCTGCAGGTGGAGATGAAACGTTGGTTTAGCCTCAACCAAATGGGATCCTTGTTTTCCACTGAGACGACGGCATTTGGTGACCGCATTCTTCCAATCTCGCTAGTAATACTCCTCAGGGTTCTGAAATGATCAACCCCTTGTTTTTCTGTGACGGGTTCTCAGGGTGTGGAGGCCTTGACAGATGCTAGCCATTCAGGTGCAAAGTTTTCATCCTGGCCGCCAGTTCAATTATAATCGCTTACAGCTCGTTGATAGCAGCCTGCCAGACTAGGCACATAACACCTTTGTTTCTACGCTGGAAGGTTCTTCATCCAACACATTGGCTTCTATGTGTCTGATTTCGCACTCCAAAGTACTAACCGTCGGGGTACTTAGGATCATTGTTCCAACGGGGTGATGGCAGTACTTCTGGCCTCGGGCGTTTCATATGGCTCCATGCACGGTTCACGAAATCCAAGGCTGACAGAGCCATTCGCCCCCGCTTACCCTTCCAGGTACAGGATACCCCAATTGTTATTTTGAACTCCCTTTCAGCTCTCACTGCAGCTTTCCAAAACAGGTTGTCATCTTCATGGCTAGTGCTGTGACAAGACGTCGACTTCCTACGGCAAATATGATTATTCCCGGATCCGACCAATGGAGACCAGCACGTCATGGTTCAGTCTCGCTTACGGTTCCGCGCCGAGGGGCTCTACCCCAAATTGTTGCTAGGATCAATCTTCAGGTACCCACACGAGTCAACATAATGTGTAAGGTCATCAAAGCAAATGGTATCAACAACATAACTGAATAGCTTCCAGACTATGGTGATCAGCTCGTGGAGGGATACTAGGAACGGAATGAAATGCCCATCATGGGCACAGAGCCGACGCGCCTGACATCACCAGGCTGTGTGTAACAATTTCCGAAATTGAGGCAATGTTTCACCAAGTTAGCGATAAACTGCAGAATTTCCTAGTTTGCGACGCGCCCTCTATTCACGGTGTCCAATAATATCCGTCCTTATTCGCATGGTTACACGTTATTCCGGGTCTGACGTTGATGGGAGATCTGCAATAGACTACATCATTGGCATCAAAAAAAGAACTTGGCGCTCAGCGCTCAGGCGCTTTCGTACCTACTTTTGCTTGCGTACGACATCGAAATTGACATTGCGGGGAAAGGTTCGAGTCAGAACTTCCATAAAGATCATTCATCTCCCGCTTTGACTCAAATCCAGGGCATACACATGCTAAACAACCTAGTTGCTTGTTGGGACAGTGGATGCTCGTAATTCCCATTTCAAGCAAATGGTTAAGCGACAGTTCCCCGTACTATGCCGGTCATGACCTTCCGATGATGCCCTTCATCAGGTTTGACGACGAGCGGGGAGTTTAGACCTGCAGATCAGAGTGGGAAGTCATGATTACTCATTAACCGCATGGGTGAAAATGCTGACGTCTGTTGTCGATACTTGATAGCTCAAAGTTCAACATACATCTCCGCTATTATCTCGAGTCAGTAATGCGATGTTCTCCCCATTTCTCGAATCACCCAAACCGAAATTGCGGCACCCGTTCATGAACTAGAACATCACTGCCGCTCTACCGGCTCCCGGAAATCCATTCAACAAGCCGTTTTTTTCCTTCTGCTACATCTCGTATCTCATTTCAACGGATTACTGATGGCTGATAACTATCGTTTGGGTCGGGCTTTATTCCCCACCTCTCAACTCCCGAGGTATATATGATTGAGAACATGGTTCCGTCGTGTCCATCAAGTCTACATTTTTTGAGGACATGTCAGAAACAGTATCGAAGCGAGCACCGCGAGGCTCAGCCTGTCTTACCTGCAGGTCAGTTTCTAGGATTTCTGCTTTCCCAACCGTTTGTCGCTGATCACCGTGTTTTAGACGCCGCAAGACAGTATGTCCTGACCACACATCGCGTGAAACGAAACGCTGACTCTTAGCAGAAATGTGACGGACTACGCCCTGTTTGTGGTCCCTGTCTGGCAAGTTCACCTGGGTCGTGCGAGTACTCGGATGGTGCACCCTCGCAGGATCAGCTTCTGCAACAGCAGATCGCAGAAATGGAGGGTCGTCTTCGTGACTTGCAACGTCCTAATGATCAAAGGACTCAGAATAATCCATCCGTCGAATTGCAGAGTTCATACATGCGTTCGCCACCACAGGTGAGGACCAAGCGATTGTGTGAATCACGAATATCCAAATTGACCCGCGTACTACAGAATATACCTCGCAATGTCCAGCAAGACTTGTAAGCGCTCTGCAGAATCGATTTTTTCCCCCCCGTGGCTGACCCGTCTAAAGATTGCGTTCCTTTGTACCCCATTCCACGAATTTCGGATTCTTTCTTGATGGCTCTAGATTCCAATCTGAACAGCCGTCTCCTGCGCTGCAGAGTGCAATGAATCTATTCGGTGCATATCTAAATAGCTCCAGAGAACTATCCGCATTGCAAGGGAACCTTCTTCCGCAGGCGCTCAACGATGTCTCACAGGGGCTTTCTGTGAGCCATCCTCAAGGAGTGTTGCACACAGCCCAAGCCGAAGTACTCTTGGCGCAGTATCTTTTCTTGCAGAACAGACTCTTGGAGGCAAAGTATCACATCACTACGGCAGTCTCGATTGTTTTGGGCGCCGGTTTTCATAAGATACGATCATCGTCGCCCCGCCGAACGGCAGACGTACTTCCGCCACCTCGAGACTTTGTCGAAGAAATAGAGAGAGTGAACGCCCTTTGGACGGTGTTGATTCTCAATCACTGCTGGATGTCCGCGGATGGCGCCCTGTCCAACATTTCCTACGATATTGCCGAGTCTCGAGTGGACGCTCCATGGCCTGTTGACCTTCCGACTCGCTCCAAGGTAATGGTTTTACTTCTCCTTCTGTCTGTGGTAAAGCTTAGGACAATTTTGTATAGCTTCCCGACGATTTATGGACCAGCCGTACAATTCAAAACTTCTTGGGAAACACCCCCGACAACGCAGCCTCTTTAATGGCCCTGCATGCAAAGGCTGCCATTCTATTCGAGCAAGCTTCTGTTCTCCTTCGTAAATATCAACCTAGTGAGTGCTCTAACCTACTTTTTCTCGTAAGGTGCTGTTAACATGTAATTTTTCAGACATGGAGCTTCGGGATGCAGTTAAATACCAGTCCACCTTCAACAATCTCAACCAAACGATACAACGGTTCCTTACTATGTTACCGGCCCTGAATCCGAATGCGCCGACTGCTCTCTACCGCAAGCAGCTCGTAATTCACACCCTCGCTCGAATATCCGCGATTCAATTACACTATATATTTGCAGCCCAAGACGCCACATCTCACTCCTTGATTGTGTCCAACGCTGAGTATATCGTTGCCACACTTCGAGGAGGTCCCAACCTCAGTGAATTCCCCTTCATTGACCCCATTATGGGAGTACGTCCTGTTCATATCTCCTGTCTACTGTCATTGATGTGATCCGGCGCAGGTTTTGTGGATGGCCACAGCCAAAGTGTTCATCGAAGAGCTCGGCAATGCTGGACCCAGCAGCTCTTCTCGGAGACGACCACCCAGGGATCTTATGTCCGCAATCGAGACCATCATTACCGTGATGTCGGTGTTTTCCCCTCATTCTTTGCTCATGGGTAAGTGTCTTCCATCATGATATATTTTTAGGCACATAACAGTTGACGGTCCCGCAACGTTTCAGAATCGCAGCTTGCACAGGTTAGACAAAATTATGCGACGGTACTAGGCCGATCGGCTCCTTGAAAGCTGCCAATCTCTGAACAGTCTGGGCAGAAAAAGAAATAGATGCGTATTTGCTATCTCACTTAGATCGATACATAGAGTACCGCTGTTGCTGCATTGCTTATGAAGATGTTATCCTACGTAGGAGTACACTAGAAACATTACAATGAAATAAAGAAGTGAAGCAATAGGCAAACCAAGATGATTACCGATACGCTCGGTGCAGCACGGACGTCAGCGCCTCCAATCAGTGGCACCGCGGCACCTATTGTGTAATTCAAACAGTCCTTCAGTGTGATATCAAGAGTACCTGGAAGCGGTGTATCGGGTGTTCCTTCATTCTGAAAAACTGCGGAGTTGTTATAGCCTTCAAGTGTCAAAACAACACTACTAGCGCGATAATATTGAATAACACTTTCGGGCTGGGGAGAATGGGGATCGGTGTCATTATAAGGAACAGATGATGTCGAAGAAGCGCCAGTATTGAGATTAGATGAAGAACAGTTGTTTCGTATATCCTGGATGAGTTCAGTGACCGTAGCATTGTCTGCAAGGAGATGGAATGTCGAGCTCGATGAACTGGACACAAACGTGGCTAACGTCATAGGTCCACCTGGACGGCTTGAGTTATCTGGGCTGCCATACTGTAAATTTGATGTCAATCAGCCGACGGCATCCGATTTCAGGGGTCTGATAGATACCCACCTGGCGAGTATGAACGTAGGTAGAGCCTCCAGCTCCAGCTCCAATTGCCCCGCCCCAAGCAACTGGCCAGAAGTAGAAAGGAAATCCTCTTCCGTCGACTCCTCGACCGGTGACGCTCGGGTATCCGCTTCCATACTGGCTGTGGAACGAGTGGGGGAATGAACTAAGGAAGCCAGTGCGATCGGTGAAATATAGACATACCTCGTACCATATACCTGCGACCTCGTGCCTCCACCTTGTTCACGTCCGGCAAAAAGCTGCCCCGGTGGAATCGTGCTTACTGGCCCACCTCCACCTCCGTACGGCGTTGCAGACCTAGAAGTACCTCCCACTGAGATGGCACTCGACCTTCCACCAGCACTACCTCCGCTACCACCACCTCCTCCACCCCCACGACCCCCACGCCCACCTCCACCTCTTCCGCCACCTCCGCCACCAGCTCTGGGGTATATTCTCTGCTTTTTGGCGAGTCGCGAGCGGTAAGTAATAAGAGGAAAGTACATGCTTCTAGTGTAAAACTAGTTTTAGGCTCGCCTTTTTTTTAAAAGTACCCAAACCACAGTTACGAGGCTAGATGCAAGGGCGCTGGTTCCATTTGAGCATATGGCAATCGCGTTTTATGTCCCAAAACGCCTGGGTCTTCGCATAAGGGTACTAGCACTGCCTTGAAAGAGCTGTTAAACCTTTTACGACGTGCGTGCTCGGTAGTTCAGGGAGAAAGCTGTTGAAAATTCCGTCAGCTGATGAATTCCGCAAGGTATCAACGAACGACTGAATTATAAATAACCCAAGATAGAAGTCAAGTAATGGGAGATGTTCCCGTGAACGAGGAACAACATCGTTGTATAGCAATCAGACCTGGTATGCAAAAACTATGGGCAGGAGCTTATGAATACCAAAAGGCTGGAAACCTGTCGATATGAGTAGGTCAACAGTACCCGTCGATGCTGAAGGTGAAGAACAGCCCACGTTTAGGACGCGTTTTCGCCTGTCGACAACAGGGTCCGACAGTGCTGAACGGATCACCGGATCCCTGCAATCACTGGATCCCTGCAATTGGTATTAATCGACGGAAATTCATTCAGTCAGTCAGCCAGTGACTCTAGTTCCGTGGAAATACCAAGCTGTGAAGCATCTACATCAGAGAATGCAGCCTTTTGAGCGCGAAACGATCGAACAACAGCCTGATCTTGACTACTAATGGATCTGGGAAGCGCAAAGAGGAGTTATCCAGGAACGGTTTACCGAAGCCAGGAATCCAAGCAAAGTTGGTTCCGCAGGCTGTGACCAAGGGGTGACAATTTCAAAACTGGCGTTCCCACGGTCGCGCTCCTGCGCCCATCTACGGAGGTTCAACATCGAAAGTCGTCGGGGGATGTGCCGCCCAAATGCCGCCTTTCAACGTTTGAACTCCCCCTATTCGGGATGCGTCGTCGCTATTCATGGTTTCTGCATCAGTACTTCAAACAGAAGTAGAGCTGCGACGCGGGATATAGAGCAATCTGTTACACATCTATGTCACGGTTGATCGGTTCCACCTCTGGTTTCGGTTCTCGTTCGACGTTCCCGATCTAATCCTTCATGATTATCCTACCTTCCGCAAAGGTCCCCCCCAAACTCCTTGAAGATGTACATCCATGTTCTCATTCTTGGTCTAATTCAGCAGTTTGGTTTTGCTAGAGGCAACGCTCTGGAATCAATCAAAACCAGTATTTCAGGTTCCCCTATTTGCTCGCAAATTGAAGGCTCAATTTCGAGTGCATCCGGGGTTTATTATTTTGGTATGTAGCAGCCTTCATAGTCTGTATCTCAGGGAGGCTAATACATTCACAGGTCACCCGTTGTACTTCAAAGCAATATCACACTGGGCATCGTCCAGTGCAGAATCTTCCGATTGTAGCGTTGAACCTGGAAACGTTGAGGATTTGGGTACCATAGTGAGTTTCGAAGATCAAATTGATTGACATTTCTGACACAATTTCAGCTCAAAATCGTAGGTTCAACTCGAACACCATTCGCTGTGCGTCCAACCCCAAGTCCCTCAACTCCATGTTCCTGCTCAAGATTTCATACAAACAGGTTAAAGGCAATGGACGTACCACAAATCCAGGCTTCTCGTCCACCTCGGGAGTAACGATTGCCATGTACCGCTTCTCCGAAATAACGTATGATGCCAGCTCTCAGACGGTCAGGTTGGGTGCTGGTCTGAACTGGGATGCTGTGTATGAAGCCTTGGCGCCGTACAAAGTGAATGTAGTGGGAGGTGTTTCGACAGGGAGTGGTGTGGCCGGTGTTGCAGTCAATGGAGGTGCGTTTTCATTCATATCATCTGCTGAATAGCCAGTTCACGTCCAGTTCACGCAGGGTACTCATGGTTGACCAATCAACATGGGCTGACAGCGGATACAGCAGTTGAGTTCGAACTAGTGAAACCTGATGGGACTGTGGTTAACGTGACGGAGTCTTCGGATGCTGACCTGTTCTGGGCATTGAAGGTACGCATCTCGAAGTTCCTTGTTTCACTCGTACTGAATCCTCGTTCACAGGGTGGACTGAACAACTTTGTCCGTGGTTTTGATATGCAGGTCAAACATACAACTCATTCGCTATACTAGGGCGTTGTCACTCGTCTCACGCTGAAGACATTTCCTCAAGGGCAAGTTTGGGTATGTCGCTCCCAGTACATCCCTCAGATTG
Source organism: Moniliophthora roreri (assembly GCA_001466705.2). Taxonomy (NCBI): domain Eukaryota; kingdom Fungi; phylum Basidiomycota; class Agaricomycetes; order Agaricales; family Marasmiaceae; genus Moniliophthora; species Moniliophthora roreri. Next base: position 414,657 of record LATX02000202.1, read on the forward strand.
TTTCTAACGTTGTACAATAGGGCGGTCAGATCACGTATACATCGAGACATCTCGATGCTGTGACAGCCGCCGTAGCCAAGTTCACTTCAACGGTGACAGATCCAAAAGCAAACATCCTCACCGCTTACAACGTCCTCCTCGGGCAGGTAATGGGACTATGATGACTTCTATTCGCTTTGAACACTTACACACAATTTGGTTTGTAGGTTGTCGTGTCTCAACTCCTTTTCTATGATGCTCCCAACCCGCCACCTGGAATGTTTGACGATTTCCTGACCGTTCCATCACTTACCACAGATGTCAAGACCCGAGACTTTTTGAACATGTTCTATGTTCCGCTGGATAATGCGACATACGGGAACAGGTTAATCTGACTTCGAGTTGAACTCTACCACTCTCCCTTACATGACCTATTTCAGAGCTGTCGACAATGTTGTCCCATTACTAAGGATGTCTCCTTCTGTGTTGGATACCATCGTCAACGAGACAAAGGTGATTAGGCTCTGACCATTTCGCGATGTGTTATTGCTCACCGCTCCTCTTGTCTAGTTTTGGGGTGAAAAACTCGCTCTTAAATCGCAAGTAATCGTCTCATATGCCGTACAAACCTTCCGTCTACCAACCGCGTCATCCTCCGGGTCATCATGGCCCCCGACTAGGTCCCCCGGATACCTACCATTCCACTTGTACTACGGCTGGGCGCTGAAAACCTTTGATGATGACTATCATAACGCCATGCGACAAACCAGTCGGCGTATCACGGAGGCGGCTTTAGCGGACGGGCAGGCTGGTGTTGATACTGCCGCTTTGTATCCTGGATATGCGATCTTTGATACACCGGCAGAGCAGATATGGGGCGAGAGTTTGGGTAGGCTGAAGGAGGTGAAGAAGAGGGTGGATCCGCAGAATGTCATGGGGCTCACTGGGGGTTTCAAGGTTTGATGATGACTTCTCTGAGCGTAGGGTTTTTTCGGACCTGATAGTGTTACGATAATGATTCTATAATGCGGCCTTCTTGAAATTTGTACTTGACCTCGCTTCTGGTATCGATTTTTTAGTTAACCCAGATGCTCCTGAGGACGAAACCTCGGAAATCAGAATTTAGATGTTCCTCGCAGTGACAAACAATTGTCATGTCTATAGCCTCTAGGCTCACTTTTCGCGCGGCCTCATGTACGTCCATGTCATTCCTTCGTTCGAATTTTGGTGCACTGAGCATTTCAGTTTATCGCACTCGGTACAACGAGTACAAAATGTCAGACGTCGCCCGCTCCTTCAGCTCGGGATACAATGCGGACTATGCAAACACTCTAAATCTCCTTCATTCATACCAGCCGCGGGTCTCCTTGTCCGATATTACAATCCAGCACTGAAACTGATCCTGCAGCCTCTTCCATCGATAGGTATTTTTCATTCGCAATTGATTCGCGCTCGCGTGGTGGACCTGATGATCATGATGAGGACCGCTTGTAAGATCAACCAATTGGTCATTGAGCAAAAAAGGTACACGATTACAAAGGTACACATGATATAGCAGTGCAGTACCATGACATGAACACCTTTTCAGACGTGGCTAAATTACGCGAGGATAAGAAGGGGTAATGTGGACCGTGGTAGTTGGCAGCAGCGGAAAGATATCATAGATTGATAGCGATGAATCGGTTGATCGAAGTATGATGCGTGTCAAAGGAGAAACGAAAATACAGTGCGAAATGTTCATAGAATCAACTTTTTATTCATATCCTGGACGCGGGAGATCAGTACAAACTTGATAGAACCAACTCATTGAGGCTCACCAAGGGTCTTTGGCTTGACAACTACAAGAAAGAAGCACGCGTCAGTGCTGACACACAACAAAAAGAGTAACGACGTCTCACTTACCTGTGGATCCTGGAAGTTGGTCATTTCCCCTCCTTTGGTATCGCCATTTTGAGACCGTTTCCGATTTATTTTCTGCCGCCACCGTACCATTTTTTTCTTATAAGTTTTGGTCTCCCCGTGGATATGGAGTAAATGGTCGTGCATCGCGTGGCTTTCATCACAATCAGTGTTCCGCATATGATAACAAACAAACTCCTACTCACTTTAGTTTGAACATGAGATTATTGTACGTAGGATGAGGATCCTGGCCTGTACACGTATCAGTCAACACCAAGACACACTATGAATATAAACTGAAAACTGACTCAAGATTTCCACTAAACATTGTGTCATTGACAATCCCGTGCTATCCTCCCACGCACGCTGACTATCTTTACACGAGCTCAGTGAGACCACATCTCCATATTCCGGCTTGTCCCTGAACCGTGAAACCTGATCCTTCCCATTTCCCGATGTTGACCAGCACCTAGCAGCAGGTGTCGTAGGTGGCAATTCACGACAAAATCCATCGCAGACCTCCCTGATTGGCGATTCACATGTCCCGGAAACTATACCGCCTTCAAACCATGGTTTGGTGTTTAGTGATATGGGTGGCAAACTGGTTGTGCCAGTAGCGGAATCCGTTGGATGGAGTGCAGGCATGGCAGGAAGAGGTGGTATATTCGAAGGCCCATTCAAGACTCCTTGGGACGTCTTACAGGTTTTGACAGCGGTATTTGACGTACGCTTGGTCTGGTAGACGTTGACGAGGGCAGCTTGCTGGCGTACTAGGGTTTCGAATGAGTATGGTGATAGAGGATGATACGATGCCACCACTTACCAATGGTATTCCACATGGATTTGCTCAGTCTTCGGCCTTTGGATATCCACGGTACGTAGACTCGATTGCAGCGGGAGTGCTGAAGGTCTTGAGAAGGCGGGTCATTGTTGGATCATTGTCAAAGAGCGCACGAAGGTCGGAGATCGAAGCACTAACCCAATAGAGACGCCGAGTGGCACGAGTCAAAGATAGCCTTGACAAGGTGTTAGACTGTGTTAATAACGGGCCTGGGCGTGAAGACGTACAAATAGCTGGCATCCAACAGGAAGTTTGTCAACAAGAATGCTTCGGAGCACCTCATATCGACAGGTTAGTGCAAGTATACAGTTGATTAAGAAGTAACAGACATACGTCGTCCTTGATCAGCTTGTCATCATCGTCTTCTGTGGTTGAATCGCAGGGAACAAGGCCTGCAAGTCCATGAGAACAGTGTTACCCTTTTCGGTAGTGGGTGCACGAACATTCATCCATGCCATCCTCCTCCTCCTTGCCCTTGCTAGGCACTTGAATAGTATGTCCAGCATCTGTCCGTGTATTGAGTCTTCAGTATGATATGTTAGCGGAGATCATTGTGCTCACAATGTAAGAACAATCGATCTCCAGCCACCGCATTCTTGATCAGGTTCTGCATTTCGGCCATCTGATCCGGCGTTAGGGAAGAAATAAAGTTGAGACAGTATCCTAATACTGACCACACTATCCCTTGTCGGCTGCTTCTGCTTCGGATCGTTGTTGTCCAGCAGTGTTGTTATATCGCTCGGATCGTAGGCATACTTCTCTGTTACGCCATTCATCAGTCAAACACAAGCAGAGCGAACCAATAAGTACACGCACCAATAAGCAAATTTTTCATCACTGCAACGTCTGTATGAGGCCCCTTCAAAATCCTTTCCTCGCCCCCTGCTACTTGATCTGGCTGTTGTGTAGTTAAAGACGATGTAATCCCTATGAGCAGCGCTCGTTTCTTTGGCTTCGGCTTCATAGCATCGATGAGGTTGGACCCGACAATAGGGGGCCTGGTAGGCTGGAGCCACTTGCCAATAATCCACAGGCGCTGCGACCGCTGGCGAAGAGTATTCAACCCCACCGGCCTTTTAGATGCTTTCGAGATCTCGAAATTGTTGGGAGGACTGGGGGCAGCGTAACCTGGGGGGACTCTTTTCAGCACATGTTGAGCGGATTGAGCTGGAAGCATCGCTATCTTGCCATCGTCCGGCGCAGACAAGTGGTACTCTTTGATATTGTCCTGTCCTTTGCACATAGCCATAGCTTAGAGGGGCGGAAGGGTGAGCAGGTGGTGGGTGATGACTAAAATTTTGACAGTGTATTTATCAAGGGACCAGGTGAACCTGTGAGGTTGAGAAAGTTGCAACCACGATCATACTAGCTGTCGCACATACTCGTGCCTCGTGTCTGCAAGCTGCTTGTGAAGCGCCGGCATTGGTACGACTGCGGGAGAATTTCTTTCGTACTGCCGCTATGAGAGCCACCTCCACTTGCTGAAGGAGCTCATGTTCTCCTGTATTTTGTACTAGTGAAGGGAGTATGAAGTGAAAGATATTTGCGATCAGCCGGAAAGGAACAGGGAAGAAGGCAGATTTTGACGCTCATGGAACGTGTTACTGTATTTGTTTATGCACGTGGGTTCTGTGGACCAGCGCCTAGTAAATTCTAGTCGAAGGCGCTCGACTGTCATGTCCATCACGGACTCGGAATTCCGCTTGTCAGATGCACTGGATTGTGCAATCAACTGCCTCCGAACTGCCAAATTCTCTTCCGCACCTTCATACCCAGGTTCTGGTGGGGCACGGAGCACATGTTCACTACGGCCATTTTATTGCCATGATATATGAACTTCTGCCGAGCGCATTGCAAGTCTTCTGTACACACAGCGGAGAACAAGAGTCATGATGGTCATCGTCGGCGACAGCTCTGGCGGCGGAAATGACAGCAGTCGAGACTCCGATGACCTCGGCATTCTGTCGGCCTTGTATTCCTTGGATTTGCAGCTACTCGATTCAGTGAGCACCTTGTATCCCCTTTCCAAGCTTTGAAGATGGTATAGCTGGCTGGGAGGTTTGCTCGCAGTTAAACAGGGATCTGCACAGGCAACGCGATATGTTAAAGGTATGTTCAATACACTACCAGTGAGCCCATAACTGCATTGTAGAACGCTGTGAACAGTACAGTATCACACGTTATAAATACTAGAACGCACCGTGGTCTTGGTGTATTCTCAGGCAATCATGCATAACAAGGAAGCAAAACAGGTGCAGATTACAGTTATCCAATATACGCAACGCAGCGACTAATATACGCTGCGCTAATGCAGGAAAAACCCGCCCCATCTATACCTCCAGAGATTGTCGCGAAGATTATCAACAATATAAATCCCTATTCACCTCCACTGCTCAAAAAAACCGCCGTGCATGGATCCCTCGCTCACGATACCACCTTTTTCGGGCACTGGTAACAATCTCCGGATCATTGCATGAGATGAACAAGTTCATTGATCTAGTTATGCATCCTCACTCAACATTGCATTGGGGATGGATCAAGGGGGGTGCAGGACCTAAGTTTCCGGTCCGAGGTGGGGGGGTGGGGGCCCGAACTTCGTTAAAAATTTTTTGGACCTCACCTAAATCATGCCCCTGACAGGCTTTTTTTGGGCTTTGGGATCTTCCAAAATTGACGTATTTATTTCATTATTTGAGTCTCACCCATAGTTCCAAGGGTTTCAGGACAACAGGAGGTTAATATCAACATGGGAGAAGGTGAGCGACATTGATGATGACGAGCCTGGAAAATGACTTACCTTTTTTGGATATGTCTGTGGGGACAACATACCCAATATGGCAGGAGGGGGGGGGGTGGTACCACCTCCACTCGGCTTTAAAATTTTTTTCGACCTCGTGTGCTTATTAAATTTTTGGACCCCCCTTGGGATGGATACCATGCGTCAGGATAGAATTCACAAAGCATGCCCTGTCGCTCGTAAACGCGCTATCAACTGTACATGCACCACATTTCATCCAGGCAGTACGAGCAAGTATGTGTAGCCCCAATGATTAATTTAGTGCTGTACCTTTACGAGCAGTTCGAACGGAACTTGTAACCGAAAAAAACGAATTATTTTCGACCGTTTATTGCCCTGCCTGTAACTTTGCGAAGAATTTCGCACAAAAATGCCCTTTTTAGGTCGTTTCTAGGTCGGATTTCTCGGCAATCCACTCTGCGGATTCGACCAACCTCGTTATGACCAGGTGGTCCGGCTATTGTGATGCCGAAGACGATGCTGATAATCTATGCTACGTAACACGGCGAAAGTGCCGGCCGGTGCCCCGGAACCCCTACTACACCGTCGATCTAGAGTGAATTGTGTCAAGGAAGTCGAACTTGGAATGGTTAGCAGTTCCAACGCATGTACTAGGCCCGCTTCTTGCTATGAGGCTCGCTTGCGGCTTGCAGCAGGGAAGGGAAGGATGAATTGAAATATTGGTCGACATCGTCATCCGCATACGAAGAGACAATAGGGACATGCAGATGGGAGTTTGAATCTAGGTGGATCAGCGTGAGAGAGTGGAGGACTGATGACACCGTGACCAACACAGCCTTTTGTTGGGCTAGGAGAGGTCCAGACTAGTAGATGAGATGACACAGAGCACATGTTCATTCAGCCAGTCTATCGCCGTGATATATGTACTTTTGTTGGGCATATCACTCTTCGCACTTCCCATCATCTTTGGATCCTCAAGATTATTCTCTTTATGAAACCAAATGAGAAAGGGGCAGTTCCAGCGCAAAGTGAGAAAGCTACAGGAATCAAGAGAGTTGAAGATCTCAGAGAAATATTGGCACTATCGGATCCGGAAGCTCTCAGCACTCTCCTGTCCTTGGACTTCTCGTCTGTATCTTTAGTCGTGCAGCTACTTCAAGTGGTGAGTGCCCTTCTCCATCCCCAAGGTGTTTGGTTGACGATTTGCATAGGAAGCACATCAAATCGCGTCGACCGATGATTATAGAGCACGCTGCTCACGATTTCTCCGTATACTGGCGAAGAAACGTCAAGTCCTACCACAGTCGCTTTTTCTGAACAATATCACCCGAGAAGGAACACAGCCGCTTCGAGGAGGGGGCTTTGCCGTAGGTGCATTATTGAAGGATCGTAACGTTGTGGGCTAAGTTCGTTTAAGGATATATACAAGGGAAGGATTGAAGACCGGTTGGTATGTTTGAAGGTTTTACGGATGCATGTAGAATCGGACCAGCGGAAGAGGAGGGAGGTCGTCGCGGTGAGTACGGCAGCACCTGTCTACGGTTTTATCTAATGTGTTTATGTGAGTTCCTAGGCATTTTGCAAAGAAGCTGTATTATGGACTCAACTCAGCCACCCAAACGTTCTGCCTTTCCTTGGTGTAAACATCGAAATTTTCGCTCCCGGCTTCTGTCTTGTCTCGCCGTGGATGGTGAATGGTGATATCGTGGCGTACTTGAGGGAGAACCCCGATCACGATAGGTTGAAATCAGTGCATAAACCACCACGAACCTTTGATATATATGCTCATGGGCTGCTTTAGATATGTCAAATTGCTTCGGGACTAGCGTATCTCCATTCTCTTATTCCGATGATCATACACGGCGACATCAAAGGCGTACGTTCGATTGAACTTCTCTTTTTCTTCACCATCCAATCTTTTCCCTCTTCAGGCTAACATCCTTGTTGACGAACATCTCAACTGCTGTTTGGCTGACTTTGGTCTTGCTGCTGTAGCAGGCGAGACCCAAATCATGCATAGCACAACTAGCGGCGCAATCAAGGGCTCTCTACGATGGATGGCTCCAGAGATCTACACTAACATCGGGACACCAGCCAACAGTGCCGGAATAGACAAGTCTCCTAGAGATGTATATGCCTACGCTTGTACGATATTGGAGGTGAGGGATGGTCTTCTTGTACTCATATCCCAAAGCCCTGATGTATGTAAACAGATAATGTCCGGTCAAATACCCTTTTCAGGACTGGTCGAGCCAGCAGTCATTTTTCAAATCATTCGCGGAGTACGACCTGAACGACCGACAGGTGTATGGTGTCCAGACAACATATGGAACCTCGTAGAACTTTGTTGGGCGGAGGATCCGACAAAGCGACCTCGTGCTGCCCAAGTGGAGCGATACCTCAAAAAGCTCTTGAACTGCACTGGAGTCACTCACTCAGAGGCGTTTTTCGACCCAGCTTTGCTTGATAGATCTGATGTAGAACCCCATGTCCTTGAGGACTGGCAAGAGGTAGGAAGTGACCATCTCCAAGCAATATATCCCAGTTTTCCTAATCCTAAAAGCAACTCGCGACCTTCATATCCGCCTAATGGACCCAGTATGTTAATATCCCCTTTACCGTACAAAGATTCACCGCCCAGGTGGTTCGATAACGTGCCCGAACTATCTTCTGTGGAGTACATGGCTACAAAGTTGTCCGATAATCCATTAGGTTTGACCAATTTGGTGCCGAGGTGTGTAGGCTTGCTACAACACATGGTCCCTTATTGATGATCCACCACCCGGGTACAGGGAGGAGTTGTACGGCCCTGCGATAGATGGTGTACCTCCAGAGACACCTTGGATGTGGAGGACGATTACATTGTTTGATGAAGACGAAGATGAAGACGAAGGCGAAGATGAAGATGAAGATGAAGATGAAGATGAAGATGAAGATGAAGATGAAGATGAGCAGGTACAACAACAATCACGGCCTTCCCACACGCGTCAATCTACAAACCCCTTCGATAACATACCCGGGCCATCTTCTGCGGAATACATGGCCACAGAGCTGTCCGATAATCCATTAGGTTTGATCAATATGGTGCCGAGGTGCGTAGGCTTGTGACTATGCATGGTCTCTTATTGATTTTCCACCACTCGGATACAGGGAGGAGTTGTACGGCCCTGCGGTAGATGGTGTACCTCCAGAGACACCCTGGGTGTGGAAAACGACTACATTGTCTGATGAGGATGAAGATGAGCAGGAAGAACAACAATTACGGCCTTCCCACACGCGTCAATCTACAAACCCCACCGCTATTACACCAACTCCCAGAGACCCCTGGCCCACGAGACGTGCTTTTAGAGCGCCACCCGGGTTCGTGGAACTACCACCACCAGCACACCATTCTGATACGTTTGTATTTCATCCATGGCTCGACGCCAAGGTCAATTATTATGATTTCACCTTTGACCTCTCCTCGTCCTACTTCAGGCCCATCCAGGTGTTGAGTCGTCAAATAAAATCGGATGGGTCAATTGGTCCGGGAGAAACGATGTTGGCGCCGATGGATATCATGACACAGCCGGCTACCAATCCCAGCGTGTCGCAATTTCGTGTCATATGCGACTTACTTCCTCAATGGCCCATCCATGTCAACCATGGGGTACGCACTAGAAATACAGGCTCTGCGGCATTCGAGTCCGTGGGTACGCCAGTATCGATACTGGACGTGCTGATGTGCATCCGTCAATCTTTGCATGCGAGTATTACGCGGGCTGACTGGGCGAAGTTGACTCCACAGCAGGAGGTGGCGATTTCAAAAGCGTATTCGCAGAGGTGTAAAGCATTGAGACATCGAGGGACGCGGGCATATATTGGGGGGGTAGAAGGTATAGGGCCATTTGGACCGGATGTAGAGGCCGCCGAGTTGGCGCAGGGGGTGAAGAGGGTGGATTTCTTGCTGGGGAAGGTGTGGTTCAGAGGCCTTGATGTTCAATGGCCGGAGGAACTAGTGAAACTCATTGTTGCGTGATATCATTTCCGTCTATACCTTATATAGATAAGTTATGGACGAGACTAGGGAGACTTTATAGCAATGAATCCTTGTGGAGTCTTGTACGGTCATACCCCGTCAATTCGACGATATACAGAAGACGTTCCATCCGACTATTGAGGTGATATACCAGACATTACCTCGACACGACCGAGGTATACTTTTCGCGAAGCAGAGCAGCTTCCTTCTCTGAAAAGACATGTCAGTACGCAGTCCAAACTTTCATAGATAAAAGACCTGAACGCTTACCCATTAATGTGCACCTCCCTGCACCCAATACTGACATGGCATCAATGATGCACTTGTAAGAAGCAATAAAGCCCCCAATTTCATTTCTGGAAGAACGAGCGTTCGCGATTTCCGCTATGAACACCTTCCCAACGACTTTGAGAAGTATCTACAACCGACATCAGTCAACTTCTGGCGCTCGATCGGTCAGGGGAGGACGTACTGCAACGATAGGATCCACGACCTCAAATGCCTTCAAATCAACCGTTTTCAACATCTCCACCACCGAATTTGCCGTAGAAAGGACTTGGGCATAGGAACTCGCGTTAGATGCGACGAATGCATAATGCAGCTGTATCGAGGCGACTTTGGACAGAAGGTGGACGACCAGAAGTCGTCGTTGGATATCGAGAGATTTAGCTGCCTCTGGGGGACGTAGTTCGGATGTGAATCGAGCGAGTAGACTGTTAAGATTGTCGCAGGAAAACGAGTATCTCCGGGCTTCAGTAGAGTCCATGTCTATTTGGACCTGTTAGCCCCTGGGGTCGGGAGAAAGGTAAGAAAGGAAAAGCATACTCGGACGATACTGGTAATACAATGCGGAAGCTTGTTCGAAAAGAATAGATGCTTTGGCATACAGCGCTAACGTAGAATACCCTTCATCGCTCTGGTTGGTTAGAAACTTTTGAATGGTATGACTGGTACGGAAATCTGTTGGAAACGAGTTCTATGCATTCGTTGTCAGTTCTGTGTTCCGAGAGCACCCAACGTAGTGTACCTTTGCGTAACGCGCGATATCCATAGGCCACGGCGCATCGATCCTTCCATCCACCGAATTGTAGTCCAAATTTGATGCGTGTCTCTCCGCCGTGGTCCAGCAGGCGTTCAACGCCACCACGGCCCATACAGCATTGATCCTTTCGCCCTCACCTATTGCATCTCTCGGAGCGGGTAAGAATGTCGCTGCCCTCGAGCGAGTCGGGTCCGAAGTCCGAGTTCGGTGTAAGCCAGTGCTCAAGACAAGGGATACAGCGCCAACGAGGTAATATTTTCCTTCTAGCGCCTTTCCTTTTAGCAAGAGGTAATGCGCCAGCAGAACGTTCGCTTGGATAGTATAGAGGACCACTTTGGGGTGACTTCCAGAAAAGGCGAGACGTGAATGACTTTCGGTAGCATACACGAAATGTTCGGCCTCTTGAGACTCGGATGTGCCACTGCCTTCGAAGTAGACATTGAATAGCAATACAATACTGACAAGTGTCAGAGTGGGCTGCTGATCGTTTCCAGAAGACAGGAATGCGGATGTGAATTGGGTAGGCTCGAGAAAGAAGCCCACTTCCGATGAATGCTTCAAGAAGGTATCCAGACTAGGGAAGCCGTGAGGCGTTCGAACGACACTGACAACCCAATACTTACATGCTTCGGCGCCGCTCAGGAGGTCCACTCTGGGGCATTACTCTGCTTCAACTCTTCGGGTTTTTATCATAGGGTGCTTACCTGGAAATCATTGAGGATTCTGGCGCCGTTCTTGGGTTTTGAGCTAGCCGAAGATCCAGAACTAGCTATGGCGAATCGTTAGGTGCGAGCATCAAGAGAGACGCTATTATATCTGCACTTACTAGTCTGATTCTTAGCCCACGGATCAGTAAGACGTAGGGAGCCCGAGGCCGAACTGGGTGTCTGCAACTCTTCAAGACGAGTCTCAAGAATGGATATCTTCTCTTGAAGAATGTCTGCCTGGGAGAAACGACCCTCAGGGTATTCGCAATCGCCCAGCGGTAAAGTAGAGTTCTTGCAAACGTCACACACTGGCTTTTTCCAGTCGCATTTCTGTTGAATTAAATCCTCTGAGAAAGGGGAGAAATCGGAAAGGAAAGCACTGCACCATCTTGCGACGCCTCAAGATGTGATTAGTTCGGGTCAAAGCAGTCTTTATAGTCGACAGCTTACCTGCAATTCTGACACGATGTTCCACGCGGTGCCGGAGCTGTGGAAGGTTTGGAACTGGAAGACATCGAGGAATCAGCGGTACTCTTGAAAGCATGTGGGATGGACATCAACCTTATATGTGCCCATAGAACGCGTAATAGGAACCAGATCAACTGCTAAGCGGGAAACCCCGAATTCAACAGCCACGACAAATATATCAGCAAGCCATATACACTTCCAACAGCGAGCGCTCCGGGTTTCAATGGGATATTGAAGTTTGTTGAGCGCTATGAACCTGTTGAGCCAAGTGATATGAGTTTGAATTTCAAGTTCATACCGCCTTCGCTCACCTTAGCCGTGACAGACCGCTGCCGCTTCAGGCGAAGGAATTTAATGATTCAATTGATTAAAGGTACGACGCTTCCACACTCACCAACTTTGCCCGTGCTTCCGCTTACACTGCCCCTCTGAATAACACTGCTATGATTCGTGGTGACTACATTCATCACCGAGGTGAAAAGCAAGAATGCTAGGGCTGTGTGAAACGCGGGTTAGCATGTCAAGGCGCTCAAACCACTTCTCCTTCATTGTGGATGGATTGTAATCGAGGGAGAGAGGGGCTAACATGTTACAGATGAAAATCGAGGATTCATAAAATAGGTTCACAATGTTCAGGCCTCAACATGAGATTGTACCAACTCCAATGCTAGCTTCGACCTCGGTTGGATTGTTGTTTGGAAAGGGACGGGTTGCCTGATACACGTAATTAGCAAGATAATTGATGTTAGACAATCATGGTCAAAGATTACACATACTGTATCAGCCCAGACGTGAACGCAACCTTCGGTGTGATTTCCTCCCCGTTCGCATCTTTGGCTTTCGTGATATTGAGGGTAGACAACATTGTCGCCATAGCTAGCCATAGGCTCGCATTGGCAAAGTGCTGTCCAATACATATCCTGATAATTGGTTATATTAGTCGACGTAATATAACGGCGGGAGTGGCGATGACAGCTGACCGTCTACCAAAGCCCCAAACGTGCTCAAAATAAGGTTCGCCCTTGCCTTGAGGTGATGGAAGGAATCGGGACGGGTTAAATTGATGTGGATCCGAGTAGGTTTTTTCGTCCAAACTCATGCCTCTGTGGAGTTAATAAGCATGAGAAAAACTGTTGGACCGGGTCATCATGATAAGCCCTGACCTCAAATTAGCGAATATTAACGAGCCTCTGGGAATGAAGAATCCTTTATACATATCGTCTTCCATGGCACGATGAGGAACACCTGTAGTCAGTTGTTATATTGCAATGTAAAGCTCGGGATAATGGAGTGAACTTACCGACTGATACAACTGGGTACCACCGCAAGGTCTCTTGAACGATACATTCAAGGTACGGAAGCGACGAGCGATCACTGTATTCCGGTAGCCGATTCGAGCCTATGACAGTGTCGATCTCCTCTTGAGCGTTGCGCTGATATTCGGGGTGTAGCGTCATGAGTAGTACGAAAACGTTAAGCGCCGAACAGGTCTATGCAATAGACAAGATTAGAATCTATTCGAGAGTAGGCACGATCCGCGAACCGTATCAGACCCAGCACCATACATAACTCCTGCCGCACCCATGATATCTTCCAAGTGGTCTTCATCGTCAGCTTCCGGCGCTTCGAGTGCTGTCAAATATGATTTTGCGAAAGAATCTTCTGCGGTTCCTTTTTTCTGAGAGCTTCTTAGTCATTACGATTATGAACTGGAAGTCGCAGGCTTACTAATTGCTCTTGAACGAGATCGATAGGGTATGTATGCAATCTTCGAATCTTGTAGCTCCATCGACGGGCATAGTTCGCATAATACGTGCCAGGAAACCAGGAAGGCAAATGGCTCACTACAAAGTCACTCGTTGAACACAGTTGAGTGAGCAGAAGATGTGAATACGCACACGAAGGGAAGAAATCGACTAGTGTGTTTCCGGGAGGCCCAGCATTGTTCACAGCGCGCGATACGTCTTCCGCCATCTCCAAGAAGGGATCATCATCAGTTTCGATCCTTTGACCATAGGAGACTCGTAAAATAACGGCGGCCGAGAATCTGTGGTAAGCGTCGTTGGCATCTTGAGAAGGATGATGCTTTCGCAGACTTACCTGTTCAGATGGTGTGCGAACCTATCAGGCTCATCCGCAAGGCGCATGACTAGCGAACGGGCCTCCTCCGTTTGGATGGGAATATAGTCAAGACATGTATGCTGATTCAAGAACTCGTGCAGCATTCTTCTGTGCTTCAAGAATCGTTTGCCGTACTGCAACAATGTTAGCGCTGATGACCAACCCATCCTGTGACAGGAAACTCTGAATCAAACTCAGATTCACCGAGGGTCAGAAGACTCACAATCCAAAGACAGTAAACTTTGGTCTACAGCTATGAATCGCACCCCGCTTTTCAAGGAGTTCGGTCGCTGCCTCCACACTATCCAAGACTATCATGTTGCGTCCAAGACAGTGCAAATGCATGATTTCACCTATGCATTCGTCAGTCACGAAATACTAGCAAAACACCAGCCAGACTGACCATATTCCTTCGCCCATTCGTGGAAATGCTCCCCGATGTCCTTAGCCGGAATAACTCGCATATGCCCTATGATCGGTTCGGAAGGAGGTCCGGGAGGATAAGGTGGATGCCTCTTGGCTGCGATAGCCTTCCACAGTACTACAACAAGAGTTGTGAGCGCGAACGCGGATGGAAACAGCAGAGTAAGCGACATGACTATGAACTACAAGGCCATACCTGTGTTACGGGCTTTATATGTATGCGCTCCCCGTAACGCGGTGATTCGGATCGACTGACTAACGAGGACTAGGATGTCATGTAACTTGTAAGACACTAAGGAAATAATTAGATCTATGGAGTGGTCAGCTCCATAATGCTAAAAGCATATTTCAAATTTGACGGCGATCAGCTACGGCTTACCGAAAGGCGATTCGTATCATCCTCTATACCATATCCTAACCGGCGTAACAATAGCGGACGATACAAATGGCGTTCTAGCCGCACAGCGGCGCCGGATATAAAAAGCGGGAGCGCCTCCCATGTCATGATGCGTAATATCGGATTCAACGGTGTTTATTCGAAAGATTTCGGGTGGATGTGGCAAGCGTCGCTTCACGAGCGAGGAGGCTAAGGGCTTTGGCTTCGTTCATGGACTAGGATAATTTGTGGATGTTTTCTTCGTGGTTGCTTGTGAGGCGGTGTTTATACGGGAATTAGGTTTCTTCAACTAGAGATGAAAATTTCATGAGTCCAAAAGACGCCTAGCTCGTCGGAAAATGATAGTTGAATAGATAATAGAATGATACGTACCTGTTTCAACCCATAGATATAGATAACGAGATCATTCATCCTTCTAGATCTATTACATCTATCGCAGGGTGGTGTCCTCCGGTGTTCAGGGTTCGGTGGTTGGAGAGTCGTGGTGAATTAGTATGAAGCCAGGGGTGAACGTCGGTTGAAATTGAACCTGGAAACGCGTCGAGTCACAGACCTGCACATGTGTCACGTATTACGTAGCATGAGAATCAACTTCCCGATGAAGGCGGTCCAGGGTTTGTGTGCTCGCTTCGGGTGACTGGCTGCAGTCAAATGGAAAGCAGTGAGGATCCTCTCTCTTGAATGGTGATAAGCCTTGAACATTGCTACTACATGCTTCAGGTCAGTGAGCAGCTGCATTTCTATTTTGTTTGCTGCTTCCTTGTGGTCACAGTGTATTACTCGGGGTAACAAAAAGTAATGGTCCATCGGATATTGATTCCGAGCGATGCACCTATGCACTCCATCCCAGTCCCTTCTGCTCAACCGCTAATGAATTGTATTCAGGGCATTTCTTATGGATGAGAAAAAGCCTCTGCATGCAAGATAGACAATTGAATGATTACATGTGAGCAACGAGAAGGTGAAAATTTCAGAGAGGCCAAAAGTGATGTCATATCTGGTGGACTGTTACTTTCCGTTACCCCAAGTAGATCAAGTGAAAAACAAGGTGTGGGTACAATTAACCAATAATTGCAAGTCTAGAGCTGCTGAGTTTGCTTTTCTGCCTTAATATCTACCTGTTAACACATGGAAACACATTTAGACAGGAGTATTTGGGCCATTCCCCAATCCCTGTGGTTGTTGAGGATGTAACTTACAGAAGGCTAACCAAAGTCTGTATTGGGGTGGACTTGGATAGCTCAAAATGGCATGAACCAGAGCAAGCCTTTTACATATGTGAGACCCAGTTCACTGTGAGCAGATTAGTACCCAAGGCATTCTTTATTTCTTACAGCTGTTTTGAACTGAGATATTTCACTAGTTCTAGTCCATTCAAATTCTAGTACTCACTACTGAACAGTAGTTAGTTCCCTATAGGCCTGAACATACACAAAGTAACAAGGTTATTGTTTTCTAGTCTCTCAACAGTTTCTTTGTTTGCCTTTCCACCTGGCTTACTTACAAAGATACATAGCAGCTCTAGAAGAGAGCAAGCAAACTTCTAGAAATCTATTGATCAATAACTTTGCCAATGCACAATCAGTCTTCACTACCATTTGCACCAATACAACCTTCAGTACTCTCCTGACTGGCATAATGGCACCAGCTTCCCTGCTATTTCTGGAGTACATCATGATGGCTGACCCAAGCACTTTCCTTTTAACTAGTATTAACATTTCTGTTCTCACTAATTTTTAGTGGCAACACTACCTTCTACTAGTGCATTGTGACTCATGTAACCATTAGTATTGTCCTCCAGATAATTTTTCCAGCAGTACTTGCCTTCTAAATGGACTTTCATTTCATACTATGCTGACATGGATTTCAGAAATCTTTGTCCCATCCTCACCCCCTGCCAGTCAATGCATTCCAGGCAAAAATTAATGCAGTCAGCCATTGCTCAATGCATAAGGAATAACCACAGGCAGTAATATATCACAGGAAAATCAGCAAACAGCCATAGTGTGAGACAATAGTAAATTTGAAAGGAAGGTAGTGGTAGAAACAAGAAATCAAACTAGAGAAAGTAATGGGCCTGCTGGCTTGGATTGAGTCTAATCAAGCTCAAGGAGGTGATGTGTAATAGACCAGCAAACATTTTCAACTATTGGTAGAATGTAATGCACAATAGAGTAGGTATTGATGGATACAATACTCAATGCAGTATGTCAGATCTGTAGGAGTTGACACTAATATGCCTACCCATCAACATATGAAGAAATAACCATAGAAGAGGATATATAACAGTAGGATGTGTAACAGTACAAGCAGCCAACAAGCATAGCATAAAGACAGAGCAAAGATGACACAACAACAATGGATTCAAAAGGAAGGCAGAGGGTAGAAACAATATGCCCAGCAGGTTCAGGAAGACAGCCCAAAATAAACTATTGTATGTTTTCAGCAATGAGAATAAAGAATTACACACCAAGAGTATCAAGGGACACTCAATACAGTATGTTGGATGTCTACAAACCCTCACTGACATATGCACCCCATTGAGCAGCAGACTCTATGATAATCTGAAATATACAACATTCAATGACAAGGAAACAACTCAGAGGACAACAACCACACACCAATATGTCCCTCTCAAGATTTTCAACATCATAATTCCAGGTAACAATGTCTCTGACAATCTCAGGATGAAAACCCAGGTATATCTTGCACATGGAAGATGACATTGCATCTAGTTCAAGAGATCTAACATGTATCTTGGAGGCCCTTCTCTTTAAGCTAAAAGATACAAAATATCAGTAGCTTGAACCTTTAACATGTAAGAAAGATGGACTCTACATGATTCTCCTCCACATCATACTCTCCAGCTTGGATGCATACCCATACAATAGTGGGTCTTTGATGCTTGGAGCATGCTTATAAGCATCATCAAGGGACCTTTCCTTCTGATTCAAGTCTGATATGGTGAGGCACGGGTATTGGTGGCGAAAGTAAGGCCAGAGTGTGGTGGCGGCAAAGGCCATCAAGCCAGCAATGGTGTAAAGGACACAGTGGGTATCAGCGGCATTGTGGGTTGGATTCTCAATGGGAGAAACCTGGTTTGCTGTAAGAATGGGCATCAAGAATTGGTTTGGAGGAGAGAATTTCCAGAGGATGAGACATACCACAATGCAGTTTTTAAGTCAGATGCAGTGCTATACTCAGTCTTTCAACCTTACTAGGCCTCACTGATTAGTAGGTTTTCATGCAAGTTCCTTCTCACAGTTCAAACGAGAGCCAATCACATCACTTGCACATCACAGCATTAATCCTAGCAACTCCCCCCACGACGGGTTTGCTGGGCTGTGATTGGCTCTCGGTTACTCTTTTTCCGACGGAGGAGCCAAGTCGGTTTCTTCTGTCCCGCTATTACAGCATTCTCAGCACTACATTCTGGCATGTTACCCCTCTGTTACGGCATTCTAACTTGCTTTCCAGCTCTATCTTTGGGAATAGTGACTGAAAGGTGTTGATGGATTCACACACCAGTTTCGGGATAGCTGAAAGGGCACGTTATGACACAGGTTCGAAACTAGGAGCCCATTTGCTGTAGAGCAGATTTTGCGCTGCATTCGGAAGTCTTAGTCTGCACAGATACTCGAAAAACCTAGACGCTCGTGCAGACAACACTAGTTCAGCATATCGTTCAACACATTGACTCATCATTGTGCATACAGAGACTAAAAGCTTTTCAACTTAAAATCATATACCGCATGGAAGTATGTGTGTGTAACAAAGGCAAGGCATGCATACACATACAGTAGAGCAGGTATAGTAAACAGAGACCCCTACGCCCGATGCTGCTTTGAGTCGAGGTGGTACACATCTTAGGCGGTCGTTGCTCTGCAAAGACAGGATAAGTATATGATCAGATTGATGAAGATGGGAGAAAGACGCGTACTTCTGGTGGTGAGCAGCCTTAATGGCAGCAATCTTGGCCTTCTTCTCTGTGATACGCTTGGCGAGGAGAGCACTGCGTATAGTGTAAGTATCAAGAGAATGAATGGAAGAACAGACGGTAGTCACTCGTACTCAACTTTCCGCTCCCTTTATGCCTCAAACTTGCGACACTTGATAGATCTGAGGTGACGACGGCGCTGGAGACAAATGGGGGTGACGAGACGCTGAACTTTGGAATTAGACACAAGATAAACACCTCGGTAGATGAAATAGACTCACGCCTTGGTATACGGCTTGGCATTCTCCTTCTTTACGCTCTTCACCTCTCGCCTAACATACTTCCTCACATCATCCTCCTTGCTCAAATTGAAGAATCTCCTAATCTTTGTAGCCCTCTTTGGTCCAAGTCTCTCTGGCAAAACGGTACCCATAAGACCAGGAATCTCGTTTGCGCCCTGCTTCACAACGGCAATATCTATCCACGAACAGATTTACGTTTGCGTTCACCACAACGGGGTAGTGTGAGTGGCCGTCGGAGAGGAGGAGGCTGACACAGTGAGGAAGGGGAACGCCTTGCTTCATTGAAAACCTTGCTTGTCGAGGGGGATACGCTAGCGTCTTTCATCGTCGACGTCGATGATCTTTTGGGCCCCAGTTGCGGGGTCTGTAGATCTTGTCAGACGATGATTCATGTAGAAAGCTTTTCTGGAAACGTCCAACTTCATAACTCGAGGAAATGAGGGCTAGCAGTGACTCTTGACGTAAATTGAAAGGTGGTGTCCTTTGGTGTTTAGGATTCGCTGGCTGAAGCGCATCGCTGTGGTGAACGTCAGGTGGGTCCCTGGAAGCGAGAGCCGAGTCACGAGGTTACCGTAACACGGAAGATCAATTTCCAAAGGAAGGCGGTCCAGGCTTTGCTTCGCACCACCGCCGGCAAAAGTTTTTGCTCGTCAAATGCTTTAGAGCACGAATATCTCTGTTCTCTTTTTTACCGCTCAAAAGAAATAGAATGATGGTTTCTAGGTTAATCATCCTCGTTTCGGGCGATTGGCTGTGGTCCTGAACCCGTCAATGGGGCAGCAAGACTTTGGTCGGAATCCCGGTCGTTTCATCGGAAATCGCAGCGTAGGTGACGTGAACCTTAAATATTTTTACTACTGCGTGCTTCGACAGTGCCAGTGAGTACCTGCATTTCTATTTCGTTTGCCACTTTCTCATACCATGGTAGCAGTAGACCAGGTGGAAAACGGTATACTTGTCACGACATACGGTATGTATGTTTACAAGACTACTTTCTGTGAGCTTGCATCTTTCGCCTCTATAATTACCCGTCAGCTAACACGTGGGGATTGTACTTAAACAGGAAGATTCTGGACTGCCTTCACAGCTCTGCTAGTATTACCCAAAGCATTTGCGAGGCATTCTTAATGACGACTCACGAAGACAACGATCAAGAGGATTCCTTTTTGAGATTCGAGTTCTGGATCTCTCAATGCTCATCATCAAAATCATTCACATAGCCGCCGGGATTTGCGTGGCCTCCGCTTTGGCAGGGTTCTATCGACAGAATTTGCATATATTGCGTGGTATAATTCTATGGTCCGAGAACCTTTTCCGAAAAAAAGCTAATTCCTGGGAAGCTCTTCGTGGCTGCTCTTCGTGGCTGCTATTCCCACCCAATGTTCTCCCGACCAGCGTGACTAGTACCAACCATTTTCGCCAGCATCAGCATTTCTGCACTCCCAACTTCCAGCAGTAATGCTACCTCTTGCCAGGGTATCACGGCTCACATTCACGCCATTAGGATTGTCCCCCAAATAAAATCTTTATCTATGTTCCTGGTCTTCTGCTTGAGTTTCTATCTTCCATGCCTACTTACTTATCTTGACTCGGATGTCTGAAACCTTTGTCCCCTTCTTGCAGCCTACGAGTCAACACGGTGCAGGCAACGATTAACGCACTCTGCCACAGCTCAACACGTGGAGAAATAACCATAGGTAAAGATATATTGCAGAACGAGCGGCAAACAAGCATAGAATAAGGATTTGAAAGCAAATTACAGGGACAGCAAGAATGGTGGAGTAGTGGTCAAAGGTGGACGGTAGAAATGGAAGAGACAAACAGGAGTTGATGAGGGCGGCTTAGATACCGTTCATAAACATCGTCGCCGATGAGCAGAAGTGAAATACGCACTGAGAGAACATCGACCTTCAATACAATATGCCGAATGAATAGCTGTCATGCCCACCCGATTGAGTCCCATAGTGATCTTGAGTAGCGGACTCAACGATAATCTGATAAATACGACGTTAAATGACAAGGAGATAACTCGGAGTCCAGCGACTACGTACCAGTATGTCTCTGACAATAATTTCGACATCGTGATTCCAAGTAACGATGTCTCCGACAATCTCGGGATGAAAACCAAGATATATCTTGCAAATGGACAACGACGTCGCATCTAGTTCAAGAGATCTGACGCGTATCTTGGAAGCCCTTCTCTTCAAACTAAAAGATATAGATATCAGTAGCTTGAGCTTGAACCTTTGACATGTAGAGAAGGTGGACCTACGCGATTCTCCTCCGCGTCATACTCTCCAGCTCGAAACCATACCCATACAACGGGAGGTTTTCAACGCTCCGAAAGTGCTCATAAGCATTGTCGAGGACTTTTTCCTTCTGCTTCAAGTCTGATACGGTGAGGCACGGGTATCGATGGCGAAAGTATGGCCAGAGCATTGCGGCGGAGAGGACCATCGCGCCCGCAATGATGTAGTAGAGAGTATGGTTATTGGCATCAGGGATTGGGTTTTCGATGGGAGAAACCTGACTTGCTGCGAGAATGGGCATTGAGAATGGGTACTTAAGAAGTGGGGGGTTCTGGTGGGCAAGACGCACGATTTTTAAAGTGTCAACAGGATAGGGCATTGATAAGTAATTCCATGATGTGGAAGCCGGTTTGGGAACTGGTGATGTTCAGTGGACATGATGTGGATATCTGGACATCAAAAAGGGCGAGTTGTTCGGAAACTGGGTACCGAAAAGGGTGAACTAGACATTGAAAAGGGTGAACTGGACATCGGAAAGGGTGAACTGGACATCGAAAAGGGTGAACTGGACATCAAAAAGGGTGAACTGGACATCGAAAAGGGCGAACTGGACATTGAAAAGGGCGAACTGAACAATGATTAGTTCAATAGACACGACGGAGTGATGATGATCGCCCGGTATGGCAGTGCGGATGTCGTATACATGGTATTAACCTGTAATCTCTTTTTCGTATAGCAGCCTTACTATATATCTGACCTTCCTCTCATTTTCCGCCTTCCCGGTCTTTTGGCGGATCCCGCAGGCGAGAAACAATCTTGCCTGTAGTAGTATGCTCCTGAGCATAAGAGGTTAGTGGAAGTGGGTGGAGAAAGTAAGGGATTGGCTGAGAACCCCTGATGCAGACTAAAGTTACATATAGACTGCTGTAGAGCCCCCCACAAGACATGCGGAAATGCGAGTAGACATACAGAACGGGAAGTTCCATTCCAACGTCGTGATGTCGGGATACAACTACTGTATCCCATCATGAAACTTGCTCTGTGTTACACAGATATCCTACTGTTGATTGTGGCGTATGGAGAAGATGACAACTGAATAGTAAGGCCGGTAAAGGCCCAAAGTTGGTGAGAACCCTCGTCCAAAGAAGGGCAGCTCAGGCAGACGACACTGATCCACCCCACTTCAACACACTCACTCATCATTGGGCGTACGGAGATTGAAAGCTTTTCGACCCATAATCATATATACTGCATAGCATGAAAGTGTATGTGGGCGTGTAACAAAGGGCAAGGCATGCATACGCGTACAGTAAAGCAGGTATAGTAAAAAAAGGATCCCTACGCCCGACGCTGCTTTGAGGGAAGGTAGTACACGTTTTAAGCGGTCGTTGCTCTGGAACACTAGAGTTAGTATCTGAAGTGCAAATACAAGTTGAGAGGAGATGGGAAACGTACTTCTGGTGGTGAGCAGCCTTGACGGCAGCAACCTTGGCCTTCTTCTCTGCGATACGCTTGGCGAGGAGAGCGCTGCGTAGTGTCAGTATCAGGGGAACGAATGGAAGAAGAGACGGTACTCACTCATACTCGGCCTTCTGCTCCTTTTGTGCCTCAAACTTGCGACGCTTGATAGATCTGAGGTGACGACGGCGCTGGAGACGAACGGGGGTGACGAGACGCTGGATTTTGGGGCTAGACACAAAATAAGCGTTTTAGTAGACGAAATGATCCAAATCGGCAATGCACACTCACGCCTTGGTATACGGCTTGGCGTTCTCCTTCTTTGCGCTCTTCACCTCTCGCCTAACAACATACTTCCTCACATCATCCTCCTTGCTCAAATTAAAGAATCTCCTAATCTTTGTAGCCCTCTTTGGTCCAAGTCTCTTTGGCAAGACAGTATCGGTAAGACCAGGAATCTCATTTTCGCCCTGCTTCACGATAACGAGAGAGAGAACGGCAATATCTGGGCCGACGATGCATCCACGAACGGATTTACGCTTGCGTTCACCGGTACGGCGGGGGCGGTAGCACGAGTGGCCGTCGGAGAGGAGGAGGCGGACACGGTGGGGAAGGAGGACACCCTGCTTCATTGGGAAACCTTGCTTGTCGTTTCCACCGGTGATACGGAAGATGTAACCTTTCCATTCGTCACCGATAGAGTCGGCGGGGACTTCTTGGGCCATTTTCTTGTCGAAGAAGATACGGTAGCGTCTTTCATCGTCGATGTCGAGGAGTTTTTGAGCCCCAGTCGCGGGGTCTATGGGTCATGTCAGATGATAATCTGTGTAGAAATAAATTTTTGATACTCACTGGCAATGTTCAGCTTCATGATTTGAGGAAATGAGGGCTAGCAGCGACTCTTGAGGTACGCCTGCGTTGAGGAATCTTGCTGTTGAAAGGGACGTCGACTGCTTGGCCTGTCGGTCGTATAACCAAATAGGAAAACAAAAACAAACACACCATCAATAATTTAAAGTTTGGCAACTGTACAGTTACACTCCAAGCCACCGCGGCAAATGCCGAAAGGCTCACGCGGAGACATTCTCTGCATTCTCTGCTCGTTGGACTCTCGTTGCCTCAAGACCCTCAAAACTTTTTTAATTCTTCCTCTCGACACCCCTCAAGACAGTCGCCATGGGTCGTATGCACGCTCCCGGAAAGGGCATTTGTACGTCGCAGAGTCATTCAGAACGAGATCATGTACTGACATTTTTGACTTTTTAATATAGCGTCCTCTGCTCTCCCATACCGTCGCGCTCCCCCTACGTGGCTCAAAACGACTCCCGAGGATGTCGTCGACCACATCATCAAACTCGCCCGTAAGGGTCTGACCCCATCTCAAATTGGTGTCACCCTCCGTGACTCGCACGGTATCCCCCAAGTCCGTTTCGTCACTGGAAACAAGATCCTTCGTATCCTCAAGTCTCACGGTGTGTGGTACTTTGTGTCGAGTCTTGATAGGTCCTCATACACTATCTTTTATCCTTGCTCTTCTTATCTCTGTTACGTCTTGCTTGATGCGCTTTTTTGCATATACCTTTTTGTTTGGGGATAGGACTTGGCCCATCCATCCCTGAGGACCTCTGGCACCTCATCAAAAAGGCGGTCGCCGTCCGAAAGCACCTTGAGGTTAACCGCAAGGACAAGGACTCTAAATTCAGACTTATCTTGATCGAGTCGAGGATTCACAGGTGTGTTTGCCGGCTATTATCTTTTTCGCTACATTGACTAATTGATCCGTCATAGACTTGCGCGTTACTACAAATCCAAGCAGCAGATCCCTCCCACCTTCAAATATGACTCTGCTACCGCATCTACCCTCATTGCCTAAGCGCATGTTGGTCAAGGCGGACAGTTTGGGGCTGGATGAGGGTATCACCATTAGTGACTCGATTATTGTCGTATATGATTCCATGTACTGGTGCTCTGTATGTTATACATCCAAGCGTATGCCGAACTATGGTATTCCAATGGTTGCGAATGTTCGAACAGCCATCTCGTAGTCTAGAAACCTCGGTTTTCGGCACATACCCTGTGCTGTGAAAATTCGAAGACTCAAGTGAGCGAACCCAGAGCAGCGTTCGTCCACGAGTACTCAACCGGGTCAAAGTCGAGTATGCTGAACGTGGGTTTCAGTCTCTTTATATCACCTCGGATGCATCATCTCCACCGCAATTCCTACTCGTGAGATGCCGACCCCATGCGCCCTGCCTCTTCAATCAGTACGTTAATCTCAAGACCGCGGATATCAGCGAAGACGGAAGATAACGGGGCCGGTACATGTTGTCGTGGAAGTCCAGTGGAGGCAAAGATGTGGCTCGGGAAACAATGTTTTGTTGGCGCTGTGCGGATTTAAGAGCTTCAGACACTTATTCCGAGCAAGCCGTTTTTTTTCTATCAACTTCGTGATTGCTAGAAATTCCCTCGCTATCGATCCAAAGCAACGGAAGACCCCACACTCTCGCTCGCTCGCTTGCTCACTAGTTGTCGACACTCAATACCAACTCGAGGAATCTCCATTACATTCCCAATGTCAACTTGCTACTTCGATTCCGAAAATGACATCGATTTTACAGCATCAGGTGAGTGTAATGTAATATAATATATCCTGCTCCAGACTTGGACAGCGACTGATGATGATGATGAGAACCACACAGCAATAATCATATGCCAAACCTGTCGACGCGAAGATCCGTAAACGAGGTCCAGGGTAATATATATACTAATAGGCCCCTCTCGGTCTCCAGATCTACTTAACCACGTTCATCCTTGGGAGTACTTATAGCCCGCCCTCTACGACGCTTTTAGGTTATTCTTCTTCTCCTTGTTTACTAGCCCCCCTCCTCCAAGCTCTCGACCCAACATGACGACTCAAGTCTTGACGGTGAACCCTACCCGTACTCTCCCACATACATCAACGATACGGATCCCATTTGTCAAGTCGACCCCATCCTCTGCTGGTAGGCCATCCAACGCGTGTTTTCTAGGCCCAGGCTAAAGCAAACATAAACAGTACAACAGGAAACCCTTCTTCCCCTTCGCGAAGGTATCTACCGTATCCAGACTACACACGATGACGACGTGTCAGGGGAGAAGCTGTACCTCTCCGCTCAAGGAGGATACGTCAAAGCCAAACCCCAGCATGACTCTGATAATACTTCTTTGGTGCGTTACGTTTATCATCCTAGTCCTTGATCCGACCACTAACTCTGGGGGAACAAGTGGAAAGTAACACGCAGCCGAACACTCACCTCTGGTATAAAATACACCGTGGAGAACGTTGGCACAAAGGAGAAGATTGGTGTAAGCAATTCGGTGTGTATATATCCTTTTCTGTTCTATATTCTTTCCTCGGTACTCATACTCATACTCATACTCACGCTAAAACAGAGACTCCTATTAATCACGATAAAAGAAGCCGATTTACACCCCTATGCACCTCCATTCGAGGTATCGTTCACACAGTCGGGGTCGGGGTATCAGATATCCACGACGTTGCCGTCTGATTATAACTCCAAGGATGAGTTCTACTTGCATCTTGGGATATGGCAGTTGGAGCCGTGGGGAAAGCCGGTTTTGCCTGCTCCGGTATGTTTTCTTCTTCTTTCTTCATGTTTGATCTCGTGGTACTGATGTGTCGTGTTGTAGGTTCACCTATCAACAAAAGTATTCCCCGAAGCGGACTGCGTTTGGGGATTGGACTTTGTATCTCCGCTACCCACACCAACACAAGAGAGAAAGGAAAGTTTAAAGAGTGTTAGTTCGTTGGAAAGTGTTGAGGAGGACGAATAACTATCTCGTATGCTTTGGTCAAGGATCGGGATCGGAATCACACATGTAATTGTAGCAGGTTCATATGTATTATAATACCCAAAACAAACACTACTCGACCGACTGAATGACATGGAGTGAACAAAAAACGGTTTGTGTAAAGGTGGAGAAAGAAGAAGTCGAGCATGGATCACATGTATGTAGATAAACGTCCTCTTCACACTCGGTAAGACGTCACACATATTCGTGAATAGGATAATTATCATCTCTAACCTGTCCCACCAACACTCATCCAACAAGTGAGGCAGCACCGGTGGGGAAATAGCCGAACGTCGTCGTACCCTTGGCAGTGGCTGTCGGGAAGTTGTCGAACGTAGTCGTGTCATCGTAGCCCGAGGCGGTGACGGTGATAGTGATACCATTGGCAGAGCTGGACGCGGTGGGATGAACGACTGTGATGCCACTAGCAGAGCCGGACACGGTGGGGTGAACGACTGTGATACCACCAGCAGAGCTGGACGCGGTGGGATGAACGACTGTGATACCACTAGCAGAGCCGGACGCAGTGGGATGAACAACTGTGATACCACTAGCAGAGCTGGACGCGGTGGGATGAACGACTGTGATACCACTGGCTGAGGCTGAGGCAGTGGGATGAACGACTGTGATGCCACAAGCAGAGCCGGACGCGGTGGGATGAACGACTGTGATACCACTAGCAGAGCCGGACGCAGTGGGATGAACAACTGTGATACCACTAGCAGAGCTGGACGCGGTGGGATGAACGACTGTGATACCACTGGCTGAGGCTGAGGCAGTGGGATGAACGACTGTGATGCCACAAGCAGAAGCCGTTGCGGTGGCATGAACACCCGTGATGCCACTAGCGGAGGCGGACACAGTGGGAATAGCAACCCCTGTGATACCGCTGGCTGAAGCCGAAGCAGTGGGATGAACGACTGTGATGCCACAAGCACAAGCCGTTGCGGTGGCATGAACAGCCGTGATGCCACTAGCAGAGGCGGACACAGTGGGATAAACGACCGTGATACCACTTGCAGAAGCCGAAGCAGTGGGATAAACGACCGTGATGCCACTTGCAGAAGCCGAAGCAGTGGGATGAACAACTGTGATACCACTAGCAGAGGCGGAGGCAGTGGGACAAACCACCGTGATACCACTTGCAGAAGCCGAAGCAGTGGGATGAACGACCGTGATGCCACTTGCAGAAGCCGAGGCAGTGGGATAAACGACCGTGATACCACTAGCAGAGGCGGACGCAGTGGGATGAGCAACCGTGATACCACTGGCTGAAGCCGAAGCAGTAGGATGAACGACTGTGATACCGCTGGCCGAAGCAGATACCGTGCCACTGAAGACGCTGGGGAAAACGGCAGTAACACTAAAATTCCTGACGGCGATCTTGGGAGCAGGAATCTAGAAAGAAGAATACGTCGGTAAACTCGGAGACATCTTGGAAGTGCATCACATACCGCCACAACGCAGGAAATACCTGCAAGAACAAAAATCTTGAGAGCAGGGTTGAAAAGACGCATCTTGTGGCTAGAATAAGAGCGCTAAATCAAGAAGAAAGTGCACTGAGAGAGAGGCAGCTCTTTTGACGCATCTTCTTATACCATAGACACAGCTTGCAGACCGCTCGAGCCCATAAAGTGTTGAAGGCAAACCAAGACCTCCGTGAGAAGGTCAAATGGCGAGTTACCATCAGGAAAGTCAGCATGTCCGATGGTGATTGTGAGGTAAGAATGGACTCCGCAGCACTCCAGGCGTAATTAATTCATTTGAAGGAAGGATTTCATCAGCTTTCATGATTCCAAATGCACTTCTTGAGCGAATGTGTGATATCCGCAGCATTACTACCGTGAAATGAGAGTGGTTGAATACATACTATATGTTGTCGGAGGCCAGTGATAACCGTTGTCATGTCTGGCAGACACGATGGCCTTTGTAGTCCGGTTGACGCCCACCTATCCTTTGGTATCGATAAGTACGTGGAATTCTTTTGGGGCGATACTAATTTGACGCTATGATCACTGCAGTAAGAAATTTAAGTTCAATCCCTTCACGGATGAAAAGAAGTAACCTTGTTCCAGTTTTCCGCAGAACAGCCAACGCACCGAGTACATTTGCCTAGTAAGATTCTGGTTCCTGGGTTTCTGTACCTAATGACTTCATCAAGCTTGGGATTCGAGAAGCTTGGCTGCTCACAGCGGTTGGTAATACTTTGAGTCGATTTCCACCCAGTCATTCGGCACGTAAACATGGCTAGGAAGGATATCACAGGGTGCTGCTTCCAGTAAAATGGGTCGAAAGCCTTTGCACGGAGCTGCCAAGGCCAGATACTGATAACTGTAGTGGACAGTAAACGTCCAAGGTGAGCGGAGAGAACTATCATGCCAGGCCAGGCCGTTGGTCGACATTCAGATGTACGAGCCGCTCGATGTCGGAACTCGCCTTTAAGGAGCAGTAGCCTGGTTAACCTGGTTTTATACCGAGATTGAAGACAGTCGTTCAATCTGAGGAGCAGAGGCGTCCATCTTGGTTGGATATTCCTCCGAGCCATTAACTATGTGTCGGTTGTGCCCGCGACAACAGTCGCGGCCACCTCCAAGCCTAGGCAAGCTATAGTCGTGGTAATAAAAATGGAAAAACAGCCCATTTGTATCAGTTTCAGCGACTCGTTTGCATGAGCCTATAACCCACATTTCAATTTGATCCTCTGTAAAATGTGTGAAATGATCCATGACGTCAAAACACAGGAAACTGACCTGCCGTTTGGATTTCGGCCGACTCAGAGTCGTAGGCAGTCAAAAAGATCTATGCAGACCTTTATGTTTAGAAAATTCGGACTTTCTGGCTGGAAGGCCTAATCCTCGTTGCTCCCGCTGTAGTAGGGGGACCGGGGCATGGAGCGGAGGTTCCAGGCCTGTTTGGCAGTGTTTGGCATGAGCTTCCGGCGCGTAGTCTACATTTCCGTGTACGTAGTTAGCAGCATCATCAACGAGCAGCGTCGTCTTCGGCATCGCGATAGCCAGACCATCCGGCCCTCTCCACCGCTATTCGGGTTCAGGGCCATCGCACTCCCAACAGCGCACGAAACTGTCCAGGAACTGAAAGCACAGACAATCCGGTGTTTTCAACCACGACTCTTTCGCTCCTCTAGTCACTTAAGAGATTACAGCGTGTGGATCATTTTCAGAGAGATACAAAGTCTACCATGAGTCCTAGAGCTACGAGGAAGAATACTTGCGATGGTGGTTGTAAGGCAAAGCTAATCTTAGGCGCCGGCCGGAGCCTGGGCCCTTTGGATCCTTGTCTTATCAGATAACAGGGTCGATTTTGCACGGGTCATCAATCATCAATTTGATTGACACGGCAATTTTCTGAATCAAAAAGCACACCACCTGCACTCATGGACGGGAAGCCTAGAAAAGGCTTTGGCTGCTTCCTTGTTCCTGGACCACCACCTTGACCTCAAAAGGATTGGGAGAGACTCCTTGTTCTCCACCATGTCCGGTCGCAATGCACCATCGAATTCGTCGATTCATAGCAAACACTCGGGTACGAGCGATAGGAATTCCGTGGCGGATATAAACACGAATGAAGCTCTGATGCATACTGGGGTTTTGACGGTGGAGGCCACCCATAAGGTTTTTGGGAGTTATTCAAAGTGGTATCTGTTCATTGGGTACGTCTGCTAGTTCCTTGTTTATTGCGCAAGGAACTTACCTCTTTTCCGTTGCAGTCTCGGATTAGCGGCGTACATCTACTCTTTGGATGGACAGACGACCTATTCATACCTTATCTTCGCTGCATCCGATCTTAAAGACCACAGCTTAATCGCTACTATTCAAGTTGTCCAGTCTATCATCAGTACGATTTCTTTTGGATACATTCTTTGGCCTCTCGGACCTGAACACTTGCTACAGTTGCGACCTTCAAGCCGGTTGTAGCAAAGACAGCTGACGTTGCCTCGCGAGGATATGCGTATTTGGCAGTCCGTGGGTCTTTTTATGTCTTTTTGCATGTGGTCTCGCTGACATCGTCTCCGTTTAGTGATATTCTATGTCCTCGGTAATCATCACCCCTGGTTTGCTCCGGAAGCAAAGTCTCACATTTGCTGGTTATGAAGGTTACATTGTCATCGCTTCAGCTCAACGGATTGAAGCCGTCGCCGGAGGAATAGTCTTGTATGCAATGTAAGTGGTCAAACTGTCCTTCCCATGCAATCCATTGACTTCTGTCATGTCAGAGGATACACGTGAGTTCCACGATCCTTGGCCCGGTGATCACTTCCTAAAGAAACATGTCGCCTTCTCAACATATAGCGGATTGCAGCTATTGACGCAAATCATCATCGCTGATATTACGACACTGAAATGGAGGGGTCTTGTCTCGGGTCTCATTTCGCTTCCCTTTGTCATCAACGCCTTCATCGGTGCCAATATTGTCAATCAAGTTTTGGCCAAGTCGGGATGGAGATGGGGTTGTGAGTCGTTATACATTCTGGAGTTGGCAATGACTAATACCTTTGGCTTCAGATGGCATGTTCGCAATCCTGATCCCGGCATCCCTCTCTCCTCTAATCATTACCCTACTGTGGGCGGAGAGAAAGGCCAAGAAGCTCAATCTCGTTCCCAAACCGAACAATCCTGCGCCAATCTTGGGCCGTATCTGGGATCTCATCGAGGAAATGGACATTTTCGGTCTGATGCTCATTGGAGCTTCGGTCGCGTTGATCTTACTTCCCTTGACGTTGGCGAAGAACGCTTCTAATGGATGGAATAATCGTGCGTTGCCCTACCTCTTTGACAGTCTAGGCCCTCGCTTAATCACTTGAAGCGTCTATGATTGCCATGATTGTCGTTGGCTTTGTTCTTTTGCCGTTTGTATGTCTGTGGGAGTTCAAGTACGCCAAGTTCCCCGTACTTCCTCTTCGTTACGTTCGGAATAGGAGCGTCATCGTCGCATCTGCGATTGGTTTCTTTGACTTCGTACGTTGTTCGTTCTGCCCTCGTTTTGGTTGACCTGATGAGTCCATAGGTGTCCTTCTACTTGACCTTCACATATTTGTATTCGTTTGTGCTTGTCGTGAAACCCTGGTATGCGCTCCATTTCGCCGTTCCTTCCAGCTACTGTCTTAATCAAATGATATAGGTCAACCCTCAACGCTACATACTTCACCTTAACGCAATCCGTAGCCCTGACTGTCTTTGGTATCTTGGGTGGTGTGATTCTGCGTTTCACTCATCATTACAAGGTTCGTCGTTCGCGAGTCCTGTTAGGATTATCTGGTTGACCTCTCTCGACTAGTGGTGCCTCGTCGCAGGTCTTGCTGTCCGTCTCCTGTAAGCTTTGTCCTGATCAATTCATACGGACGTATACTAATACACCTCTAGCGGCTGCGGTATCATGATCCACTCTCGCGGTGCCCAAGGCACCGACGCCGAAGTCGTCTGGACACAAATTCTCCAAGGTCTCGGAGGAGGCTTTGCTGCTGTCACATCCCAAGTCGGTGCTCAAGCTAGCGTCCCCCATATCGACGTTGCAATGGTTACTGCCGTCGTACTCCTTCTCACTGAGGTCGGAGGTGCCGTTGGGAATGCTATTGGTATGCCCTTTTTTGTGAACTTAATTGCTTACCGGTTGGACTTATATGCTCCCTTAGCTGGTGCCATATGGTCAAATCAAATGCCAGACAAGCTCGCCCAGTACCTGCCGAATGTCAACGCTACGGAAAGAGCGTCAATATACTCGTCTATCTCGTTCATTAGGGATATGTACCCTGAGGGATCCGAGACGAGAGATGGTATTATTCGCGGTACGTCCTTGCAGACTTCTTATCTTCACGTTGGGACTGACGCGAATCTGGGTAGCCTACAGCGATGTTATGCGAACCATGGTCATCACAGCTACCGCTGTCGCCGTTGTTCCACTAGTTTTGTCATTGCTGATGCCTGACTGGTACCTCGGCGACACGCAAAATGCGGTGGACGATGCAGGTCTGGAGGGAGCCATCGTTGCTGGTTCTGCAGACCCTCAAGAAAAAACGTCAGAGAAAGAGGCTAGTGCTTGAGGTGGGATTTGTTTTGGTAAATACGTTTGCGCTTAGCATCACCTGGATAAAATGATAATGGGATAGCAGCAGTATGACTGCGGGCATGTCGCAAATGGCAGATTAATCCATGGAATGAGAAATAGAAGGTCACGCACGCCGAGAATATCTCGCTCAAGTTTATGTGGCGTTGTCGTACCAAGCGAAAATGTCGGGATATACCTTCCATGTTGACGAGAATTCCGCGTCCAGTACCAGGGACCTGACGGGTACCTTATACTGTAGGGTATAGACATATTTTTTGGGTCATATTTCGCAGGCGATGATGATGAACGGACTCCATTCGCCTTCAATCCATATCCTCTAGCCCTAACCCGCACGATTGTAGCACTTCCGCTTTCATAAGACAATTTTAGGCACATCATTAACCCTTTTCCTTGAGCGTTAAAGCCCACATCATCCATCGGGATTAATAAAGGTTGGGAAGGTGCAGATTCAGCACCGTTGGGCGTCAAATTTTTGACAGAACTAAGGCCGCCTAATCTTCTCCAGAAAGAGTGTTCGCAGCGGACACGCGCCAATGCGCTAATTAGGCTTCTTCACCACATGGACAATGGCCAAATCATGCTGCTGCTGTGCGACATGCAAGTCTGGGAATAGTTCATTATCAACTTCAGTTGAATTCAAAAATAGAGAAACGATCTGATGCATATAGTGCGTGTGACGAGGTTTACCACAGAGGAAGACAGAATGACCCTCGGCTGAGGCTCCGAGGCTGCAAGTCCATAGTTTACTTGCCAATCATCAGAGACGAATAGAAGCTACATCAATGTCGTCCGCCATTGCAACGTTAGATACATGATACCTCTTCCTGGTTAGCACAATATACAAGATATACGATCGGTGATATGAGATGGTTGGCAGCAGCCGATCTTGCCTAAGCAATCTGGTAGTGAAGGCGGCGACTTAGACAGGGTGGGCATGACCTTCGTCAATGCAACCGTATTGCGCCAAAGTCAGGCTGGATTGTATCTTGGCTTTATGGAAATCTTGCATCAAGCCGTTGATCTATTGATCCCTTGAAGCGGTTAGCTGGTTAGTGCGGCACTCTTTTCTAGCTCTTATCCTAACGCTGTTTTACTTGCACACGGCGCGCCACAGGGATTTTCTCAGTGCTGAGCAACCTCCGCAAATAGGCCTCGTCCACTGCAATGCAAACCAAAAGGAGAGGCACTTAGGTCCTAGAGATTGTAGGGGAATCAGTTGGGATTTGTGCGTCCCGCAGTGAGAATTCTCCACAACGCTACCACCAGTGTCGGCTCTGGGATATCGACATAGACATATGGCTTATCCATGGGGAAGAATTGAAAACAGCAGCAGATTCAAGTTTCTCAAGCATAGGAGCACAATGCTCATCCTCCATGCAAGCATGTAAACTGCGGGAGGTGTGCGGGAGAACTTGATGATCCTATTCCAAGTAGTTGGCGGCACCTCTTAGCGTCGGCTGCATTACCATCGTTTGGAGACGCGCGCGCTTCTTCGCATTTCCCTCGGAGCGGGCTTGAAAGACATCCTGAGTCAATATCTACAGTGTTCAGTCAAAGGGCGGAGAAATATTGAGAGTGGTACTGCATGACTCACTGGAAGCCAACTCTGACGCAGCATTCAGTCCGGTACTCTGCAAGTCTCAGGTAGGAGTTAGAACCTCCAGAGGTCGCCAATACTAGTGTTAGTCGCCCGATCAAGAAGCTCCTAAGTCCACCTGTCTCGCTGTGGTAAGGCGGCCATTTCGCATTTACCCGAGATACCAGCGAGAGAATCGGAGACGTACAGTGGGAGTTGTCTAGACTCTAGCATCACTGACAACCTGTTCCATCGCCCCAATGTAGTTAGTACAGGCAAACCCATCAAATACTACGTGCAGAAAAAGAACAGAGATTGAGTGACAGATTTGTATATTATATGATAGAGAATTACACTCGTCGAAAAGAAGGCAAACAGCATGTGCACTTCGTAAAAGCATGACAGAAGAACGATAACAAGACGAGAGAAAGAAATCGTGAGATTTTCAAATGCTGGTATACAACGCGTAAGAGGATGGCTATGGCTAGGTGAATTACATACCATGTAAATGGTGGCGCAGCCAAAGGAGATCGATCGAGATTCAATCCATAAGTACAGTTGGAGAAGGCCTTCGGTGACGATGTCGAACTGCGGCAGAATCAGTGAGATCCTGGGGCAACAACTTATGACTTATGGAACGAACTTCCATACTCTCCACGTTGAGTGGTAGGAGCAGGAGGCGCAGGCAGAATGATTGATGACCAATTTACTGCTTCTAAGGGCTGTCTCAGTTCAACCTCCAAACGGTATTGGAAATCGGTTTCCATGAGCCTCTATCATGGGGTGTTAGTATAAGTGAAACATGGCGCGAGGAGAAAAATCATACGAGAATATCGCATTCGAGGTCCTCGGCATTCATGTACCAAGCGACGAGGTCTGGCACCAGGTTGGGGTGAAAGCCGAGGTAGACTTTCCACAGGGAGCGTGTTCCAAAGTCTCCGTATCGGAGTTGGGAAGCTCTCCTCTTTAATCTATATAATAAGGATATCAGAAACGATTACACAGAGAAGATGACAGGACGGTGCACTCTATGCGCATACGCGACAAATCCTCGAGCTCATATGCAAAGTGAAGTAATGATACACTTGAGCGTGCGTCGGCATAAACACTGTCGACCTCCTTCTCCTTCGTATTCAGTTCCGCCAAGGTCAGGCATGGGTACTGTGATCGAAGATAAGGCCACAGTGTAACTGTGACGAGGGTTGAGAGGGCGAATAGACCACAGGCGATGTATCCCTTTGTGAGCAAAGAACTCTGGGTAGAAGGTAGTATGTTCGGACTTCCTGTGAGAGCGAGCATTGAGAAATTAACGTAGTACTATGAACGAGAAAAACATACTAGAGCTGAGTTTATATGTGCGGTATAGCTTGATATGCATCTATGGTGCATATCGATCACCATATGGCATACGGTTGCCTCGAGGACCTGTGTACAGTGCCATCCGATGGACGGTTAGCACTTTAGTGTGCGTGGAACCACCCGGAAACGCTTGTGAGAGAATGTAAAAGGAGCCTGAGATAAACCCGTTCCTGAGCTTGCAAACGTCCAAATGCCCGGGAGAGGCCTGCTGCGTTTCTGTGTGTTCGTCTGAAAAGGATATAGTACGGGGTGTGTGTATAGCAATGCATGTAAACGGTACCGGAGGGAGTAATGACAGGCCTGCCGAGTCTAAAACAGGAACAAACTCGATATTTTACCCAGAAGCACGGTATCATGATACGTCATTCAAATTGTGCCATCCTAACCGCGTACGGGCAAGGTGCCGGTATATGGGTTTGGGGCATATGTAGGGCTTCGTCAGAAGTGAGTTGATAACAAGTCAATCCGATTAGGTACTAGAACGGAGTGAGTAGACAAATGAAAAGGGGATGACTTGATCACGCACAAGAATGGCTACGCAAACAGCAGAATCCCTGGTGACGGTCCAATTCCCTCCGGATTGTAGACGTGCGAGGTCCAAGTATTCGGGGCAGGCGCGGATATTCCTCTGGTTTTGCAAATCCTATTCAGTATCAGATTACTCCGTGCACTGGAGCAGAGTGAGTGTATAGAACAGGAAAGAGCCGGATTACGCACGAGAATAATATCGGCCAAAAATCAGCTGGCATTTCCTACGAGCCCTCCAAAATGTCCTCCAGCAGAAAGCTTCCCAAGAAGTGATGAACCTTCGATGGGTGCGCAAGCTATAGAAAAGGAAGTCCGTACTCGTTCAGAAAATCAAAGACAGATTGACGCACTCGTTTCACGCCATTTTTCCTGACGACTCTCTCTTTTCCTTCATCTTTGCCCGATGATACGAGCTCTGCACACCCGAGAATTTGATGTCAAGAAGTCAGGCATGAGATGATACGAGTCCTGCCCAAGAAGCTTGAAGTCCTGCGTCAATGAGGGCAGTGACAGAACGAGAAAGAGCATCATTGTGGCTGTGCAGAACCAGAGTTGATGAACGTGTCGATCATCGAGAGAAAAAGTAACTGGTACATTCTTAGCGTAAGATACATTAAATAGCAAAGCAAGCCATAGTAAATAATACTCCAAGACATTTGCGATACATGGAGAGATTCGAGAGAAACAGACACTAGATGTACATGTGACATAACGGAGTAGTCAACGATGAAGAAAGG
Organism: Moniliophthora roreri; assembly: GCA_001466705.2. Taxonomy (NCBI): domain Eukaryota; kingdom Fungi; phylum Basidiomycota; class Agaricomycetes; order Agaricales; family Marasmiaceae; genus Moniliophthora; species Moniliophthora roreri. The sequence goes on from LATX02000202.1 coordinate 451,392, forward strand.
TATCATGGCTTGAATACAATGAGATGGATATACTCAGAGGAACAACGATCATAATGAGGGGTATAAAATGCTCAGTCTACTCTGGAGGATGGAGGCCGTAAACGTATGTGTACCACGCAAGCGATCTGGCACGAGCCGACACTAAAAAACATATCTTCTCCACACCAATGACGGGGGAAATGAGGATTCATACATGGACGATCTTCATCAAACGGCTGTCCATGATGGCCTTCGGCGTTGGTGACGACCTGCAATATATCAGCGCAATATCAGCATACATTTGCAGCATTCGGGAAAGGAAACGAACGGCAGATAGTCCTGAGCATACTGCAAAAACCAGTGGATGAACGTCCTGGATATGAGGTGCCATTTGATACGTTCGGCGTGGTAGCACTGGAGCCAGCGGGAATGGTACATTGGACACTTGAATCGAGGCGACGTTGGGCAATGAATTCAATAATGTGCTATCTCAGCGAATTAGCTAAACGAACAAAGCTCGGGGACCAGGAACGCACGAGAATATCTCGTTCAAGAGTCTCCGTATCCTTATTCCAGTTGACAATGTCAGATACCAACTTCGGATGAAAGCCAAAATAGATTCTCCAGATTGAAGATGATGTTACGTCGAGCTGTAGCGATTTCATACGTATCTGCGAGGCTCGCTTCTTCAAGCTATTGTTTACGCTTGTCAATGATCACCACTCAGAGAATGAAGAGGTACACCTACTTGAATCGCCTCCGGGCGATATCCTCTAGCTTAGATCCATAGAGAAGCAGATCTTCGGCTTTCAGGGTGCGGGTGTAGGCATTGTCGAGGTTCTCTTCCTTCTTATTCATCTCCTGCAAGGTGAGGCAGGGGTAGCGACACCGAAGATAAAGAGACATTGTACTAATGAAGAGGGCCAAGGTTACAAAGAGTCCGTAACCGAGATAATCAGAGGAAATAAGAATCCCATCTGGAGAAATGGATTCGTCGGCTGTGGGGATGTACATTGAGAGATCGAGGTTCTCTTCCTGAGGAATCAAGACGTACCAATGCCGTGCTTTTATGTAGGTCAGAGGTCGATTAGCTTCCCGCGTTCCAAGTACAACATTCGCGTAACTCGGATGTCGGCCCAAAAGGCGACGTGCCTAACAGATCTAGAAAGAAACAGCATACCAAGTCAATCTAGCTGAGATCATCATTGTCAGAGATAATGAGATGAAAGCTGTGTATCATGTTTGCCTCGAGATTTCATAAGCTTACCTTTTAGTCTAAATGTCCGCCAACATTACTTCATCCTGGTGGGTAAATCCACATTTGGACGGCAGCTAGTGTCGGAAACCCGTGCCGATCCACGCCCAAGTGACAAGTGTGTTGACAGTGTTTTGAGGCTCAAGGTTATCATCAATTGAAGTCCAACCTCAAACACTGTGGTAGTTCGGGTCATCGGGAATCTCCCTCACGTACGTGTAAAACACAAGTATATCCTTGTACCTGAAATGAACAGTGGTTTGTGGAGGAGATATTCCGCGTTCGTAGAGGCCTGTGCGAACCTATACGTTAGGTTCGGTACAAAGTACCGACCCGAAACATACGGGGTAACTTGAAGTGGGGCGTGTCTCACGACACACAGATCCACGGTATATAATAACTGAGAGTCAGAACTTCCACGGTCTACCACCAATACGTCGCGATTGGCAGAAACTCTTCGTACTGCGTTGAAAAGATACTTGGAGCCGACTCTGAGGGCAAGCCTTGAGAAAAATAACAACAGCTTCGGCGAGATTTGATAACATACCAAAGGCCATCCCTGATGCACCAGTGATCCTCCCGCGGAATGTTGACGTCAAGTAGCAACAAGATCTGGACGACTCCCGCTGTCATGATCACGAGAGCGCGACAAACTTCTCCGATGGGATATCGCCGTTCAGCCGGATATTAAAGTATTACTGGAATCAATAAGAGAGCATGGCTTGAACGAAGACAGTGCGAGTGACAAATAATGATAGAATAAGCCTGGTCCCAGAAAAGGAACGCAATAATATATGAGGCGGAGTGATGATACGTGACTAACTGAACAGAGAATGATGTATAGGATAGGAATAAAGATAACAGTGACAGCACGAGGTCTTGCCTTCCAAGGAAATCCAGTGCCTACATAGGACATGGAATTACTGTACTTGGGTTACGCCCCAAGTCGTGCTTGAAAGGATCTCTGAGGAAATGGGCAATCCGGATGCTACATGAAGCATTGATTAGGCGGGCCAGTGTGCTAGCATTCCGATGATTCCTTTTTGTTTCACCTCTCGTTGGTAAGATGAATTTCCTGACGAAATCATGCCAGAGCTCATTAGAATAGCAGAGAGAATATCACATTGGGCTACGCACGAGAATGGCCCGAGAATGTTCCAAAGCCTCCACTTCCTGGTTGAGAGCCTCGGCCTTGTTCTGAGTCTCCTGATACAATCTTTATGAGGGATAACGACAGCCGTATATCACCCGTAGACAGTATTCATAAATCTAATCCGGAACATAAGAACAAGGCGACTATGACTTTCTCTTCTCCTTCAGCATCGTGGGCGAGTTATATTGAGAATAGTTGAGTTCCCAATAAAAATGAGGCAAGAGATAATGACAGTTCTGCCCGCGAGGTCCTGCGTCACAGCGCGATGAAAGGAGAGGCAAAGGAATGATGTGGCTGTGCATCACGTTCAAGACACGTTGGTAATCCTTCGCAGGAGAAGGGCTGCGATTCAGCTGCGATTTACGGAACGGTCACATTGGGAAGCCGAATTACATTCTAGGAGAAATCAAGTATCAAGCAGATATATAGGAAAATGTACGAAAAAATCGCAGTACACAACGAGAAGGCATGGATAAGTATAGTGTCCGACGAAGAAAGCTTTCCACGGACTAGCAACGTACGAACGGGAGAAGTGATCATCGGATAATCAAAGAGTATATGGTGCTCAGTCTGCCCCGGGACTTATGGTAGTATCAGTAACCGCACGTGTATTCCGATACTTAGCATGAACCATTCTGACTTCTGTGTCGGTGGCGGTGCTGTGCTGAAATGAAACGTTTGAGTGAGCTGATGAGCAGTCCAATGCCGGAGGCGTACCTTCCCTATAATGATGACTCGTCGATGGAAAGGGTATAATAGGCGTCACTGGCGGCGGAGGTGGGAGAACACGACTCGCTGCAATATCTCGCCTACTGATCTCGGCATCGCATTGCTGTTGGGTATCATGCTCAACAATGACCTGTAACATCCCGGTATAAATGAGCCAAAGAGAAAATAGTGAAGAAGTTACAGGGAACATACCACAATATCCCGCTGCAGAGAGGCTGCAGCGTTGTACCACCGTACGATGTCCGGAGCCAGCTCAATGTGCAATCCAAGGTAGACCTGCCAGATCGAAGATGCTGATAGAAGTCGAATTTCGGATGCATATCTCTTCAAGCTAGAGATGCCGAGGTCAGTCCTGTAAAGGCCCGAGAAAATACATGTCATCGACGTACCAAAGTTTTGTCCGGGTAATATCATCCAAATCATGTCCATAGAGGTAGCCCTTTTCTACGGCTTCATTGAAAGCATCTTCTAGTTTTTCTTGAGCGATCTTCAATTCCGAGAGGGTAATGCAAGGGTAGATACGTCGAAGGCAGCGGTAAAGTGCAAAAGCAAAGATGGTGAGAGATAGATAGATGACGGCGGCGGGGTCAGGTGCTACCTCGGAGATAGCCGCCAGCCACCCGATGTCCGTGGATTCGTATTCTTGGAGGTCTTTGTGGGCCATAATGGATATTGCCTGGAGAAGGCGAAGACCAACCCTTGAAATCTTGAGGACAGTTGTTCTCAAACTGGGGAATACTTATACGCAGGTCAATCATGAGCGCTTGCAGCACAGACTATTGCTAAATGGAGTGAGTAGAGATTATTTATTTTCCGACGTCACATGCCTATCATTCTTAAAATCAGATCATACCGAAGCGACTCGACGGAGATATCAAAGCTGTAAGGAAGGGCAGGCTATATGAGCGAGATATTTGAGAAACTCTCACCCTGATTCACCAACAATGATTCAGCTTGAAAAGGCTTGATTGGACTCTTAAGTTGACTTGATGTCAGACGAGCCCTATCATTGTACTTTTGTGACCAAAGGAAAGGATGACCAAGTCACTGTTTGAAATCAGAACCAAACATATCAAGTTCAACCAGGTGACACACGTGTTTCACGCATTTCGGCACGCAAAAAAAAAGGATACCTGATAGTTCGCCAACGATAGTCGGATTCAGTCCGGTAACGAGCACATCCTAGAGTCCACCCGCCAAGCAGCCCCTCTGAATACTTTCAATAGAGCAGGATCGAACTTTGGGGCTGGAATTATTCATGTTAGAACGCGCGTCTAGAGCAAATGGCTGTGAAGGCGGCGGACTTCTACAATTGTCGTCTTTCAACATGAAAAAGAAGGAAGTTTGGCTCCATATGTCGGCGTTTGAGTGCCCAGTCGGGTATCCACGTAGAACCATCACTGCAACTGGGGGAAAACTTCTAGTCTACTTTGCCACCCAAACCTCCTAAACAACTTGCGGAGTAGGTGCAAATAATGTGACGAAAATGAGGCAGCTGACCCAATGGCATTCATACATCAAAAGGAGCTATCCAGAATTCGGTGCATAACAGAGAAGGCTAACCCAGTTACCATCTCCTGAAAGATCAAACAAGTACTGACAGACTTGCAACATCTTCAAACCCCTCAATCAACGCAAATCGCCCATTCAGATCCTCAATCACCCTGAAGGAGGTTAGATTCCCAATTTGTAGCTGATGATGACTGATGACAGAAGAGCGTAAGGGTAAGAGCGTAAGGGTAAGTACGGACATCATTGCGGGGTAACCAATAATGGCCCGCCAAAAGCGATGATGCCCTTTCCTGTATATTGGAGTGATGCCGGAAGTTGGGAAGTTGGTTGAAGCCACGTATTAGTAACAGAAGAGATGAGGTTCCTGGGAGCTGATAGCGGTATTCACCGAGATTTCGAGTTACCCCAATTGTTTGCAGTAACTGTCATTACGAGAACCGACACAGCACGGGAAACGAGGAACACAGGATCGGATATTTATGTGAAAGTCTCTGCAGATGAGCTGTAGCGGGTTCAATCAGGACGCACAAGGAGTGAAAAGGCAAGGTCAGCCGTATCGTATATTGGTCGAGTGTTATTAGTGAACGAGTGTAACGAGGCTCCAGGCGGGAAGACTATCGACAGGGTACGTCGTAACTTGATCCATTCTAGGACAATATCAATAGATTTGATGTATTTGAGGAGTACAGGCGACGAAGACAGGACAAAGAATGAGAGGAGAATACCTGAACTTGATGAATATAACGTAGCGGGATAAATGATTGAACAAGAGTGCGGAGAAAGCTGAGGTAGGCGCTCAGTCGTTGCAGTAAGCGGATTGAAGTGAAGGCAGTGTGTCACCTCTACAGCATGAGCTGGCAATCCAGTATATCATGGCCGTGTTCGTGAAGCCGAACAGAGAAACCCTTCAGCAACACCATTCAGTCGCCTAGGGTGAGAGCGCAGCGTGAGATAACCACACCGAAATGATCAGAGGCCGGCGCCTGGAGTCTGTACACTGTCTATTCAGGACCCGAACTATCACAGCACACAGTACCTGAGAGCAGTCACCGGTGACAACGAAGAACTGTATAGCGGAATCTGTCCACGAGCGTCAAATTCAGAGCCTGATCCATTGACATACGAGGCTGATTATAGCAACAGGACTGAGGAGACCCGTGTTGGAGGTAGCTCCTGCGATGGAACGATCGGCAGAGGCGAGTACGGCTGGTTACACCTTTAAGAACCGACGGAGGACACTCGTCATGTCGCTTCAAGCGTTTGCTAGTATCCAGACGCAGGGGTGTTTTCTTTCACCATATTGTCGAGAGAAAATCCGATTCCTTTATTCACTGATGAGCTGGAGCGAACAGATCAGGAAGAAAGTAGAGGTAGAACGGTGGTCGGCCACGCACCAGAATGGGTCCACTGCTTATCATCGGTCTTCGGATACAAGCAGCTTCGTATTCTACTCCAAAATGAATCCTCGCAACGGGCACATGCCCACGTTCGAGTTTCGGAGCGATAAAAAGAACCATAGGCCGACCTGCGAGCGTCCGAAAAGTTAGGAATGGGTTCACGAAAAAAAGGTAGAGTAACGTACTCTTAACCAAAAATCATCCAACAAAACTTAGCAGAATCTTTGTAGAATCCTCCTCTCCTTCAACTTCTCCAGTCCCCCAAAAAAAAGTTGCTGTGAGATGGCAGTATCGTAATGGAATCAGATGTCTCGTGAGTCCAAAGGCTTCATCTGATTGACCGCCTGCAAAGGTCAGTCTTATATGGGTATCTGGCGAGGCGGAAGGATATGAGAGCTTGGGATTGGCGAGTTTGAAGACACCATGATGACGGAACAAGGAAAAGAGGTTTATTAATGAAACTCGGACCCACGTTTGACGGCCACGAGGTATCAGACACGCATGCACTAATTTACATCTCAAGAGTTTCTGGACAGCAAAGTAGATAGCAAGGAAAGACGTATACAACGGAGATAGCAGTTCAGAAGAAAAGCAGCAGTATTTGACACCAATCCGATAATAGATGGAACTCCGATAGAATAAGATGAGGTAAAAAGAAAAGCATATGGCCCAGAAAATGATATGGCATGTTCATTCAGACCCTTGAACGGGTTGCGAGGAGGTAGTAGTACCCTGGACATTGGGAAAGGCATTTGGTCGTCGATGACGATGCCGAGCTGTGGTGCATTCACTTAGCAGCGTTCAAACACAGTGAATTGGATAGCACACCTCCTACACGAGTCTGATTAGCCGAAGGAGGATTCATGGACATCATTGCAGTTGCAGATGTAGATGCGGTGGGGATCTGAGCCGCTGCGTAAACCTTTTCTCGCCGACTGATTTCAGTATCGCAATGATGTTGTTTGTCGTGTTCTACAAGGATCTGTCAGGTTGAAGTGTCAATTAGTAAATGAATAGTAGAAGAATCTACAGATAACACACCAGAATATCCCGACGAAGCTTCTCTGCTGTTGCATACCATCGGATGATATCTGGCATGAGCCTAACATGAAGCCCAAGATAATCCTCCCAGATCGATGGAGGATTTTGAAGACTTTGAAAGCGAATTTGTGAAGCTGTTTTCTTCACGCTAGAAGCAGTGTAGTCAGTATCGGAACATTTGAAAGAATATGTCGTGCTCACCGAAATCTTGTCAGTTCAACAAGCTCCAGCTCGCGGCCATACAGGCAGCCATTATCAACAGCAGTCCTGAAGGCGCGGTCTAGGCCTGATTCTGCTTTGTTTAAATCGGAAAGAGTGAGGCATGGGTAGACGAGTCGGAGGACGCAGTAAAGGGCAATGGCAAGGACAAACGTGACGATGGCTGTCCTTCGGTCAGGTGATTCGGAGATAGCCGAGACCAAGTCAGCGGGTTTTGGGTCGTCTTGTAATGTCAAAGTGGTATGCATTCAGAACTGGAAGTGTCGATGCTTGAGGGTACTATCAAGGGAGGGAGAGAAAAGTGAGTCGTAGTAGTATTTGTTCGCAATGTTGGCCCTCTATATACCATGCAGGCAATACTGACCCAAGTAAAATGGATTTCGAAGAGGTTGCCGAGGGTTCTCTTTAGGACATGGATCGGGCAAGTGAGAGATTCAAGTCAAATTACATAATAAACAGAATATAATGTTGAAGAAGCATAGAGATGAAATCACCACACGGAAGAAGTAGTGATACTTGGTCGCTTTACGCTTCGCTCCCATATATCGGGTAACTGAGCAAGCTGTGTTCATTCAGGAAACAGGTGCACAAGGGTCATTGCTCTCGGTGCGGTAGCTTTTGATGACGGATCTGCATTATCAAAAATAGGGCAGTGGTTAGCGATGGCTGATACACTTGCCTAAAACTCTTTTGGTCGATTTCTAGCTTCATGATCCAGTAGAACTTGATGAGACTGCTTGACATCTGCGGGCTTGACATAACCACGACAGTCGTGCCAAAGCGCTTAACCCACAAGATAGACTCTAGTTGACATAGTTTAGTATTGTCATCATCTCAAGTACTTGATTCGTGTCTAGGTACTGCACATATGACGAGGAAAAAGGAAAGCCGAAGGAATAGCGATGAAGAATAGGCAGGCATATTTTCGGAGGCGAATCACACATCTATACGTCGAGACGCCCGAGAAATTAATGAGATCAGACAGAACTTACTCTACCAAGACCGTCCAGATTTCAACTCCGCGGCATCAAAGAGTCCCTGCAAAACCCAGGGATATGGTCCGATAGAGAAGGACAGAAGGTAACTAGGAGAGAGCCGGTATGTATAAGGCACACGGGTTTAGGAAAAAAATCAGTTAGCCAGATTTCAGCCGGAAACCGCACCAGATTCATCAGGGAGCTGGCAGAACAAAAGGTAAGCAGAAATGGCTGTGGAAATTGGGTGATTCTGAACTTCTGACCTGACGCCTGAAAGGAAAGGAATCAGGAAGCATTTCGGTGGGCAGGAAGCCAAGTCCGAAATGCAGACGATAAGACGCTCCGAAATCCTTCCATATTTGGAGACAATCGGCGCATATTTCTGATCTTTCGAAAGAAGTCCATTCAGGTAAGCTTTCTGGGCTTCCTGACACACCAGAAAGGGAAATAAATCTGCTCGACAGAATGTACAGCTGAAATGCACCATGGTACTATATGTGGTACCGAACCGCCCGAGACCTGCCATATGGGGCGCCGAGATCCATTTCAGCTGCAAATTCTGTCGCGCAGTTCCCTTTCTGGCGTGTGAAATGCCCCCAATCAGACTGCCTGAAACCGGCCGCCGTGGGCCAATGGAAAAATATCTGGTAGACAGATTCGACCCAAATCTGCTTCTGTTGCGGAACCCCCGAAGCTTCGACTGAAATGCTGTGTTTCGGTAATCTCAGAAATGACGCAAATCAGCATTCATTCCGGTACGTCCAAGTTCTCGTCTTTTTCTTCATCTTTCTGGTAGTCCTAAAGCGCTCCTGATTGGTTGAGTTACAGCTCAAAATTCGGGGCGACCTAAACTCCATGATTCTGGACGCCTTTCAGTTTGCCATATCCTGCTCCTTATTGCAGGTAAATCAGTATACGTTTCCGGTTGAAATCTGTCTAACAGATTTTTTTCCTAAACCAGTGTGAAGGGCCGAATACAGTCCATCTGATGACGGCGACCTCAGAAGAACGGTCGACCAAGCACTTGAAGCTGTTGTAGGAAAGGCACTGGTTCCCGCGCATGCATTATGGAACCGAAAAAGGGTGACGGACCGCGGTTGCACAGTATTCGTGGCCGAATCATAACATGCTGCACAAAGGGGATCAACTTTAATATATGCAAAGATGGTGTACATTCACGGATAGGAACCAAAAACTCTCAGGCTAGGCGGAGATGATAGTGATACAGCATCGAGATGTGTCCCGGCGTCCTGCTGACATACGAAGCTAGATCCAGCAAGATAGGGGTAAATGTATATGAGACGGAGCGTCTCGTGCTAAAGCAGAGGTATTTGGATTTGACAATGACCTGAACTAAATGGAGTTAGGCCCAGGTTTGACCAAAGATTGATGAAGGTGTATTCTCACCAAAACCACGGCAAACTGGTTGAAGACTGGCTTCTGGGATACTTAGGTAATTGAAGCAAGCATGTTATCTTGTTCGATAAGGAGATAGTCATAATATCATGCAAAATGCTGATGTGCGTTGTCATTGTCAGTAGGAGAAACCGGCCTCCAGATTATACCATGATCTGCGATGAAGCTGGAAAGGAAAGCGAGCTACGCACGAGAACGGATATTCGAAATTTGAACCTTGACCCTTCCATCATTGGTACCCGAAATTAAGCAGTCAAAAAATACGCCGCGTTCGTACTTTCGCAACGACGAAGAGAGCTACAGCCTGAGATCACCGGTCACCCTGCGAGCTTCTGAAAACTCAGAAATAGAGATTCATGAACAAAAGTAGAGCAACGCACCTCTAAGCAGAGTCGATCCAACATAGCCCAGCAATACCTCCACGGAAATTATCTTCTCCTTTAGGTGCCCCCGAAGTGTGTTGATCCACAAGTCTTGACTAGGGAGGTTTCACACTTGGACACTGGCTGGAAAAGTTCCCAGTGAGAGGATGAAATAGGTATTTATACTGAAATGAAAGGCGTACCGTGAAGTCCGATGGTGGTCCGACAAATATGACAGAAGTCTGCTCGACAAAATTCGCAGTTGAAATACGCTTCGGCACCCTTATAGCAGGTTTCGGCAGGTCCGGCACTATATAAAGCTCTGAGCTGCATTTCAGCCGCACATTCAATGGAGCAGTTTTTTGTCAGAAACTGGTGTGTATGAAGCTTCAACGAGGCAAAGGTCCGGGGTGGATGTGCTTATCCTGTTCCCCCTTGTTCGGGCCCCATTCTTCTCAAAAGAATCCGATGGGCTAGGTTCCAAGTAACACGAGATATAGGCAGCGATTCGGCAGCAGAAAAAACACGCGATATCTACAAAGTAAGCCAGTACGCGATGAACAAAGAACCGTGGAAGCAGTTTAGAACGCTCTGGTAACAGAAAGACAAAGAGGGAGGGGAAATAATGTGGCTTGGGCTAAGTTGACTTTCCCAGGTCGAACGTAGTCTTAAGAGCGAATCCGAGAGGCTTCACTCTTCGTACTGTAAATCACCAGCATTGGACGCGGCCTCCAAGAAGAAATAAATAAATTGATGTACTTGATCAGTCCACGCGTCATGCCTTGATGCGAAAACGACGTATTGAAGAGCACCTTTCATAGAGCTTCTTCAGCTCCAGCGAGTGTTGAGATTACTGACGAAGCCTAGCTGCAGCAGAGGCGAAGAATAAGAGGACGAGGAAGGTGTAGACTGTATTCGTGTGGCATGATTAAGGAGCGAGGCTTTGAAAACTGAAATATCTGCTTTTCAGCCATTCACCACTGACCCGCTGACTTTATTACGAGCTGCCATGAAGAGATGATGTGGGAGCAGACAAAGGTCCAAAGCTAGATGACTAGAGCGACGAGAATGAATCTCAGAACACCAGAACACTTTGACGATGGTTCACAAAGGATTAGAATATGTTCTATGAAGCAAAACAGAGACAACGTACTTCCAGTATTCCCAGGCTCACTCTTCTTCCGTGGCACCCCTCAACTTGGTCTCGACTTCTCAACAATCCAATTTGAATGTACTGTGAGAATGTGAAATGAAAGGGCGAGGCACCACTCGTCAATTGAGTTGCTCTCTTCGCGGCTACTTGACTGCCGAAAGATTGTCTGTTGAGGATTTAGGGTGTCACGTCCAAGGTAAAATCTGAGAGTGAAAAGTTGACAAGCGGGGCGAAGCAAACCGGCAAAGAGCAGCTACGCTGTGCCTGGACCTGCCGCCGTTAGAACTGTAGCCTGGGTCGGGCAAACTCGGTCATGGTGACGGTCATGCCGGTTGTCGTTCGGGTTTTGGTAAGTCTGTGGTTATGAAGGAAGTTCCGGATGGCACGTATGAAGAAGCCTCGAGAGGCGCGTACTTTTTGATACCAGATGGATAGTTTTGCTCACCTCCGAGTTGTCTTTTACCGAGTCCTAAACAATGTTCTACGGCGGCTTGAACACTCCCAGTGAGGAATTCACTGATGGTACACGACATATTGTGAAGCATTCTGACTATTTATTTGGGGAGCATAGGTTTTCTGATGCCATCCGATGTCAGATGAGAAGAGTTGCATGTAGTACTTATGCCAGCCTCTGTAGTGAAGGAATGTGTAAGTCGACAGGCCGACTATGATCTTATGGACAACATACCTCAAATCATCCAACCCGATCCTCTCCGAAGTCATCTCTCCGACTTCTAATTCATTCCATTTCAACGTCCCTCATGGCCGTGGGCGTCGAAGATGGGTTTGTGCGCAAACTTTACTCTTGTTTATCCTCGTTCATCATCGCTTCCCACAGCGCCGAACCCTGACTAGTCATCTCAGTGCGTCTTTCTCTATGTCCTCCCAATTTCGGCTGATGACTTGCGCCCCAGGATCAATCTGTACCATTGCTTCAAGCCGGCCAGAAAGAGGGGCGTGAAAATGGGCTTTTTGGTGCATAGCATAAGTATATCATAACCTGCAGCCGGCTAATGCGTAAATTTAGGTTTCTCTGAATGCGACCTCATCCTTATGCCAATGACACTCAGAAGAAGTTTGGTCGTCCATGGATCGATCCAGACAACTTTACCAAGTGACAAGCTGATCGAAGAGGAATTTCGCTGTGGGGACTCAATCGGGGCATAGGGTTGTCGCCTATTAGATAGAGGTCTGGGGGAGTGGTTAGGTGGACTGGGTAGAGAGGTATAGTATACCTTGGTGGTTGGGATAGATTTGGGGCGCTGGATGGGCGTCGGACATCTCGCTATGTATTTGCATAGGTATACCAGGTTTTGTGACTACATTTGACGGAATCCGACGAAAAGCAAAAGCTAAGCGAACCAAATCAACTTCACCCAAATCAACTTCATTCAAATCCATCGAATACCGTCGGTCACCGGTCACCGTTCATCGTCAGAAAGTACAGCCCTTTCTCGATGATATCCAATGGTTTTTTTTGGGGGGTCATGTGTATACCATCAGATATCGCCAGCGAAATTCTCACTGAGAATCAGGTTTCGTACATGTACGATCTTCATCAAACGGCCGCCGATGAGGACCTGCAATATCAACGCAATATTAGCGAAGGTTCGCAGTAATGGGGCAAAGAAACGAACGACAGATATTCCTGAGCATACCGCAGAAAGTGCATGAACGTGATTCTCGACATGAGGTGTCCTTGGATATGTTCGGCGCGGTGACAGGGTCAGCGGGAGTAGTCAATTGGACGTTGGAATCGAGGCGACGTTGTGCAACGAATTCAATAATGTGCTATCTCAACGAATTAGCTAAACGAACAAAGCTCGGAAACCAGGAACGCACGAGGATATCTCGTTCAAGAGTCTCCGTATCCTTATTCCAATTGACAATGTCAGATACCAACTTTGGGTGAAAGCCAAGATAGATTCTCCAGATTGAAGACGATGTTACGTCGAGCTGTAGCGATTTCATACGTATCTGCGAGGCTCGCTTCTTCAAGCTATTATTTACGCTTGTCAATGATCAACACTCAGAGAATGAAAACGTACACGTACTTGAATCGCCTCCGGGCGATATCCTCCAGCTTAGATCCGTAGAGAAGTAGATCTTCGGCTTTCAGAGTGCGGGTGTAGGCGTTGTCGAGGCCCTCTTCCTTCTTGTTCATCTCCTGCAAGGTGAGGCAGGGGTAGCGACACCGAAGATAAAGAGACACTGCACTAATGAAGAGGACAAAGATTGCAAAGAAACCGTAGCCGAGATAATCAGAGGAAACTGGAATCTCATCTGGGGAAATGGATTCGTCGGCTGTGGGGATGTACATTGAGAGATTGAGGTCCTCTTTCTGAGGAATTAAGACGTACCAATGCCGTGCTTTTATGTATGTCAGAGGTCGATTAGCTTCCCGCGCTCCAAGTACAACATTCGCGTAACTCGGATGTCGGTCCAAAAGGTGCCGTGCCTATAGATCTCGAAAGAAATAGTAGAACCAAGTCAATCTCGCTGCAACATCGTGTCAACGATAATGGCAGAAAAGCTGTGTATCAATGTCGATCAACTTACTCCATTGTGATGGGAAATCCACAGTAGGCGTGGTCAGTGTCGGATTCTCGTGCCGATGCACGACTGGCGTATTGATATGTTGCGCCAAGGCTCAAGGTCGCCATCAACTGAAGTCCGACCTCAAACACTGCGGCGGTAATCCGGGCCATTGGGTATCACGTACGTTAACACAAGTATACCATTCTTGTAGCTGGTAGTTGAAATGAACAGTGGTTTGTGGAGGCCTGTGCGAACGTGTACTTAGGTTCGGTACAAAGTACCGACCCAACAAATATGGTGTGGCTTGATGGGTGTGGAGGTGTAAAACAATTGGGATCTTAACTTAATTGCACAGTCTATCGACACTACGCTGCCTTGACAAGATGAACTCTGACGGTGTGCATTGAGCAACAACGCAATTTTAGCGAGAGTCGATAATGTACCAAAGACCACCTCTGGTATAACAGTGATTCTCCTGCGAAATGGTGTTATAGCAGATCCGGAGGCTACTCCCGATATCATGGGCCACAACATTCGAGCCATAACAGCGTCGTGGACTTCTTGGAATATCACCATGTCGATCCATCGGAATTCGAGCCGTTCATCCGGGTATCAAAGTGCCCGGAAGCTGGAATTGGAAGGAGACCGTGATTTGAAAGTCTTGCACAAGAAAGCGTGGGCGACGAGTAATAATGATGGAATGAACCAGGTGCTAGTGAGGGAATACAGCACTGGAGGGCCGAATATAGGCAAGATAAAATCGTGAGGTCTTGTTTTTCGAGGAACCCGCAGCCTAGGATAGGCACTTTGGAGCGGCAAAAAGGGCCATGTATTGACCTGTGAGCATCCGAATAGTCAGAAATGGATTCATGAAAAGAGGTAGAGTAACGCACTCTTTGACGAAATTCATCCGATCAAACGTACTTAGTAGAACCTCAGACCTGTGTAGAATCTTCTGCTCCGGCTTCTCTGGTCCCCCAAAAATGTAGCGGCGAGATAGTAGTATCAAACTGGAACTAGACTTTGTCCAAGAATTTCTTGTGAATCCGGAGGCTTCAAGTGATTGACTAGTTCCAAAGGTCAACGTTGCACGGCCTGCATAGATGTTAATCACGAATATACCTGACAAGGCAGCTGTGAGGGCTTGGGCTTGGCGAGCACCACGATGATGGAACAAGGCAAAGAGGCTACTCGGACGCAAGTCGGAGTTTTACGACCACGAGGCTTCAGGTACGCGGAAAACACAGACGCACTAACATCTTAGGAGACTCTGGATAGCAAAGTGAATTACAAGGGAAAACATATGCAATGGAGCGACAGTAGTAGCAAAATAAAAGCCATGGAGTACTCGACAACAGATCGACAATGGAAAACATCTCACGAAGCTCCGACAATGAGACAAATTGAATGTGACCCGGAAAATGACATGGTAAGCTCATTCAATCTCTTGAGTTGGAGTGCGAGGAGATAGTGATACCCTGGACATCGAGAAAGGTATTTGGTCGTCGATGACGACGACGAGCTATGACGGAATTACTTAGCAGCGTTTATATACAGTGAACTGGATGGCGCACCTTCACGAGTCTGACCAGCCGAGGGAAGGTTCATAGGCACCATTGCAGTTGCAGATGTAGATGCGATGGGAATCTGAGTCGTTGCGTAAACGTTTTCTCGCCGACTGATTTCAGTATTCGCAATGGTGTTGTTTGTCGTGTTCTACAAGGATCTGTCAAGTTGAAGTATCAATTAGTAAATGTATAGTAGAAGAATTCACGGATAACACACCAGAATATCTCGATGAAGCTTCTCTGCTGTTGCATACCATCGGATGATATCTGGCATGAGCCCGACGTAAAGTACGAAATAATCCTTCCAGATAGATGGAGGATTCTGAAGACTTTGAAAGCGAATTTATGAAGCATTTTCTTCACGCTAGAAGCGACATGGTCAATATCGGCACATTGAAAAGAATATGTCGTGCTCACCGGAATCTTGTCAGTTCAACGGTCTCCAGCTTGCGCCCTATTATCAACAGCAGTCTTAAAGGTGCTGTCTGTGCTTGATTCTACTTTGGATCGGAAAAAGTGAGACATGGATGGACAAGTGGGAGGACGCAGTAAAGGGCGAGAGTGATGACGATGGCTGCTGTCCTTCGGTCAGGTGATTCGGAGACAGCCGAGACCAAGTCCGGCGTTTAACGTGGAACAGGGGGGAGGGAAATTTTTTTTTTGTACATGGGGTCGAATTTTTTTTTAAGGACCGTCGCGGTGAACCAACCAACCACTGACTACCATATATGGAAGGTAGTTCACATGACATCACCGGCGCTAAGTAGCAAGCACCTGACTAGCGCTGGTCCTCTTCCCCCTTCGCATTAGCTAGGTTCAGCGAAGTGCGAGCACAATATACCGAAGTCTGCAGTAGAATGTTTCAAACTGTTTGTAAGGTTCATCTACATTATATTCTAGGTACGGGAGCCCAAGCAAGCGATATCTGCTAAGATCTAAGGATAGTATGTTTATCCAGGGTGTAAGTTAGTTCAAGAAGGCATATAATGTAACCCTATTATGGAGAACTCCCAGTCCTATACAGCCGAACCACCACAAACCCTTAAAATACCTGTGAGTGAGCCCCAAGGACCATGGGTGGGCAGGAAACTGATCTGGACCAGCATCCAAAAGGCATATAGGAGCAAATTTGAGTCTTTCTGCTATGAAGGTGGTCATAAAAGAACCTTTGGTTACTGAGAAAGTGTTCAAAATTTGAAAAAAAAATTGGCTCAAAAATTTTTTTAAGCCGGCCATCGGGCAACCAACCAACCGTCCCGGTGTTCCGGAACCACGGCCCGCCTCCCCCCTGACGTGGAATGCATCCGGAACTCAAAGCGTCGACACATGAGGGTGCTATCAGGGAGCATTGTGCACGTCTCCATAACCTACACGAGTACTTACTTTATGCAGAGCCCGTAGTCTGGTGACTGACGCTACTCTTTGTATTCGCCAGTTTTTCGATATCTTGGGAGAGTACTACCGTAAGGCGGGCAATGTGATTGGCTGGCATATGTGGCTGTGCGGCGTTGTGCCTTAAACTCTATTCCGGTCAATGTCAAAGATACCGCCGCCATCGTTTGCGTCTATGCTCGCGAACACCAAGGTATTATATACGGAAAGCGCTTCACCGGTTGGATATTGCGAGACTGACTACAGATAGCAAAAGCTGGAGGGTCGGACGTAATAAAAACTACGTTGGGCCATCCAATAGGATAAGATTCTGAGCGAATAGCCATCCGAAATCTGGGATCACCATAAAACAACAATACAGCCCATAGTGAGCAACACTGACAAGAGCCTTCAATGACCCGTGCCAGAGGATTCTTGCAGGAGAGCTGATAGATTTGAAAGTAACAGCACAAAACATTACACAGAGGACAAAATGCTGAAAAAAGCTTTCCATGAAACCGAGATCAAACGAGATAAACAAGGAAAAGATGATCATGATCTGAATAAAGGGTATAAAAACTCAATCTTCTCTGTTGGTACCTGCGATCATTATGGCTATCATGCAAGCCATCTAACTTCACTAGTGATACCAAGCTGGAATAGATTGACTTAGGTGAGTTTCATGAGGCTTACTAGCAGCAACATACCTTCTCCATAATGACAAATCGTCGACGAAAAGGGTATCGTGGGCATCACTGGTAACATAGATGGGGGAGCACGAGTCGCCGCGTTCTTCCTGATCTCGGTATTACATTGGTACTGGGTTTCTTGATCAACGATAATCTGTGAAAGCACCAGTATAAATGAGCGGGGAAATAGCGACAAAGTTTCAGAAAACATACCAGAACATCCCGCTGCAACCTCTCTGCTGTGTTGTACCACCGTATGATCTCCGAAACCAGCTGAACATGAAATCCAACGTAGACCTGGCAAATTGAAGATCTCGATCGAAGCTGAATTTCAGATGCCCATTCCTTCAGGCTTGAAAAACAGTGGTCAGTCCTAGAAGAACACGAGATAATATAATAAACACACCGAAGCCTTGCCTGTGTTTTATGCTCCAATTCAAGTCCATAGAGGGAGCCTTTTTCCGCTGCATCGTTCAAAGTATCTTCTAGCTTTGTCACTGCCCTGTTGAGTTCTTCAAGGGTGAGGCAAGGGTAGAAACGCCGAAGATAGCGGTAAAATGCAAGAAAGATGATGACGACAACAACGGTTCGGTCAGGTGCCACCCCGGGGACAGCCGCCCAAAGACCGAAGGCGGTGGATTCGGTTTCGTTGCAATCCATGAATCCTATACAGAAATCGAAGTGCTAATCTCTGGAAGACTGGCAATATACATCCTCACCTGGGGGCTGCTTTTATAGGATGAATCTCATTGGCTCTCCAGCACAGTTGATATCTGTTTCGCCGAAGTGGCTTCGGTGCGGCACTTGGCATTTCCGTCCCGAAGGCGATCGGACAGCCATTCCCGTCTCGTGAACCTCAACGGGACTTTTGGCCTCCAGCCAATTTACCTGAGAACTTTTTTAGCAGTTGTAAAAGTTGAACTTGAATATTGTCATTGTCTAAATAACTCGGGTTGTGCAATATAGTGTAATGAGGAAGGAGGAAAGACAACATACCGGGGACGGACAACACGGTGTCCGTTTGGCACTTAGGGGGGCGGCGCAAGGAGAGGAGAAATGGAAGGTGACCAAGCTGTTGCGTGTATACGATGGTAAAACACTGCTTCGGGTTCCTAGCATGCATGAACCGAGTGTTTCTGCGCACTGATACCTATGATTCATCAAGAGACCAAAATCGTTGCCACTGAAGTACGACGACCTGCATACAGCTAATATCAGAGCCCGAACGGATATCCGGCGTACAGGAGATCACTACGGTTGAACCACAGATAACAGCAACGAAGACCGGTACATCTCCGTTTTTCGACAGATGTAAAATGGAACCTATCCTAAGCCGTATCCGTCCCGCCGGGATTGTACACAGCATGAGGAACGTAGGCCACGAGGCCTCGAAAGGAAGCGAAGGTCTCCCAGCGAAGATATGGATGGTAATGACTCATAAGCAGTGAGGATGGCACACTCTCCTCAGAACAGCGGCATAGGTCCATGTTTGAACGTCGAAGACCATTTCCGTGTCAATAATCACAGAAGTTTGGTGATATCTGATGATCACTCGTTGCATTGCCATGGGGTAAGCATTCTTTCACTACGTCTTCCGGAAGTGAATCGCGCACGAGAATCTTGTAGGAATCGACACTCGATCTCCAGATCCATAGACAAGGAAAACCATACGCAATGGAGCGATAGTAACAGAAAAAAAGTAAAGGAGTACTCAACAGCTCGACAATGAAAACGTATTTCATGAATATTGACACAATAGGATGAGGGATGAGGAACGAATAGGTCTTGTAGAATGATATGGCATGCTCGTTCTACCTCTAAACGGCAGTAGTATCCTGGACGTTGAGCATTTGGCCGTCGATGTCGATGCCGGACTATGATGGAATTAGTTAGCAGCGTCTATATACAGTGAGCTGGATAGCACACCTCCTACGCGAGTCTGACCAGCGGAAGGAAGATTCACAGGTACTATTGTAGTTGCCGATGCAGATGCAGTGGGGATCTGAGTCGTTGCGTAAACCTTTTCTCGCCAACTGATTTCAGTATCGCAATGATGTTGTTTGTCGTGTCCTACGAGGATCTGTCAGGTTGAAGTATCAATTAGTAAATGAATAGTAAAAGAATTTACGGATAACACACCAGAATATCCCGGTGAAGCTTCTCTGCTGTTGAATACCATCAGATAATATCTGGCATGAGCCCAACATGAAATCCAAGACAGTCCTTCCAGATCGATGGAGGATTTTGAAGACTTTGAAAGCGAATTTATGAAGCTGTTTTCTTCACGCTAGAAGCAGTGTGGTTAGTATCGGAACATTTGAAAGAATATGTCGTGCTCACCGAAATCTTGTCAGTTCAACGAGCTCCAGCTCGCGGCCGTACAGGCAGCCATTATCAACAGCAGTCCTGAAGGTGCGGTCTAGGCCTGATTCTGCTTTGTTTAAATCGGAGAGAGTGAAGCATGGGTAGACAAGTCGGAGGACGCAGTAAAGGGGCAAGGACGAGAGTGACGACGATGGCTGCTGTCCTGCGGTCAGGTGGTTCGGAGATAGCCGAGACTCGGACCAAGTCGGCGGGTTTTGGGTCTTGTAATGTCAAAGTGGTACGATGCATAAGCGTTGACTCTTGAGGGTACCACAGGGAGGGCGCGAAAAAGGAACACTATGTATATCTTCCTGACCTGAAGGGATACTTATACATGTTTTCTAGTCACTTACCAATCAAAAGATGCGCCAATTGGAGAAAAGAGGAAGTAACGGAAACCATTCCATCAGGCCCTTTTGGACATCAAACTTTTCCCCTTGGAGAATGGCGCCCTAATACGCCCGGCACTCTGTTTGGATTCCATCGCTGTACGGAGAACCTTCCTATACGGACTTCTGTCATTTGCCTCTGGCCTGCTTGGCCAAAATCTACTTCGTCAACCCTCTGGTCGCTTCCTAGCGTAGAACTCGTTAAGGCGGCTTGACATTCTGACATTCAATGATCGCTCTGTGAGGCTCGAGGCGACTCAAGACAGGTGCCTAACCTACAAGATAGATGGTTAGGATACTATAGTATCGGCATTGTCTCGGTACTGAATTCATGTCAGGTAACACATATGGGCGGGAAGAAGGAGGCCGAAGGAGCAAAGGCCATTATCTGATGGTGACGACCCGAGAGAAACGACGGAACGCTTGCTCAAAAGCTGTTAAACTTGTGGGAAAGGCAGTGTAGATATCTCGTCCGATCATGCATGGGTCCAAAGAAGGATGACAGTCGGTGATTGCGCGGTACTCATGGCCATCTAGGGACCAGAGTTGTCACACACTGCACGGAAAGTAACAACCCCACTTAATCCAATATGCAGTGACAAGATGGCTTACAATCTGCAACAGAAATCCAGAACGGTACGCAAAGGCGACAGTGATATAGCATTGAGATCTGTTCTCAACCTTGGTTGAACCTTGCCTGTCCTGTTGACATACGAAGCTCGATCCAATACGAGGTGGTATCCGGAATCGACGATGACTGAGTCAAACCCGAGTCTGACCAAAGGTTGGTGAAGGCGCTCTTTCATCAAGAATCATGGTAAAGATTGGCTTCTGGGTCAGGGTAGTAACCGACGCAAACATGTTGAACTCCTCGATAACAAGATAGTCGTAACGTCGTGCAAAGTGCCAGTTTGCAGGTGTACTTTTGAAAGATTTTTCCTTTGTTTCCTCTCACTGTCGATAGGAGAAGCCGGGATCCTACTCATATCATGACCTGGGACGAAGGGGTTAGAAGGAAATGAAAAAGAGAGAATGATAGCAGGCAATGCACGAAAAGAGTCCGCCCTGAGACCACTAGTTGCTCCCCAAAATCAAGTAGCTCTTGAATTCGCTCGACGTTGATCTTCCCGGGTAAGGAGCGTTCTGCGTTTGTGCTTTTGGAACAACGGGGGAGCCTTACGTCACCCTGGGAGCTTCTGAAATTTTAGAAATCGGTTCACGAAGAAAGTATAGCAACGCACCTTTAGCCATGATTCATTTAAAAATCTCAGTAGTACCCTCGCAGAAATTATCTTCTCCTTCAGCTCCATAGCTTTCATTGCAACATGGCGGTATCGAGTCGTCTTAGTTCCCAGCCTTGGCTCTGTCCGAAGGTTTCGCATTTGAATAGCTGGCTGGCAATGTTTTCAGTGAGGGAATAAGTGCAGCCTTTGAACTGAGATGAAAGGCGTACCATTTCACTTGAATGTAAGAGCTTCAGCGAGCTGACAGGGAGAACATGATAGAACAATCCAGAGGTCTGGTGTGGCTGTGCTACCAGTCGCCGCGGTCATATCCATCTCAACAAAGAAAGGGCTGGAGTGGTACTAAATAGATTTCATTGTAGAATAGCATTTGGACAGCAGTACAAAAAAAACATGCGACACGTACAAAGCAGAAGGAGGCAGATGAATAGAAGATACAGAGTGGTACTCTAATAACAAAGAGGTATATTGATAGCCTAAAAGAAGCGTCCTCAGACTTCAATATGCCTACGAGAGTCGGATAATAGGAGCAAATGGCTTAGTGATGTTCGTATTATACGGGAAGACGCGCACCTTATGCACGAGCTTGGCTGGTAGACGAAGAAGATGCTGTGGGCAATATTGGAGACGCGATGGAAGGACAATTCGCTGCGTTTCCTCGCCTGTTCAGTTCGATGTCGTATCGGTGTTGGTTGTCATCCTCGACAATAGCCTATTAGAGTTCAAACATTATGAGCACAGTAAAGGTAGAGCATTTCCAAAGAACGTACCAGGATATCCCATCGAAGTTTCTCTGCATTGTTGCTCCATTCAATGATCTCTGATAACAGTTCGGGATGGAATCCTAGGTAAGTCCTCCAGATGGAAGAGGAATTCTGAAGACTCCTGGAGCGAATTTCCGAGGCCTTTCTCTTCAAGCTAGAGTGGATCGAGTTAACCTCTGCGCAACGGAAGAGACGTCAAGAGCGCACCGAAGCCTTGTCTCCGTAATGAGGTCCCTATCACGTCCATATGATAGAGAGCCGGACTCGACAGCGTTGTCGAAGGTAGCATCCAGGTTTGATTCTGCCGTCTCCAATTCGAAAAGAGTGAGGCAGGGATAAAGAAGTCGGAGTAGTCGGTAAAGGGCAAAAGCAGAAACGGGGGTGATAATAGCACCGATGACGACAGCACCGTGACCATCTTCGGCAATGGCCGTAACCAATTCCACCGCGGGATGGGGGCTCATCGTCAAGAACGCGATTGTCTGCAGAGAAAAGCAATGAAGTGGAACGAAGAACTAAAGAACAGAAGAAAGTGAGGAAGAAAGTAATGGTTGAGCATCTTTATCGCCTAAATACGCAGTCAGAGATGGGAGAGATCAAAAAACGTAACATAGGGCAGGCGGCGTTGATTGACACCAGGAATACCAGGAATACTGACGGTGATGAAGGTGAGCCACCATTACTTTCTTCCTCACTTTCTTCTGTTCTTTAGTTCTTCGTTCCACTTCATTGCTTTTCTCTGCAGACAATCGCGTTCTTGACGATGAGCCCCCATCCCGCGGTGGAATTGGTTACGGCCATTGCCGAAGATGGTCACGGTGCTGTCGTCATCGGTGCTATTATCACCCCCGTTTCTGCTTTTGCCCTTTACCGACTACTCCGACTTCTTTATCCCTGCCTCACTCTTTTCGAATTGGAGACGGCAGAATCAAACCTGGATGCTACCTTCGACAACGCTGTCGAGTCCGGCTCTCTATCATATGGACGTGATAGGGACCTCATTACGGAGACAAGGCTTCGGTGCGCTCTTGACGTCTCTTCCGTTGCGCAGAGGTTAACTCGATCCACTCTAGCTTGAAGAGAAAGGCCTCGGAAATTCGCTCCAGGAGTCTTCAGAATTCCTCTTCCATCTGGAGGACTTACCTAGGATTCCATCCCGAACTGTTATCAGAGATCATTGAATGGAGCAACAATGCAGAGAAACTTCGATGGGATATCCTGGTACGTTCTTTGGAAATGCTCTACCTTTACTGTGCTCATAATGTTTGAACTCTAATAGGCTATTGTCGAGGATGACAACCAACACCGATACGACATCGAACTGAACAGGCGAGGAAACGCAGCGAATTGTCCTTCCATCGCGTCTCCAATATTGCCCACAGCATCTTCTTCGTCTACCAGCCAAGCTCGTGCATAAGGTGCGCGTCTTCCCGTATAATACGAACATCACTAAGCCATTTGCTCCTATTATCCGACTCTCGTAGGCATATTGAAGTCTGAGGACGCTTCTTTTAGGCTATCAATATACCTCTTTGTTATTAGAGTACCACTCTGTATCTTCTATTCATCTGCCTCCTTCTGCTTTGTACGTGTCGCATGTTTTTTTTGTACTGCTGTCCAAATGCTATTCTACAATGAAATCTATTTAGTACCACTCTACAGTTGACCCCCGGTACTTGTAATAGGGACTCCCATTCCTTCAATACCTCAAAGTCTCCCTCGGAGAAATTTTCAGGATTGTCATTTGCTCCATCTCCAGCTGCAATCATGGGTTCGAACGCAAGATGAACCTTCAACACTGACAGCGTTGAAAGACATTAGATGGGCTCAATTTTACCGATAGATTGAGTAAGGAGAAATCTACAACTTGAATGGGCTACCCAACTCGAGTTCTAGATTTTGTCGGTCCACCACGGGTCTGCTACTAAGACATCAGCCGCAATAAAAAAAAGAGACCAAGAGCGTTGTCATACCAAATTTCTGCACTCAAGGTCGTCTGCATTTGTGTATCAAGTGACGACACTAGGAGTCATAAGGATAAAAGCCGGGGTAACTTTCCGAGACCAAACGCAGCTCTAAGAGTGAATCTGGGAGGCTCCGTCCTTCATACTGTAAAATGCTGTGAGTTATAGGTATTAGATGCGGTCTCCAGAGAAAAACAAGTTGACAAGCCTGATCAGCTCACGCGTCACGTCTGCAAGCTTGCTATCGAATGCAAAAATGGCGTATTGAAGAGTGGTCTTTCATAGCTAAACGGCAGCGGAGGGTAAGCGAGGAGAATGCAGCTGTGCGGCCATCTTCGGTATCGGCGAGAAAAAGATGGCTTGGATGGGTCCTTTTCCTTTCACTGGTATCTCCCTGGTTTGGCCGTCAGCTACCATGAAGGGTTAGCAAGAGAGAAAAAGGACACGATGTTGGGTTACGCACAGGAATGACACATCGCGAATCTTCTACTTTCAGGACTGAGACCAGCAGCTGACAATAGTCCCAGGATCCAAGCTCAGCTAGGGGCGGATGTCTATAGCGAGAATGGAGGCCTCAGATTGCCCATAAAATCGGCAAACACGTCAGAATCACGATTCACAAAACAAAAGTAGACCAACGCACTTCCCGCCAAAAATCATCAATCAAGCCTTCCAAACATCTCTCTGGAATCATTTTTCTTCCTCTCTCGCTCCTTCCAGCTCCAAGGATGTTGTCCTGACCTGAGTATCAACTGTACGGCAAGAATGTAGCATGAACTTGAAGGGCGAAAAGGCCACTGCCGATTGGATTGGTTGTTTTTCCGCAGCTACTTGACCCGCGGATAAATTTCCGCTAAGTTTGAACAGGTCTTCATGAGGGTGAAAAGTGGATTATGGAACGCTCAACATGAAAGCAACTCAACATGCTGATCGTGGTACGAAGCAAAGTGGTGTCGTGGCCTAGCGCAGTCCAGCTTGGTGACCCTGGCATTCATCGAGCATAAGAATAGGTTCATTCTGCATTGGCATACAGTACATATCAAAGCGCGAAT
Source organism: Moniliophthora roreri (assembly GCA_001466705.2). NCBI lineage: Eukaryota > Fungi > Basidiomycota > Agaricomycetes > Agaricales > Marasmiaceae > Moniliophthora > Moniliophthora roreri. The sequence goes on from LATX02000202.1 coordinate 476,528, forward strand.
CGATAGCGAAACCGAAAACACCTAATAAAAAGCAGATTCGAAGAGATAATTGACTGTTTGATGTAATACCGCGAAGAATAGAAAGATGAATGCACGCAAGACGGTTGTGGTCGAGATGGAGGGCGTGAAGTCATCGGTATTCCGTATGTCCGGCAGTAATAGTACCCATGTAGATTTCGGGCGAGGTGCTTGGTCTTCGATGCCGATGTCGACGTCAAGCTGTAAGAAAATGGGTCGGTGATGTTCATGAGAAATCCGTTAGTAGAGACACACCCGAATACATCTGGCCACTTTGCGGGAGCTGTTCCTCGGGCCTCGTTGCAGACGGTGGATAAATAGTCGTGGTTGCTGCATCCTCCCGCCTACTCAGTTCGGCATTGCATTGGTATTGGCTATCGTGTTGGACAGCAATTTGGTGATTATGAGGAGTAGTCAGTGAAGTTAAGCAGGAGAACCTGTCAGTAGACACACGAGGATATCGCGTTGTAGCCTTTCTGCAGCGGTATACCACTGAACGATATCTGGAACCAATTCGATGTCAATTCCAATAAAATTCTTCCAGATCGAGTTGTTTAATTGGAATTTTTCGCGTCTTTCTGCAGCTCTTTTCCTCAAGCTGAAGGGGCAAGACCAGATTCAGTATTTCTAAGGTAAAAAGGACATGAGATGCTCACCGAAGCTTGGACTGCGTTATGATCTCTAGTTTGTGTCCATACAAGCAACCATTATTGATCGCATCACTGAAAGTACTTTGTACGGTTTTTTCTGCCTTGTCTAGTTCGGAGACGGTGAGGCAAGGGTAGAGCAGTCGAACGAATCGACAAAGGGCAACGGCAAGGATGAGAGTGATGATGTCAGCTGTTGTTCGGTCAGGTGCTTCGGAAATAGCCGACGCTAATTCCGTAGATTTGTGGTCCAGGTCGTTCCAACTGGTAAGGTGTCTCGAGAATAGTATGTAGAGTGGAAAGTATTGCGTACAGTCTCGATAACCAGAGGCATCTTATACTCGTATATGAAAGCTGCGTGAAAAAATCAGACTTGAATCGGGATCATTCATCTCGGAGGCGAAGCGAACCCCGCTCTTTCCCACCCTTCCATCCATGCTATTGATGATGGGCAAAAGGCCAGGCCTTATTTGAGCAATGCTGTCACTCGTCCCAGCCCTCCGGCTCAGTCCATCAACGATAGCCCATTTGCCAACGCACGGCCGACCGCATAGCGTCTATCATATGGTTCAAACCGTTTTTTGGTGAGCTTCGGTCCAGTTCTTCCGTCCCCAGAGATTTGAACTAGATTTTCAGTTACCTCACTTCATAGTTTGCAGCGGAGCTGCTAGGTTAGGGGTAAGAGATTAGATTTAGGGCCTCGGCGCGTACCTAAACTTGCAGACTTGGGCGACCGCTCAAACTTGGGGCGCAGAGAGTACCAATAGGTAGCAAATGGATAATATTAAATCACTACGAGAAGGTGGCAATCTCTGCTAAAAACTTATGGAGATAAATATTGAAAAATCATTCAGCTCGCAAGAGACGCTAATAAAAATGGATAACGACTTATAGGAATAGCAAATCGAAATAGGCATAAATAGTAGCACAACACTGATAACACAATTGAATAACGAGTGAGCGAAAATGCAATGTCGGGGAAGAACTGAAAGGACTGGAAGGATGCCGGAGAAACAACGACGAGAACGAAGTCGCGAAGAGGCAAGGGTGATGTGAGGTGATGGGAGGGATGGCCATGAATTGATGGGACGAAGAGAGAGATGATAGGGGGATGCCCACGAGATGATGGACAAAGAGATGATAGCGCTTCAACTCAACTAACGCCCAGCATATCTTCAACAGCTTTAGCTATGTAGCCTTATCTGGAGCAAGGACACAAGGGGGGAGTGTTGATGGAATAGCATCTTTCGGGATCTAGGCGGTTAGCTCAGCCATCTACACGCCCAAAAAACCACACAACATCCGCAAGTTAGTAATGTGAACACACCAATAACGAAGAGGCCATATGACCTATCATATCGAGGCACTGTCGAGAACTCCGTACGTCGGATTGTCACTACGAGGATCGATACAGCATGACGAATGTCAGATACAGCTTTGGAGGTATCCGCAATTGGTATTAATAATAAGCTCTGGCGGGCTCAGGGCTCATATAAGGACCAGAGAAACAAAACGAAACATATCCTAAGTACGCCGGTTGAGTGTTATGTAGCTCCATGCTGAATAGACCTTGGGAAGACGACTTGCGATGGAAGTACGGGCAACGGATCACATCAGTGTAGCTCTGGGATGCTGGCGCGGCTGAGTACTCTCTCTTTCACCATGTCATCGAGTATCGTGATTCAATCATGACCTAGAACAGATGGGTTAGAGAAAGGAGACAAAAGCATGATAGCGGGCGACGCACGAGAATGAGTCTTTCGGATTCTGAATCTCTATTTCGTGTCGCCAGCCTCTGAAGGACAGAGCAAACCCTGTTCCCGCTCAGCGTGAATCTTCCAAATATTAAAATTTGCCATCTACAGCGTTCAGGAGTTCAGGATAGATTAAGCTGTTAGATATGCATTCGTAGCGTAACGCACCTCCAAACAGAATCCATCCAAAGTCCCTAGCGGTGTCCTTTCAAACACACACTTCTCCTTTATCCCCTTTAGGTCCCTCCAAAATGTTAGCGGGACATAGCAGTATTGAATCATATTTCGCTCCTGGTCCCTCTTCCGAAAGTTTCACATTGGGATAACTGGCCACCGCCGGAAAGACCTTTAATGAGGGAATGAGCGAGGCGTTTAGTAGAGACACACCAAAATTGCACTGACGGATTGGCGAATTGTGGGTGCTCCAGTGAAAACATGATGATGGAACGAGGCAAAGGTCCACGGTGGCTGTGCTGTGACGGTTGACTTTATAGTTTCTCGCGCGACTCGCGAAACAACATCTCATCTTTACAGGTTACGATAGTGCTAGGTAGAACACAAATATCAACAGCAGTTGAACAACAGAGCAAAACACATATATACAAAGCGTGGGCACGACAGGCATGACAGAAGGGTAATAAAAGAAACAAACAAGACGACCAGAGGAAGGATGGTGTGTATGACCTGGACGAAGCACCATCGGAGTTCTATACACCTGATAACGATTCCTAGTCGGATAATGCCAAAGTCAACCTGGAAACCAAAAACCAAATGCTCAGTACCATTCACGGTAATCACACAGAAAGACGCGTACCTCCTGCACGAGCGTGGCTGGTAGATGAAGAAGATGCTGTGGGCAATATTGGAGGTGCAATGGAAGGGCGATTCACTGCGTTTCCTCGCCTGTTCAGTTCGATGTCGTATCGGTGTTGGTTGTCATCCTCGACAATAGCCTATTAGAGTTCAAATATTATGAGCACAGTAAAGGTAGAGCATTTCCAAAGAACGTAACAGGATATCCCGTCGAAGTTTCTCTGCATCGTTGCTCCATTCGATGATCTCCGATAACAATTCGGGATGGAATCCTAGGTAAGTCCTCCAGATGGAAGAGGAATTCTGAAGACTCCTGGAGCGAATTTCCGAGGCCTTTCTCTTCAAGCTGGGGTGGATCGAGTTAGCCTCTGCGCAACGGAATAGACGTCGAGAGCGCACCGAAGCCTTGCCCGTCTGATGAGCTCTTGTTGATAGCCATATAGTGAACTCGACTTGACAGCGTTGTCGAAGACAACATCCAGGCTCGATTCTGCGCTCTCTAATTCAAAAAGAGTGAGGCAGGGATAGATAAGTCGGAGTAGTCGGTAAAGGGCAAAAGCAAGAACGAAGGTGACAATAGCACCGATGACGACAGCAACACCGTGACCATCTTCGGCAATGGCTGTAACCAATTCTGCCGCGTGATTGGGACTCATCGTCAAGAACGCGATTGTCTGCAGAGAAAAGCAATGAAGTGGAACGAAGAACTAAAGGACAGAAGAAAGCGACACTAGGAGTTAGATAAAGATAAAAGCCGGGGTAACTTTCCGAGGCCGAACGCAGCTCTGGTACCGAAGTAAATCAGCAGAGTGGCTGTGTTGTGCCTGGAGTGGTCGCCACGCATAAAGCTGTACCTGAGGTTGAGCAGACACGACGTCAAGATAATGGCAGCCTCTCGTACTGAAAAGCCAAACCAAGAAGAGAAAAGATAACAGCCAAACGTTGAAAAAGAACTTTGTAGGGTTGCAGGTGCATGGGAAGGTGGATAGAGGAAAGACGGTCATGATTCCACTCTGAAATAGCATACCAAAGAACAAAACAAAAAGCGAAAAAGAGATAATAATAAGCAGCCAACATTTGATGCACTATAGAAAAGACGGTCATAGCCTGGATAAATGGTACAAGGTTATTGATATTCCGTATGTCCAGTGGTGGTAGCACCCATCCAGGTGTCGGGCGGGGAGCTTGGTCCTCAATGCCGAATGTCGAGCTGTAAGCAAATGGGTTGGTGATGTTCATGAGCAATCCACTGGTAGAGACACACCAGAATACATCTGGCCAGTTTGAGGGGACTGTTTTCCGGGGCACTTGATTCTACTCTTCATCCCTTCATCATGACACGTTGGCAATTTCGTCCAAGCGTCTTTTGCGCTTTTTGTGTCGGTCCGAAACCGTAGGGCGCGGCAGGACGGATACGAAAGACCTCTCTGCAGAGTCCTGTATGACCGTTGAGCAAAGCTCTACTGTGGTGGACTTAGTAGACTGAGATTTTCGCACCTGTACTGTACTGTGGCCCTCTGCAACCTCAAGGAGACACCTCAGACCCTTGGCTGAGACCAAGCTGAGACCAGTTGAAAAACATTCTTGCCGAACCTGGATCTGTCATACCCACCGCCGAACCCAGATCATCGCTGGGCCTATGGGTGATAGGACAGCGGATCTGCAGGGCGGCGCAGGGGTTTTGATCGATAGATTTCTGGGTAGTGAGAGTTTGCTTGGAGTCTGCTAAGCTTCACTAGTAGCATCTAAGTATTGAAGTTAAAAAATACCTTTTCCAAGAACTCGCCTTAAAATCTTTGAAGCGATGTAACATATTGATGCCGGGGAAGAATATTCAAATTGAGTAGACTGGCGCTGAAGACGAGGTTTTTCAGGAACCGGATCACGCTCGACGCGACAGCGCAAACCCTGACACGTGGAGTTTCCCACGTCTCCAACGAGGCTCACTGTCATTCATCATTGAATCATCGTGCCCAGGGATGCCCTCGCTCTCCAAGTTCACAATGTTCTCAACAGTCATTGAAGATCCTTTTCGAGTAAGTAACAACTAATTCTCGGCTACCTTTGTTAATTTTCACCTAATCTTGCGCCTTCGGTCGGGTACCTCGGGTTCCTGAATACGCGTATATATTGTTACGGTCAAGGTGTGCATGGCACGCTTCCGCAATTCACACCGGGTTATTATTAGACCTTCCGAAGCCGCTGTTGTTTGCCCTACCGTGAAACATCAGTGAAGCACATCCGACCGACCAAAGTCTAGCGTAGTATAAAAGGCGTGCCGATCCAGAGGAAGTATCAACCATTTGGATCGCAACTCGCCCATGAAGTCCTTCGCTGCCTTGCTCACCACTCTCGCTGTAACCGCGTCGGCCCTGGGCCAGGGAATAACCATTGGTTATCCCAAAGACGGAGACAGTTTCAAACGTGGAGAGACCATCAAGTTCAGAGTCGAAACTGAGGTGAAGTCCATATTACTCTCCAGCTCATCCCGAATTATCGCTAATTCACCTCGTCAAACAGCGTGCTTGGGACGTCTCCCAGATCGGTATTGGCATTGGTATTCAGAAATGCCAATACCTCGGTGGCGCGGGCGACAAATGTTTCTATAACACCTCACTCGGCAAACTTCTCTACAAGGGCAAATTCGAACCTTATGAAACTGATGGAAGGCCGGAGCTCAAGTATCATGACACTTTCGATGTCAAGATTCCGGACGATTTTGAAAAAGGAAAGGCCGTTATTTCAGTTGTCCATTTGGCGCTGGTCGGAGTAAGTTTATTCGAGTGCTCTCGTGTTGGATGCAATACTGAAGTGCTTTGATAAGGAATCGAGTGATGTGCAGTACGATACTGTCAGTGTCAACATAGATGTGAAGTAGGGTTGTCGATCTTGTTTGGGACTTGGATCGATCATAGAATTCCAACTATGTAATGCTTGTTTAATTTGAGGTCGCTCTGATGAGCCATTCAATCAGTTTCTACTGACGTGAGGAACAGCTAGCTTGAACTGCATGGTATTCTTCAGATCGTAGAAATCTCCGTTCGGGCATTTAAATTGCTTGGGACTCATCGGATTTCATTCCCGCACTCGCAGAAATTCTATGCGACTTCTGACCTTCCGACCTCGAGACTTGTCGTGAAAATCCATACAACCCAAAGAGTACAACTCACCTTAAAGTATGCTGCTTTGCTCACTATTGTCGCTCTTCCTGCTTTGACACTGGCCAACCAAGTCACCATTGGCTACCCAAAAAGCCGGCGACAGCGTCGGAAGCGGAAACCCAACTCCGGGTCGAAACCGAGGTGATTTCGTCGACATCTTCTCTCTCATCACGGGCCTTCACTAACCACACCTCTACGTCGAAAGTCTCATTGTCGCTCACAAGGGCAAACTCAATACTCGATGGGAAGCTGGAACTTGACACAGCATGACATTTTCGATGTCAAAACTCCGAGGAATTTCAAAAAGAGGAAAGGCAGTTATTCATTTGGCGCTGGTCTGAGCCTTTCAATGCTCTCGGTCGCTGATATAACGCTGAAGGAGAGTTGCATAGGGATATGAACGATGCCTAGTACGATATGTCCACTGGAAGCCCGTCCCTTCAGAGTAGATATCACGACATGAGTTTGGTGCATTCGCTGCGGCCTATTCTCCATCACTCGTTATATTCCCAGCGAGTAGTCATAATCTTGTCGTCCCGGTTATCATCATGATTTAGCCCGCTTAGAATACAAGTAGTCACAATTTGATCAACATTCAACTAGTTACGCCGGAACGACATTGATGTTGACGCTCGAGGTATCGTACACCACATTATCCAGAGTCTCAACCTAAGTCCAAGAATTGAGTTCCACAAGTCCACGAGGTTAAAACGAGTCGGACTGACCTCTACTGCAGCGAGATGGTACGACCTAAGTACCGCCTGACCAGCTTTAAAGTCGATTGGAATCTTCACCGTAAAGTCCTCCGTTTGTTTAGAGGAGGCATTAGGGGCTTTGGGGTTGTATCTCCCTTTGTACAGAATTTGCGTGATGTTCTGGTTGGTATCAGACTTGGTCGAGATATCGAGCACGATGCCGAGGTGGGTGACCTTGCCGTCTGGTGAGTCAATGAACCGTACTTGCTGTAAAGTATATATCGTGTAAGAATATTGAACTTGGATAGAAAACGAGAACGTACATCTGTTTCAACACGGATGGTGACTCGACCTCCAATAGGAACATTTGCCCCATTCTTAGGCTGAGCTATTGTGGCTTTCTGAGCAAAAGAGACTGCTGAGAATGCGAAAGCAGCAAGAAGAGCGTTGATGAACTTCATGGCGTGGTCTTTGCAGATTTCCGTCGAACGATAGAGGCCATAAATACTGGTCGCGACATAGCCAAGGGGAGTCGCGGGAGTCTGAGATTTGCCGTTTCCGAGAGCCCAGAAAGCGAGGCGGGGCAGGTGAATGGTTACCCAGTACCTAAGCGAAGAGAGCCACAGATAATTTGACGAAAAATGGGACGGATAGTGGAATCCAAGAGGTTGAGGGCTGTCCTCGGAACCGACGTGTGCTTGGCATCACCTGCTGTGCGAAACCGGCACGTGCCCTCCACACCTCAAACTCTTTCCAACTCCGAGACATAGGGTAGTACGTATGTCTTCATTTTTCTTCTTCTTTGGAATACCGGCTCACTGCAAGTAAACCCCCACTCCCTGTTTGCAAGTACGCTGTCATAAATTCACTTAGTCACTGATCCTGATTGGCGCTTATTTTCAAAGGGATAAATACGAAAGCGACTGTGCGATAACATGAAAAAAAGATAACAACAACTATGCAGGGTATAGAAGGAAAAGATACCAGAGTGAGGAAGGAGAGAAATGCTGCGTGAGCGTAATTTCTAGTGATTTATTAATTTGCATACGTAGACTCGGGGCGGGCGCGATATACCATTATCGTGTATCAAAAGTAATCATTGTTCAATCCTAGAGCTGGCCTTCGGAGACGATGTCGACCTACGAATATCAGAATCCACAGTTTCTGGGGAAAAAAGATAACAGCCGTACCTTCAGTATTGCTATTGCGACCTGGACGGCTATTAAACGCATTCGGCTCGATGAAACCATCCATTGGAATTATGAATCTGCAGGAACTTGTCGAGTGGTTGCATAGGCTAGGACATATCTGCAATTCACTTTCATAACGACGTTTAGTCTCCTGTTCGACGATTGTCTAGGATATACTATGGCTTCAGTCGGAGATTCACGTCAAAAAAAAAAAAAAACGCGTTACACACGATAATACGTTGCCGAAGCTGCTCCGCTTCTCTATACCAGATGACGATGTCCTTGACGAGCTTTGGATGGAAGCCGAGAATGATTTTCCAGTTGGAAGTTCCCGATGCTCTGTCCATCTCGATTTCTTTCGTTCGGATTTCGGATGCCATGAGCTGCACTCTGTTGGCTTCTTGGTTAGCTGATAGGTTATAAAGATGACGACGTGACATACACAGTTCTTTCCCGAGGAATGCCTTCCAACTCGAGCAGACAGGATACCGTGTTGTTTGTTCTGGCAGCCTTGTAGATTTCTTCTAGTATTCGCTCCATCTCGCTCATCTCCGATGGTTTAATGCATGGGTACATGCGGCGGAGGTAGCGGAGAGCAAGGACTATGAAGGTGGCGAAGATAGCAAATACGACTGCAGGTACTGCTTGAGGGAAATTGCAAGACAATTCTACGATGTCCATTGTGGCGTTGAGATCGCTCTTTGAGTTTTTTAAATAGAAATATCCGAACGCTGCGTTAGCTAGCACCTTTTTTCCCAAGGTCAAAAATTTTTTTATATCCATGTTTTTGTCTCTTTCGGGGTTACTCGGGGAAAAAGTGGCCTTTGAACTGTACTCATCGTTATACCGTGCTTGCTTTGGTGACCGAAGTGAGTGGGTGCTACCTGCAACTGGCCTAGTAGGGTTGCCTAATGAGGTCCTGATATACTCTGCATACTATAGTCCGATGACTCCGTCTTGACCTTGTGACTGCACTGCCGCAGAGAATTGATTTTGAAACGTAATTCAAGATGAACGATTCAAATCTAGCAAAGTATTGACATCTTGACTACTGATGAAGCTACTAGGCGCTGAGAGCTTGACAATCAATACTGTTCTCAATCCTGTTGGCGACCCGGAACAGTTGAGAGAGAGGTATAAAATGTGGTACCAAAACAACCGTGACATAATAATCTCTCGAATCCGGATGGAACCAAGTTCTCGAGGACCATGATGGTGGAACACACGTCGGAACAGCCACTTTGGTTGACTATTCTATTCAACAGCTTTGCCGTTTACCGATTAGGCACTTTACTGCACGCCGCGATTTACCTTGATTAGATAGATAGTCGTAAAACTTCCATGGTTTCGATTTTTTTGGGGACACGTAGGGTTCGCGGTCTCGAATGAAACGCCTCAAGTGCAATTTATGTCGGAACAAGATGACAGGCGGGAAGTGAAGTGCTGTAGTATGTCACGGTAATGGCGTCCATCTTCTAGGTCTGGCCTGGCGCAACTTTAGCGTATTGGGAAGTCGATAGAGGGGGTGTCCCTCTCCAACTTCTCTCTCGTGAGTACAATATTTGATGGAATGTACATACTGTTATGGCAGACTTCCTTTTATTTTCAAGTCCCGGCACTGAGGACCTTCCTAAACACAGTGCAAAAGATTTGCTACTTGCTTCTCTTTCTCTGTTCTCCACACTAGGGTAGTCGATTAGTCTCACAAGCGGTTGACCTAAATGTTATTTCAAAACTTACCTCGAGGTGAGTCGCGGACCAGCTGATTTCATCCACCTCAAATATGCACGACGCTTGTAATCAGCACTCTCGCCCCAAGTTCCTCATCTTTCCCAAGCAGTCTGATGGTGGTACCGACCAAGCTGTCGCTCGTCCAAGAAACGCCGCACCAACGCCGCAACACCAGTTTGGCACAAAATATCAATTTTTACGCCAAACCCCTTGTGGCTGACGTGCTGACAACTCGAGGGGATTTTGAGGATCCTCTAGAGTAGTACACTCGACTTTTTCTGCTTTTTATTGTCCGATGCCAGCGCATGATAGAAGTCAGTTCTCAACTCACACGGGACAGCTCTATGAATGATGGCGTCATGGAGCAAAGCTTGTATATTCGGCGATCAATCGAAGGACATGTCGATATTTGAAGGGCGTGACTTGGACGTGTCAGTATGGGCGTTGGTGTATGAACAACACGAGGCGACGGAGTACGGCCTTTTTTTTCCTTTATTGTGTGGCGTCGTGTGGACCTACAATGCTGCGCAACTTGCCATCTGGGGCACCATGTGCAAAGGATTGGCGACTTGTGGAGCATGGGATTAACCGGTGATACATATATCATTTTTTGACGCGTCGGCAGACTCGGCCGCGCAACACGCTTGTCAGGAACAGCAGTGACAGGAACGCCCGGTTGAAAAAAAAAAAGCAAAAAATGGCGTTTAAAAGTGCAGATTTCCCGCCCTTACTAGACAGGCCTGTGGGCATATAAAAGGCTGCCATTGAAGGAGCATAATCCAAAGGAAAAAGCAACGTAGAGCCCAGACCGAAAGTCAAAGAGTTGAAGCGCCCGCTGACTAATCAGGGCTGGGGTGTCCGTGGGTTTATATTCAAGCGACCGGTCCCTCGCAGGTTCCCTCATTTTGAGGGTTCTTCCTCTTCTTCCTTTCGTGGCAGAGTCTATCTTTTACTTTTTTCCCATTCCACTCCTTTAAACTCGGACTTTCTTTTGATCACGGTCTTTACTCTTCGACCACCATCGGTCTACACTTGTACGGAACGACATAAACACATATACTCCCCACCAGGAAGAAGCGGAGGAAGAGGAACGGGATGTTCACACCACCACCGTCACCGTTTCCTATGATGACTGGGGAGAAGGAGAGGGATCCGATGGGCGAGGCTGGGGAAGCGTTGTTGGTGCAAGCAGAGTGCCGTGGGGTCGAGCAGCAGCCGGAAGAGGTGTTGACAGTTGGTTTGGAGGCAGTGACCAAGAGAAAAAGACGGACAGCGACACTCCGAACCCTCAGCGCACTCCTTATTCCCCTCATTCTCATCGGAATCACCGCGTCAACAGGCTGGATATCACATCCAGTCGCATTCGACGTTTTTCTAGCTCAACATCCTCAAAACAGCAGCACTTTATTGGGGCTGCACAAGCCTCATTCGGAACCAGAACCTGGTGTACATCTACACAGACGAGCTAATGATAGCTCTTCGTCATCATTGTCACCGACGTCGACAATACCAGCAACGGCTCAACCCATACCGACGGTGCCTTCTTCCGCATCACCGCCTACGTTACCTACCCCGTTCCCACAGCCATGGGACTCTGACGTTGGCACAAACTATACGAACAGGGGGTGTTATGATTTTATGCTCAACATCACGAACACGGTTGCATTCAGAAGTTGTAGGAGTTTTGGGGCGTTGGTTGGGTTGGGTGGTGAGGCGTTCCAAAAGGTATGTTTTCCTTCCCAGTCTTCTTTTAGGGTATCTACCCTGGAACCTATTTTTGATTGAATGAGAATGGTGACGTCTGCTCTCGATTCACATAGGCACACTCGTCTCTCGAGTCATTGAACAACATCATTTGGGGCACATGCAACACCAACACCTCACAAGACGATTGTATTGATAACATGAGCTGGTTTGCCAGCGCAATCAACACAGAGGATACCTGTGCCCAAGAGTTGCGAGAGGGAAATGCAGCCGTCAGGGGGATGCTGATCGGTGAGTACACTATCTCTCTGTCGTCGTTTCTGCAATCATTGACCCACCACTCGTCTAGCACTTGAATCGTACCCATTAACACGCAGCCTCGGATGTATGGTTGACCCATCGACAAACACGTACTGCTACATCAACGCAGTTAGGAATTCCAATCCGAGTGATTTATATGCCTATCAAGTGATCTTTGGTGTGTTGTTTTGGGGCACCTTCGTCAATTGTTCCTAACCCCCCCTTGCACAGGTACACGATTCCCGACAAACTCTCCTGCAACGTGTTCAGGCTGCTCTAAACAAGTACTGGGTGCGTTGGCAGCTGCTATCGAAGATGGTGCGGGGCCGGATAAAGGTTCGTCTCTACGCTTTCGTCTACTACCCATCGTTCTAACTTGGTGGGGGGGTATCGTAAATAGAACTCCTCGGCTCAGAATCCCTCTCAACGCTCTCCTCTGCATATCCATCAGCAGCCAATTCAGCAATAGGCACATGTGGAAAAGGTTTCGCTCAAATCGCTGGCACAGCCAATTCAGCATTGACTTTGGACATTGGAACCGGAATAGGAAGGATTGTATGGACATTGGTGCTTTTTGCTTTGGGTTGGTTATCCTTACGGTAGCCTACCACCGGAAACTTCTTTTTTTCGATCATTTGGGCTTGGTGTGGAATAGGATTTGGATTTGGGTCTTGTTTTTCTTGTGTACGCTTTTTTTTTTTTTTTACCTTACCGTCGTTCGTTTAGATGCTTGCTCGTGCTTGACGAACTCGTTGCTATTTATTGGGTTCTTTTCTTGACTGTCAAGTTACATTTTCTGTACACATTACACACGATACAAGATTTGCTTTATTGTTGGAATGGATTGTGAGTGTCGTCGAATGGAAAAAAAAAAAAAAAAATCTACACCTTTGGCGACTTAGTGCATTAAGGGGGAATCGAACCCCCGGCGGGTCGAGCTTATGTAGGACTTTCCAATGGCAACGACCCAGGTTACCACTACCCCATTAATGCCCATTTGTATATCCGTGTCAATATGCTTCGGCTTCACTTGCAGGCTATCTATCACGCAGGGGTTCTCGGGCGTTGGGGGAGGGCGCTCGAGGGCGGACCATGACAAATCAAAACTGAACCTTCTCATTGTAATTTCCCGAACTTTATCGAGACACCATACAAAGTCGTCCAAGGTTAAATAAAACCGTGCACCGCTCGCGTCTCTATCCAAGCGAGAGCCCGCAGCGGTATAGAGATTCTGCCTAGGGGAGACTAGTCAAGCGCAAGCGTGAGAAGGTTTGTGGAGGTCTTTTTTGACTAGCGCTTCAACGTTCAGCGTTCAACCCCCTCGTCTACGCTTTCTTCTACTTTCTGATTTTTGTCCGTCCTGCGCTTTGACGTCTCATCCGATTTCAACGTCATTGCATCGCCGTTTCGGAATTGAACATGAAAGAAAAGATGATCATGAGTCAATTATATGGAGATGCTGTTGAGAAAGACAGCTTTGTAGGGTATAGGGTATGGCGAGGATTGGGTGCGTCGACTTGTTCTCATCTCATCATTCCTGTTCTTATGTTTGTATGTTTCTGTAGGCTAAAGGCCAGAGCTTCTCAGAATTCGGAACCTAGACATGACAGTTGATTTATCTCGGGCTTTCGCCGTGACCTTGAGCTCAGCGTTTAGTACAAGAATGCCGATAGCCTCGAAAGAAAGTGTTAATCGATAATCGATAAATATCTTCCCAGGTGTCTAATGCCTCCGCTAGTCCAACATCCACTGCCGTATGGAACTTCGATGGCGTAATAGGGGTCAGAGTCTCGTCCATCGTGTTTATCGTGTTTTTATGTAATGCTCATCTGCACAGTAGGCCCCTTGAAGCTTGAAGCTCCATTGTCTTAATCGATCTTTTGTTGAGTTGCTCTTCTCTTGTCCTAACAACAATTATATACGTATCTGAAGTTTCATTTGCAGGGCTCCTCAACTATATACCGACATCCAACTCATACATACGGACATAGGTATGGAGACTCAGTCGGATTACGACAGTTCATCCCAGAGAACCAAGGCGCATGGGAATGATAGTGGCACAAGTAGTCCACATAAGCGTAGTATCACCGCCTGCACAGCGAGTGGGGACAGTTTTGGTTGCGCCCTGACTTCCATGAAGAAGGTCCATAACAGTAATCAGAAGATGTTTGACAGGCATCAGAAATCTGATAAATTCGATTGCAGGTCGTGAGAACCAGTATATAACGAACAACCATCTGTAGTCGTTACATGTCCACTCCGTTCGGGCCCCGGCAGATGCTGCCTCTATTCGAGATATGGTATAAGAGCACTCGCAAGTGAGTATCTCCACAAAGTTCCAATGTCTACTCATCCGGGTTTTCTTTATTCCTCAGATAATTCTTCTCACCAGCTCGTCGACGCTGTACTTGGCGAGTCGGAATCCAACGCTCTCCCAACCTACGGCCTTCTCAAGTTCACAATCTCGACCTTCATCGCCGCTGCGCTTTGGCATCTCATCCGATTGCGGTACCCATGCATCACCACTGCAGGACTCAACTCGAAGGAAAAGAAGGTCGACGAACTGTACGAAGATGCTATTGAAAAAGATAGCTTCACCGGGCCTACGCTGGAGGATATAACCAGGAGGCGAATTGAGCGCGTGTTGCTCCCTTTCCATAAATGCTCACCTCTTATTGTCAATGTGACTTATGCAGACTAAAAGCCAAAGCTTCCCAGATCCGGACGAGAAGCCTAGCGATGGCGTCGTCAATTTGGTTGATCTACTTTGACTTTCACCCTAAATTGGTCGACGATCTCAGCAAATGGTACAAGGCTGCAGATATCCTTGAGCGGGATATTCAGGTGTGTCGAAACTGGAAATACATTCATTCTTGTAATTGATAGTTTCATTTTACTAGTCCAACATTGAATCCGATATCCAACATCGTTACCGTATGGAGCTTCAAAGGCGCACTGGGGGTCAGGATCGTTCTCCGAATGCGTCTGCTGGCACGTCCGTCGTATCACCGGCCTCAGGCAACGCTTGTGCCTAATGCTGATATACAACGGTCTCGCGAAGGTTCGTCATTCCTGGTCGAGTATCAAAAGGCGTACTGTGCTGATGTCTTTGTAGCAGGTCATTCATTACGCTAGTACACGTCCACTATAATTGCTAACTCTGTCTACTATGCTATTCATTCTTGTTTTAAAATCCTTCCTTGTCTGACGTATTGACTCTGAAAATGTCGCCGACAGATCTTTCTTTGCTTTCTTCTCGGTTTTCTCGGTTTTTGCTTTTAGGCTTTCGTTATATATGTTGTAGTGTTAACTTCTTGCTATCAATGGAATTGTATTGATTATGGCTAAAGTTGCTGAAGTCACGGTTATCGATCCAAGTAGTTTCTGGTAGGATGCACAGGTCTATCGCATCAACATTTGCAAAGGCGGTTTGTGGAATCCGGTGCTGGATGATGTGAGGTTTCGTGAATAGCATTCATTTAGTCGATGACCGAACGGCCCGGGTCAGAGGGCCAAATTGACAAGGGAATATAGGCGTTAATGAGCTACTAAACAGCGAGCGGTGACAGCAGAGATTATCAAAAACAAGGAGAAATATGGACGCGCCAAAGTACAACGATGAACGAGAGAGATTAAGTCCCCCTACGAATATGTTAGTTGAAGGCATAGACGGAGCGTCAGTTATTACAACAACACCCAGTAGTGGGGACGCATCAGGATTTCCCTGCGGCCAGTTTCCCGGCTTTTCTTTCCCTTTTGGGTGCTTTTTGGGGTTTTGGGGCAAAAAACGGCCGAAAGGTGCCCAAAAACGGCAAAAAAGCCAGGAAAGTGGCAGGAAGGGTCCGTGGGGAAATCCTGATGACTCACCTACGCCGGTACAGCCCCCACACATTGAACGACAAAATATGATAATAGTTAGTATGGACTTCCGCTAATAGGGGATGTAGACGTAAAGTTTTGGTTATCCAGCACAACGGTGTACATCAGCGAAATGGACACCTAAATATATTGGAATAAAATGAGTGAAATACGTTATAATGGCCAAAATACATTATAATCATTATGGTGTATTTTAATGTAATATAATTGTTGTTCCTTTATTTTAATGGATTAAAATGAAGCAAAATGGTTATAATGTATTCTGGCTATTATAATGTATTTTGGCTATTATAATGTATTTCAGCCATTATAATGCATCGGCCCCACCTGGGGGTCGGGGACAAAAAGAAATAATATTTATTTGTTGCAACCCCCGTGAGTCGAACCCTCGACCTCAAGGTGGATTAGTCAGCAACCTAGGCAGCCGCGGGGTGCTCAAGACCACTGTACCACAGTGCCATATACTTACCACCACACATAGTGCAATATATCCCCTTACTCAAAAGACCTATCTCCACCCCCTTGCTGTTTCTATTGATCAAATCCCCAACCAAAAGCTTCCCTTCACTTTATAGAGTCCTCTCCCTGTCCTCTGGAAGGCATAAAAATGCACTGATTTGATTGCCTCTGTTACAATCTATTTTACTACATTATAATAACTCTGTCTCATTTTATTGCATTTTAATACACTATAATAATACCATCCTATTTTATTGCATTTTAATGTACTATAATAATACCATCCCATTTTATTGTATTTTAATGGATTATAATAACACCAGTCTCATTTTAATGCATTTTAATGTATTGTAATAGCATTGCTTGATTTTAATCTATTACAATGGACTAAAATCAGCAAAATACATTATAATTTATTATATTTAGGTGTCCATTTTGCTGATGTAGTTCCAAATGGTAGCGATGTAACAGCGTCTACGCCAGTCTGCTGAAGGCGGAGGAGTGCGTAGCGATTGAGCCCATGAATGATGAACACTGACTGCTGGGATTAAAGCCGAGGTACACCCCCCTGCAGCGAAAACCTGGACTACGTCGTGTCTTGATATTTCATCAGAGATCAAAGTACGCGGCCCTTTTAGCATCAACATGTAACAGCATTCCCTCTAACAGCATACTCATGAACCTTCACGTGTTGAGCTCCGATAGCGTGAGGGAGGGATAGTAAGACCAAATTTATGGCGAAGGAGTAGCAAAGAACCCGGAAGCCCGAACTGAACACAGAATGACCCAAGGGGGTGGCAAGACCTTAATTAGTGTATGAGGTCGAAAAATTTTTTAAGGCTGAGAGGGGGTAGTACCACCCCCCCCCCTTCCTGCCTTACTGGGTATGTTATTCCCATGCATTTCCAAAAAGGGAAATGTCAGCATCACTGCTCGCAGTGGTTAGAGTCTTCTTGCGGGAGATGACCATGGCTCTCACCTGAATTCCTGCTATCCTTTGCCAAAATGTGCTTCAAACCCTTCTCATCACTTTCAGTGGCCCTCTATGCAACCCAGCCATGACATCAGCAACAAAGCAGCTGTAGTTTACGAGGATTCGTCTTCTTCTGCCAATTTTTCCTATGGAAGGTATAGATGGGTGGGAAAGTTGTGGTCTGATAGATCTTGATAGATCATTTTGTTTGGTTCGTTCCGCCGCTTGTTCTCATCATCTGTTAGCCCAGAAAGTTACAACGCCAGAAAATGGACTTGTACTTGCCATCCGACCCTGATGGCCCACGTGGCAAGTTGTTAATCGACCTCATGTTGCCTTGAGGTATTGGAACAGTCTCCAGACACTCAAAACAACATATTCTACACCATAATACAATACCTTGGANCTCCTCAGACCAGTAATTCTGATCCTGCCACCCCTTTGGAATGACCTCTACCAGGATGATGAGACCTGGAACTAGTTACCAGTATACATTGGAATGAGCCTGCTATTGGGGAGAGGGAAATTTACCCTATATTACTTTGATACCATTATGTCTAGCGCCTTTGATCATAGCACAAAAGGGAGGTCTTGGCTAGGATTTCTACAGGACTGGAAGAGAGGATGATTTTGATAGCTTGCTTAAACAAGCGTGTTTACCCAAATATTTTGTGACCAGCTAGGAAAACTGAAGCTACAGCAATCCCCAAGCTTGAGAACAGTACCTCGCATGAAGCTGGCACATACTAGTGACTGTCCAAGAAATCGTAAAATCAGAGATCGTGAAATCAATGATTTCTCCCCATATAGTAAAACTGAAGCTATATCCCCAAGCTTGAGAACAGTACCTCGCACAAAGCTGGTACGTAGTAACTCCGAGAAATCGTAAAATCGGAGATCGTGAAATCAATGATTTTTCCCCGTATAGTGGGGCTTGGGTTAGCCCGCAAACCAGCCCTGAGAGGCAATATTGCCTGAGAAAAGAGACAGTGCAGCCGCCAGTCTTCTGATAGGATAAAGCGGAGAAAACATTGTACCAAAAGATTCTAATACCATAGGAACCAAGGCTTACACTGACTGGCCAGCGTAGAAAAGAGAGATAGTGCAGCCGCCAGTCTTCTGATAGGATAAAGTGGAGTAAACAGATTCTAATGCCATAGGAACCAAGGCTTACACTGACTGGCCCGAGGCATCACAGCATGGATGACGGCAGACTTGCTAACTTGGTATTCAGTAAGCTCGGTCCCTCGGTCCTTATATCAGATTCCATCTACAACAATAGTAAACACACTACTTCACACCTTCTGGCAAGTCTGGCATAAAAGCATCTATGGTATGTCTGGTTCTACTAAATATCACCCAGATCTCACAATGTCTACTCTCAGTACTGTACCCAATCTCCCACCAGTTCCTGATGGCAACTCCCCAACCTACCTCCTATACATCCCCTTTGCCATTTCGCTCCTTGTGACCGCTTCGTGGCCTTACTTTCTATCTCGCTATCCATGCTTCACGACCTCAGAGTTGACTGTGAAGGAAAAAAAGGCCATCGAAGTTTACAAGAAGGCGCGTGCAAATGTATCGCTAGTTCGTTTTCATGATGAGCTAGAGGACAAGGAGCATAGGCTATCCG
The DNA here is from genome assembly GCA_001466705.2 of Moniliophthora roreri. Lineage (NCBI taxonomy): Eukaryota > Fungi > Basidiomycota > Agaricomycetes > Agaricales > Marasmiaceae > Moniliophthora > Moniliophthora roreri. The sequence continues at coordinate 495,485 of LATX02000202.1, forward strand.
AGTGCGTCAGAATTGTCATTCTTCACTGATAACCGTGCTAATGGATCTTGGTTTACAGTTTGAAGAGGAAAGTATCCCAAATCCACCTCAAGGAGCTTGACCTGGACAGAAAGTCCCGTTCATTATGGATGATTTACCTCGGCTTCTACCCTTCCTTGATCTCGGAGATCATCGCTTGCTACATCAAGGTAGATGACCTTGAACGCGACATTCAAGTGGGTCACCACTTTTGGTCTCTTCTTACATTTTCACTAACGCTTTGATCACAGGCACTCGTAGAATCTGACATCCAATACCGTTTTAGACCCGAGGCAGTCAACTCCATCGAGGTAGGTTAGCAAATCTTCCATATTCAATACCATACATCCTTCCTGTATCCTCAATGATACTACTCAACGTCGTCATCGGCAACACGACGGCTGGTCTCTGTCCCCTTGTCATTGTAGTCCTTTCCTGACTTCGTTGTTACAGGTTATTATCGCTGCCGGAGCTGAACTTTAGTCTTAAAAGAACCGTCATCCTGGGCACTCTTCACCGATACGAACGGTATGTCCCACATCCAGCTATTCCTTTCTTTTTCACATTCTGATCATGATGCTCTCAGGACCCTGCCCGATCCAAGTAACATCGTACACCCTATGGACTTGCGCTATGTTTCGTTATCGTCTGTACTGTACCTGTTTCGGTGTTCTTAGTCATGTTATAATCTTCAATCATGTATATATTTCGTTGAATGTATGTCCATTTATTTATCATGGCGTTCCAAGCTGTTCGCGTCGCTTTGCTGACATAACGCGAGGCCCAGGCACACGCACAGCCTCAAAGTGTTTCTCTTTAATACCACCTCTGGATCCTTTGCACTCGACACACTGGTCCATCCCATGCATTCTGTCCAATCGAAAACCGTGGCCCCTCTGTCGAATCATCAACGGATAACTCTTCCATTGAAGGAATGCCGCAGGTAGAGCGACTATAGCTCGGTCGCGCTTCCACGGGAAGTAATTTCGGATGGGTACGAGTTGGGCGAATGACTTTGGGGTACGTAGATCTGCTTTTTTTGCTTTTGAGTCGTGATTCTGACTTTTTCGGGCTTTTAGAGTTACGGGTGCTTATCATTACCTTCGAAAAAGCTTCTCCTTTGGCGGTTCCAAATGCTAAAATTGTTGAGACAGAACGGAGACGTAAAGTGCAGTGGAGTGTGCTCAACTCACATTTGTACAAGAGCTTGTTAGAACCTTGAGGGTTGTAGATGTGCGATGTGCAGAGTAGTCAATGTAAATTGAACTGAAGAATGTAGCTACATACATGCTTGCTTTTATACTACTCTAAAGGATAAGTTCTGTGGATAAACGGTGAAACCTAGTAAGCTATGGATGTAAGCTACTGAATACTTGTGTGATGAAGTATCCAAGAATAATGTGTCTTGGAGAGACACAATACAATCGTCTGACAGCGGAAGGAACTATACATGAATTCTACATGTGTTCTACTGTATTGTGCATGAGGCTACAATACTCCTACTGGATGAGGGAGCACTCCTATGACTGTAGTGCAAGCTCCGGAGAAGCTCAGGAACGTACTTTGTAAGTTCTGTAGTTGATCACATATGCAAGTAATACAATAACTAGTGTTCCTAATGTACCTAGTTTAGTATAGTACAGGTACTGTGCTTCAACAAAAATTGGATACCTCCCTATCCCTGTGTGCTCTTCACCCTCTTCGTGTTGCATTTTGGGCTAACGTTGGCACAACTATTCAGCCTCGACTTACTATTGCTTGCCCGAATACCTCTACACTCCCCAGTTCCACCTTCGAGTCTCATCCAAATGGACTTTATGGACAGAAGAGCTCTACCCAGCTTGTGTGTTTACATACCTAGCGTCGCTACCATGTACACTGACCAGGTCTTCTCTATTCTGCAGACACGCTGCTGTTAACCAACTGATTGATATCGATGCTACCAAGTTCGAATTGGATCCCAATTGACCCAGTATATGGCATCTCCTCACGGTCCCCTCAATCTTCATCGATACCAGCTGGAATATGATTCTTCTAGTTTATGGTTCCATCATCTGCCCTCTCAACCTTCATTGTCGCGATACGCCGGCCCCCTATCCACTCGTGTCACCTGTTATCTGTCGTTTCAGAACTCAGCGCAAAGGGAAAAACTGTTCGACGGGGCATTTGGAGCTGTAATCGAGGGTGCTACGTTGGAGGATACGACAAACAGGCAGATTGAGTGCGTGTGCTTGTTCTTATCCCCCGCTCAGATCTAATCTTTCGGCAGGTAGAGGCCATGCACAGCCGCTCAGATCCAGGCCAAAGAAATAACACGATTGTTGAGTCACGTCAGTAATCACCTGGAACACCTTCGGGTATCTGAAGTCTTCACTAGTGCGGTCATGGAGACATTCTGGCTCACGCAGCAATAGACACTAGGGTTCGTCGCCCCCTCTTCACATTCGCTGGCATACCTTGACCTTTATTCTCAGTCCATCAAGTTTTCAATCATCCTAAATGTCGCACCTGGAGCCCCCAACACTAACGTAAAACCTCCAGCTTCACCTCTATTGGATGCTTCATCATTCTCAATACGTCTTGGCTCTCATGCGTGATATTGTCGCTTGGTAGAGATTGGATAGAAGGTGCGGAAACCCTCAAACAGGACATTCACGTACGTCTGTTCCATTACTTCCGGGAGCCTGCAAGACAGTAACAAACTACGAAAGCGTACAGGGGAAACATGATCCTTCAACTGACAGTCGTCGTTGACGGTCTTTGAAGACGATGACGCAACGAACCTTTTGCTGAGGACGTGGAGGGGTATCTCTAGAGGAAGAAACAGGAAGAACATGTGGCAGTGAGTTCCGGCGATTCACTGGGTCGGCAGGAATAACTGATTCGACTTCCAACCGATGTTGAGCATCGGATTCCAGGGGTAACTGCCGTCGAACGCATTAGTATAGTCGAAGAAAACTTGAAACCAAGAACGAGTACATATATGAATATCCCATTCAAAATTCCCTGTCCGCAACTAGGGAAGGGTGAAAAGCCAAGGTAAATCGATCATGGCATCCTATTTGTTCATGGTAAGATCTCTATATCAGATCTGAAAGGTTGCTCAACCTGTGCAATTACCTAGCCTGAGAAATATCACTGAATTGACCTGTCAACCTGCATGTCTTTCCTGGAGCTCGCCACCGAAGCAAGCCATGGACTTGCTGCAGTGGCTAGGTCGGCATCTTCGGCGATCAATCTGTCGTAAACTTGGACCTCGTAATGCTGTTGGGGCGTGCACCGTGTGATTGACTCTTTGTTGCTCTCTGACATGGTGAGGCGGGGGTAGCGGGATCAAAGATAAAGCCATAGGGCAGTGGCAAGAAAGAGTGAGAGGACAGAAAGACTGTAGACGAAAGGTAGCTGTTTGCATCATTGGGAACTAGATTTCGGTAGGATTTTGGCTAGTTCTGGGAGGGAAAACATATAAAGGAAGGCCAGGACTCGATAACCGGGCATCTAATCTGTGTTTTAGGTGGTTGTGTGAGCAAGGACTCCTTCGGGAGGTGCGAAGATCTATGAGAAAAAAAGTTGCGACAGTGGAACTTCGGCGCTTCCAACAAGCTGTTGAACCTAGTTGAAGTCGGAGCGTCAGCACCTCTGGTTCCCACCCAATGCAGCTGATTAGCCACCATCAATCACATCAAAGATGGCGACTGATCAGCTGCAAGAACCGCGTTTTTTGGGCGCACCCCGGTCACTCCTAAATAAACTCCCCAGTCGCACCTCTCGAGTTTCGACTGCTGCCAAAGTCCTTCCTTGCCCATTTTCGGAAATCACCGCCATTCAAAAATTTTCATCATCTTTTGCCTGCCGCCGCTGTGACTCGTCACCACGTCAACGTCGCTCCCCGCAACACATAATTTTCCTTCGACG